>BSBK01000075.1:265000-610000 GCA_027943335.1 Chamaecyparis obtusa
TCAAAAGACTAAGAAAGGATTTGAAAGGATGCTCTAACAGTGATCTTGAAGAAAAATTCAAGAAGTTGAATGAAGAAAATGCATCCTTATTAAGTCAGCTTGAAGAATTTGATGACAAACTGATGAATAATCAAGATGTCTACAATGAACAAGTCAAGGAGAACCTTCAACTCAATGAGGAATTGAGGGAAGCCAATTTGGAAATCTTGGAGCTAAGGAATATCAAAGAAAGTTTGGAATTTGAATTGAAAAAGTCAAAGGATCATATTGACAAATTACACACCAGTGCTGATTTGGTAGAATCTTAGTTGTATGCAAGAAGAGCCAAAAGAGACACTAGCTATATTGGATACAATGAAGCACAAAATCATATTGACAATATGCGAGCAAGAAAGGAAGCACAAAAAGACTCTACTGATACTAAGAAGACTGAAGATCAAACCAAAGACAATGGTGGTCCTCCTAAGAATGAGCGCAAGCCTGTAAAATGCACCTATTTTGCATGTAACAAGCATGGGCATATTGCAAGGAATTGTACAGAGGTAAGACCTTTTAATGGTTACTGTTATTCATGCAATAGATTTGGTCATAGAGCTATGAATTGCAAGACTAGTAAGAAGAATAGGATTCAGCAAGATCAAAGAAATCATAATCAGACAAATGTAAGAAGTTCTCAGAATGTCACATGTCAAATATGTAACTATAATGGTCACTCAGCTAGAACATGTAAAATGGTGACTCATTTTGATGTGCCGAGGAATAATAGACCTCTAGTCATTTGTCACTCTTGTAACAAGGCTGGACATATCTCAAAGTTTTATAGATCAAGGACGCAAGGTCAGGAAAGCCCTAAAAAGATCAAAGAACCAATTTTGGATCCTGAAGGAGAAGTCAAGTTTGTGAAAGCCTTAGAGGATGCAAGGTTGATTTGGTCAGAAGGAAAGAAGGACAAAGCTGATCAGATTGTATTGGATGCATCCCTAGTGGACGCACCCTCTACATCTGCATGAATGGCCCTCAGGGTCACAGGGGGATCTAATTTAGTTCTAGACCCCTGCATGACTGGTATACTCATCCTCAAAGTATGCGCCTTTGGACTTAAGCTTTTAGAGTGTATAGGAACCTATGAGGAAAAGACCAGAGAAGTCGGTGCAAAACTTAACTGTGCAGCAACTAAAAGAAAGGTTGCAAAGGTCACTTTTGAAATCTTGAGAATACATGGTGTGTCTCAAGCAGACCTTGATAAAGCAAGGGATGAAAAGATTACCCTAGAATTAAAAAGTGCAGCAACAGAAGATCCTAAGTTGAAGAAGATGAAAACTAAAACAGATGACAGTTAGAAGGGTAAAGAAGATAATACTCCTTCTGCACCCAAAGATACTATTGACCTTACCACTCCTCCGGAGTATAAGCCAATAGTCAAGAGGAAGAAAGAAGCTAGCACTAGTCATCCATCCTTGCGAGCTACAAGGAGTAGGAAAATTATTCAAGCACCTCCAAAGGCAAGATTCAAGCCAAGCCTTAAAGTTTTGAGCACAAGAATTATTGATGAGGGCAGAATTGATCAAGTAGGGAAGTATTATGATATATATACAATGAGATTGACAAATCAGAAATACATAGTATGATTGTCAAACATATGATCAAGTTCAAGAAGACATTCCTTGAGTTGAAAACCTCTATTCCAGATAAAGTATGGGATATTTTAGAATACCAAAAGAGACAAGAAAATGAAGAGGATCTAAGGATCAAAGAAAAAGTATTAGAAGATACTCTGCTAGTATGTTCTAAAGAAGAAGAGGAACTGATATTAAATTTGGTGAAGCCACACTTAAGGAAAAAGATGAGAACTCTACACATTATGAACAAAGACTATGAGTTGATAACGAAGGAAATAGAGAAGGCCTTTGAAAAGGTGTTATTAGAACAAAACATAAAACCACCTACTGCACCCATCACTCATGCACCTAGTAAGAAAGACAAAGAAGTAGAGACCTTCAATGTACCAGTGACGGGTCCTCAGGACTCAGCGCCCATAGTTGAAACTCAAAAAGAGGCAGACAAGTCTGTGTCCATCTCAGAATCACACAAAGGCAACATTATTATCATAGATAATGTAGAGATAGCTATGGCGGCTACTGATAAGGATTTGGACAAATTTGAGGAAGCATTTGTCAGTACTGAAGAAGTTGAAATCTTATGCAGCAATACACCTCCCACTCAGCAAGAAGAAGTACTCATAGAAGATGTATCTGATGAGAAAGAAGAAGAAGATAAGATATGAAGAGAAGAGGAAAAAGAAAGTAAAGATGAAACTTCTGTTGAACTGGTCATAGTGAAACAAGAAGTGATGGACAACACTCCCATCACTCCCTCCTCAGCATTGTTGTCAATTTTGACACCTAACACAAACAATTTGGGCTCTTGGAAAGAAGAAGACCTGATTAAGTTCAATGTCCTTGCTATGGAAAAGGCAAAGGAGAAGCAAGTCATGATAAATCCTCTCCTTGTGGAATCAGTGAATATTTTGAATAGTTTGCTGCCAGAGGATAAGAAAGTGCTAAAAGTACATTCGATTGATGATGTGAGTCCAGTCCTCTCATAGTTTAAAAGAAAATTTTCTAGCCTAGAAGAATCTATGTCCATAGTAGCAGAAGAGAAGTACTTAAAGAAGAGACTCAATGAACTAATGGGCAACTTTGCACTAGACTTGAATTCTCTTAAGTCTAGTCAAGCATCCTTGAAAGAATTTGCTGATGAAGGAAGAAGGATCATTGCAGCATGCATGGATCAAGACAAGCTCATTGATGCTCACTTCAAGAAGATAAAAGAGGCAGAAGCAATGATTGAGTAGGTAAATAATTTAGTGTCAGACACATCCATTGATGTGAACATGTGCAACAATGTCTACCAAGGATAGATAGAAAAGATTGAGAAGGAAGAAATAGAGATAACAAGGATAAGGTCCAGATAGACTCAGTTGAGGAATGGTGACACCCTCTTTAGACATCCTCAATCAGAATATAAAGGAGATTGATTGCACCATAGTAACTTATTATCATGGTCCCATTAGTGACTTGGAGAAGATGGAGAAGCTTCAATATGCATTATGCGCCCATCTCTAGATAGTTAACTCTCTGATAACCTTTTGGAAGAAGGAGATCTAGAACCTCAAGATTGCATATCCAGATGTTTTCCTTCAGTATGTATAGATATAGCTTTTTGATGCACCTTTGTCATTAATGTCAAAGGGGAAGTTGTGTATAGAATATGGAGCATATACACATATAGGGAGATATAAGATTATGTATAAAAAATGTATAGAAGACAAAAAAAAATTGTGTTAAGGGATAGTTAGCAACTTGGCCATATTCATTTGTTGCCATCATGACAAAGGGGGAGATTGTTGGAAAGTTGTCTATACTAAAGTATATGACTTGATATAGTGTTGTCATTATGGCAACAAAGTCATATAGCAGTTTGGAGTCAGCGCACTTAGTGTAAAGATCATAATTTAGTTAAGTGTTGAAGACTGCACAGTGTACAGAGTTCCTGCAGCTCAGAGCATCAGCACACGCGTGTACGGATGAATTATGGTATGCACCCTGTAAGTTAATCTTGCTAGACTATACTTATGCTTAGTCTATGAGAGCATAAGTAGATATGCAAAGATGTGAAAGATACAGTCAGTTGAAGTTGCATAGCCAATGTGTGCCAGTAGAGAACAGAGCATGGAGCCGACAATTAGAATTTTGGTTTGCGATTATAATTTAATGTTGTAAAGGCCATGCACCCATTATATTTAGGTTGCCAACATATTTATATGTATAATTGTAAGCACGCTTAATCCAATTCATTTGGAAGTGTTGTTTGTAATTAGTTATAGGGCCGACCTAATTATTTTGTGTATATGAGCGTATAAATATAAGATGCACCCATTGTATTCGGTATGGAAGTAATAAGAGAGTTGTGATAAGAAGATCAGAGGTATGTGAAGACAACATAAGATGTATTAGAGCTTTTCTAGAGATCAAAGCATTAGCGCACCAAAGGAACTGATCTGACAAGTAGTGTCATAGTGACAATTCACTTGCAGATATAGTGTGTATCTGAAATCAGAAGGTTGTAGTGTTCACCATTTGAGTAGTGAGCTCTAGGATAGTGAGTCCACTCCCCTAAAAGGGATCATTGTAAAAGACTCCTAATAGGGTCTGACCCTTAACAAGGTCTACTATACTTAAAGCATTGTAAAGCTATTCCTAACAGGGTAAAGGATCTTCTAACAAGGATCACAAAACATTAGTGCAGAATATTAGTGGGTATCAAGTCCCACCAGGGTTTTTACCTAGTTGGATTTCTCTGTAACCATATTGGTGCCATGTGTTGATTTCATGTTTCATGTTAATGTGAATGTTTATTTCAGTACTTAAGCATTTAAGTTCAGAATAAAGATTAAAGGGAAAAGTTAAAATACAGTGAACACTGATTCACCCCCCCTCTCAGTGTTCCCATTCCTAACATTAGTTAATTATCTAGGCAATAACCTATTATATCTATAATAGCCTACACTTTTTTACAGCATTATAAGTCGCTCAATAAATCAAACTTATATATCTAAAGCTTCGTATCTGCTCTGTAAAACAAGAAAAGCCTATATTGGATTACAAGATCTTAACCCTTCCTCAAATCTCCTCATTTAAACAGTCATAGTTTTACTATGATTTCTAACTTCTCACAAATGGAATATAGAGCAATTTTAATCTCATTCAGATTATTTTATCTAAATCTAATTGCTTAGTTTGATTTTTTCTTTCAAAAGGGATACATAACCTACTTCTATTCTCATTAACTTCAAAACTTCTCTTATGAATTTTCTATCCTAACACTAAGAATGACTACACTTAATGCCTGGAATAGCAAATTATTCTAAAATAATATTATAGGTGAGGTCAGTTAAAAACCTTTAAGCTTAACTATATTCTCAAAAATCTTGAAGCAATGAATGATATTTGGTTACTCTAATGATTTATTAATGTTAGGATTTGTTTTCATTGCTTCTTATCTTCTCCATTTAGTAGATGTCATCTATGGATAACCTAGGAGCTAACCCATAATTAGGCAAGGTTTCTAGCATATTTATGCAGGTGTCGAGTAGACAAAGAAAGCACATCTCCCATATCGAGCTATACTTGGAAAGGGTAATAATAAGGTACATACTTTATTATTATAAAATTTTAGAATCAGTGTTAAGTTACAAAATAGTTTTGGATATACTAACGTGGATCTTAGCCAAGAATTTGAGTTGATACAGGTTATAGAGGCACATAAGTCACGAAAGGAAAAACCTCTCATGCTTGCTATTGTTAGAGTGTTAGGCTCTTATATTAGTAATTTTGTTCTAAATAACAATTGTAATTACACTTGAAATGACAAGATAGGCTCCCAGTATGGGAAGAAACTATTTTAATCGAAGGAAAGGCCCTCCATCTTCGCCCGTTGCAAAAGAACAACAAAAAGTGACTTAATCCAATCAAGGACAGGAAGGATCAAAATTAACAGAATTTGTACTCTATGTTTAACAAATAAATTTGTAATAAGAGGGAATGCCCTCTTAAACTATCATGTATTAGAATCCAAATTACGGTCGCAAGAAAGGCTGGAGGTTTTCTCGACCCCACTCTTTCCTACCAGCGCCTGCATTGAGCGAGGTTTTTTTGTAATACTTTTTTATGATTAATAAAATTCTTGGATTCGACCTTTTACCGATACATACATACATACATACATACATACATACATACATACATACATACATACATACATACATACATGTATATATATATATATATATATATATATATATATATATATATATATATATATATATATATATATATATATATATATATATATATATATATATAACATAAGACAATACATACTCATAAATGTAACTCAAGCACTGATTGCAAATCCCAAGGGTTCCATGACATAGAATTATGTATATGCAAATTAATTATTTAGATTGACCATAAAAGCAAAATCTTACATATGTAAATGAATAACAAGTACATCATCATATAAATATAAACACAGATACAACTAATACCACAAGGTATACACAATTACCAACATCTATTGCAAAAGTCACAAGGTATGTAATAATAAACCAAGTATAAAGTACATGTATAATACATGAAAGATAAGAGCAAAACTCCAAAGATGATAGAAGAAGGTAATTGCTACAAGGATCATCTAGCATAGGTACAGGTACATCAAAATATCAAATGGTAATACAATCACTACCACTCGACCTCGTGGAACCCAGAGGTCCACTCCCACCATGCTAAGGAGATAACATAAGGCCCCACTTAGATAACAAGCACAAAAACAACCACGACATGAAACCTAAGCAAGGGATCCTGAAATATCTCTATCTCAAGAAGTAGTACTCAAAATAAAAAGGTGATATACACTAATCTAGAGACAAGCAACACATAAAGGAAACCTAAGATGCATCTAGGGAAGTGTCATCACATGAGTCAACTCTTGAGTTATCCTGATAGTCTCTCTAGACCTCATCCCCCAAGTGACTCCATGCGACATCAATAATCCTCTCAACCATAAAAGGATACTAACTTTTCTAGACCTCAATCACACATCTTCTCCCACTCCCATCCTAGCCTATACTAGCACTCAAGTCATGGGAAATGAACAAAGACATCTTATTAACTTATTTTAAAACTCCATTTAATGTATTATGTCATCACTTATTAAGTACCCTGGCAACCACTTAGGGTCCTGACCCCTTTGCAAGGCACTTCCCCTCTATACACCAAGATAACCTACTCTAAGCTCATAAACCACATAACATAAAAATGATATTAATGATCCTCATATTAGTTCCCTAGTACAACAGGAACACGGGTGAACTCACAATAGTGGGTTACATTTTTTGGCCTGAACGAACACTGAACTCTACATTTTGAAAAAAAACTTTCAGATTCGGATGCATATTGTCGTTAAACCGTTTGAAATTTGAAGATGAAGTAAATTAGAGTCTTTTACAAATTTCTATATATATTCTAAATATATTTTTTATTTTTATTTTTGAATTGATTTGAATGGTTTTTATTTCTCCCACGAAAACTTGTATGTTGCTAAAAATGTCATTTTCAAAGAGTTACATTATTTTCATAGAGTATAATTTTTTTTCTAAAATAGATATCAATGTGCTTCTTTCGAATTTAATTTTGTAACATCCATACAAAGGACATGCAATTGATTTGATGATATTGTCATGATTATTGCATATTTTATTAACGTTTGAAGTTGACTAAACCGTAATTTTAACATACCTTGACTACATAGCTTATAACTTGTTGTGTATTTGTCCAATTTCAAAAAAAAATTTATAGAAAGAGAACTTCAATACCTAGGGCATTGATATTTTTTAGAATTTTTTTCTCTCATTTATTATTTTTCCATAAGTGTCAAACATAGAGGTAGATATATAATGAAATATCTATGTTTAGTAAAACTAAAAATACAAAGTCATAATAAACTTAATATATATTAACATTATAATAATTGGAAAAAAATTTCTTACTACATAGATAAGTTTTTCTAATGGATTCATTTGATCTTCCAAAAGATAAAGTCGAAGTGATTTTTTGTCAGCATTTTAATAGGTGCAAAGGAGACTCCACTATAGGTATGAATGAGGAGTATAGATATTATATCAATGTTTTTTTTATCTAAGAGGATTTGAGCTAACCATTTGTAATTAATTCCTTCAAATAGAACCTCTCAAGCCTTAAATCATCATATTTTATTAAAAATGTGTTATTTCAGCAAAAATCAGCATGTCTAAAAAAGTGTAACCCACTATTGTGGGGTCACCCACACACTAGTTCTCACATAACCATAACATCAAATACACATGCTTAATATGTTCATAAAACCATGAGCTTACAATGGACAAAGGTTGTGTAAAAAGATTGAAACTATTATCACGTTACAAACATTGCAAATACCTATGCCATAGTAAAAAGGTAACACCCCAAGCCTTTGGTAACAATTCCTAAAGCCAACTTAATTTCTCAATAACAAAAATAGACAAACACTAAAGTGTACAATAGCAACCGAATCAAATTATAAGTTTATGCTATTTAAGCCAATCACTTCGTTAACTGAAGTCCAATTTGACCATATTTACATACATATGAATTTCCATGCATAAACACATATTTATATAAATAAATATTTCAATGGAAATCCTCCTATGCATATAAAACATCATACATTTTTAACAAAATAATAATATCAATTAACTTAAAATGTATATCATTTTAATATATATTATTGAATAATTAATATTCAATATTAAATTTTTAATCCTTAATAAATATTAACCACATTAATATTTATTAATTAATAATAATTTAATAATTTAATTTAATTTTTTTGCTCAGTAATAAGTATCTTTATTAGAAATAATAAGTAAACAATTACATAGAGGCTTTAAGCCATTAAAGTTTGATCAATCCCCAAAACCACCCACAAAAAACTAAAACCACCCAACAAAAACCACTAACATCTACAAAATTTGGTAGTATTCGACTGGTATGCTACAAAAACCACCATTATGATTGTTCAAAACTACCCACTACCCATCAATCATCTAGCCTACTGCAATCTTATAAAAAAAAACACACAGATGCTATAGGAGCATTTACATACATCTAGTCATTACTAAAGGCACCTTACTATATACTTTGGGACTTCAAGAACCACCCAATTAAGGCTTTACAAGCCTCACCACCCTTCCTTTGCATCGGGGGATCAGAGAACGCTGCCTACGCGGGTGTCCAACTAGGAATCCCACAGCTCTGCGAACCCCAGACTGCTCAAAGGTCCGAATTTCAACCTTTAACTTCTCCCATTCTGCTACAATCTACACCTTGTAAGCTGCTTTATCCACATGAGAAGGCCACCATAAAAATGAAAAAACCCCTTTCTCCTAGCCTTCCTCCGGGTCCTCAAAGCATTCACTATAATTAAACCTGAAACCGATAAAGGTAATCATTTAATAAATATTAAAATAATATTTATTATTTATTAAATTTTTAAAAACTTAATTTAAAATTATTAAATTAATTTTTTTTTAAGTTATAAAAAGCATTTTTAAAAAAATAAAATAAACCCCAAATGTGGGGGGGGGGGCATTACTGCTGGGCTTGCCCATGATAGCTCGTGACTACAACATGGATTAACACAAAAATCACATCAAACCACATGACATGCAAGCATGAAGAAAACCAACTACATCAAAATGTAATAATCAAGCTCAAAGGAAGGGTTATGAATTCATGTCACCTTGATGAATTTAGAGGGTTAATCAATCAAATACTTGTCCACTATTTCAGGACAATAAATGGATTAAGTTGGGATTGGAGCCTATTTGTTACCTCCCCTCTCTTGCCATTGAGAGATTGTGATAGGAAACACTCATTCTGACAATTCAGGGAAGTTGATGCCCGATACCTACAATCCTGCCATCACACACACACACACAGATATATATATATATATATATATATATATATATATATATATATATATATATATATATATATATATATATATATATATATATATATATATATAACAATAGATGGAATTGGTACATTGTGTGGATCTTGTAAGAAAGTAACTATGACTCTATCCCACACCACATCAAGCACCAAATAGAAATGTAAAATATACATATCTATGTGCATACATATATAGAGTTAGTATGTTAGTAAATCCATAAATATAATGACATCATAACATATAAATAATCATCATGAAAATAACCATAAATCTAACTGTAAACACATGATATCACACAACTATCTAATGGCTCATAGTATATCAAATCACAATGTAAAGTCATATATAAATATCCTCAAGTATCACTAAAAGAACCAACGCACGCATGAAAGTATCCTCAAAGAGTTTGGCAATAGAAATTTAAAAGAAAACTATGGGAGGGGTATTACACATAGGAGAGAGTACAATTTTTTTGAGAAAAATAATCTTTATTAAGAATACAAATGAGTCATGTATCACACAATCCATGAGACTAACCATTATATTCACATGAAGAAACCATTATACATTCATAGGTGCTATGAAAAGTAAATGCATAGGTAGATTAGAGTGACTCATCATTGCCAAGATGACGAGTCCAACTTGAGTTGCCTTGCATTATTTTTTAGTCCTCCTATTGGTATTTTGATGAAGGCGATATATAATGTCACATGACTGTACTATGATGTTGTCATTGTTGGCAACATGATCTATTTATGTGAAGAGATCAAAGTTACCGATAGTGTTGGAGGATCAAACTAAAGACACATTAAGTGTTTAATCAATCGATAAGGAGATAGTAAGCAAGACAAATTCAACCGGATCTAAAGTTAGAGATTGAGTTAAGGTGTGCAATTGTACATACATGATCTATAGAGGCATATTGAGCTATATTTATGATCACATCAGATGGTTTGTAGATTTGAGTGAGTTATTAAAGATTGAAGTGGAACTAGTAGAAAGAACAGTGAACTAGTGGATACAATTGGTTAGATTGGTGTTGCGGTCAAAGATAAGAGTTTGGCCGACATATTTTCAAGATTTAAATTTTTTAGCCAACATCAAGGATGTTGATTTTTTATTTTGGCATGCTTTCTCATATGTTCAAGTTGGATTTGAGGGCCGGCTTGTAAAGTGTTTTAGGGTTCTAGCATCGACCTAGAACAAGTATATAAATGCTTATGAAAATTTCTAAGGAAGAAGTTGGATGATGGTGCGATGGTATATGGTGATAGAAAAAGATTATTAAAGATAATAGAGAGGTAGTAAAATATCTCAAAGCAACGCAATTGATCTAGAATACATTGGATCTGTCATGCATTGAGTGCAAATATCAGGTCATTCTTCACTTGTTGATTTTAACAGATTAGCAAGCTAAATCCTTTAACATGTTCACTCCTAATAGGGTGAGCAAGATCTTTAACATGATCTAAAGTGTAAATCCTCTAGTAATGTGAACTCATAGAAGGAGTTTTAAATCCCTTGACAAGGTAGTCTTTAACATGATTGTTTTAGTTCTTAATCGAGCTTCTGATACTCTTAACCAAGAATAACCTCAGAAGGGTTGTAATTTCCCCTAACAGGGAGGATTTCTAAGTGCACTAGTGAAATTTGTGGGCATCATCCCCACACATTGTTTTCTCCCTCTAACAAGGGTTTCCACATGAAATATCTTGTGTCAAGTGTTCTATGTGTGTGGATTCTTTACTTGTTATAATTTATTGTCGTAACATTATTCACATGTTAGATATTGTGGAAGATAATTGTTAAAAGAATTAGATTTTTTATTACACTAATTCACCCCCCCCCTCAGTTCCTTATTATACTAATAATTGGTATCAGATCCTTGTGCCCTTGAAGAAGTATAACAACTTGGGTAGATCCTTAAAGGAAAGTATGAAGGGTTCGAGATACAAAAGACAACTTGAGGAAGTTGAAAGGGTTATCAATTGATTGAAAGATCAATTGAAGAATTCTTTGGCCAAGCGAAAAGACCTTGTTGAATAGCTCAATGAGACTCAAGACTACATTGAACAATTCTCTGAAAAAGAGTGTATTCGAGGAATTTGAAGCAACCATTGAAGTCCTATCTCAAGAGAATGAACAACAACACAAGGACAAAGAGAATATCAAGAGGGAGTTAGAAGCATTAGCTATCAAGATGGGTTAGGAGATGGAATCAAAGAAGACTGTTGAAGATGCCCTAAAAGCTAAGGATCAAGCCTTGAAGGATAAGAGCATGAAATTTTCAAGTTAAAACAAGAGATAGGTACCTTGAATGCATATCTTCAAGAGACTAAAGAAGAATTGGAAGATCTAAGAGGAGAGCTCAATAATATGATGATGAGCAATAAGACTTTGGGAAAATAAAATGAGAGTTTGAGAAATGAAAATGAGAAAGTAAAAGGAGAAATGAAGAATGTGAATGATCTGCTAAATAAATACAATGAAAGTTTTGGAAAACTTGATGAGTAACTGAGAAGCCAAATAAGTAGAAAGGACACAACCGGTCTAGGCTTTACTAGTCAGACTACTTTTGAAGTTGGTGAATCTTATGGAACTAAAGAGATCAACCAAGAAGAGAAGTCTCCATCGAAGGTAACACAAATGACATCTGGTAAGAAAGCTTACAAGCATGTATATTTCAATTGTCATAAAGTGGGTCATATTACAAATATTTGTAGTATCGGGTCGATTAATAGGCCTAACACTTATGATGGGTATTTCTATAATTGCAATAAGTATGGACACATTGCATATGATTGTAGATCCAGATCTAGTAGTAGAACTAGTAGCTTTGATGTATAATATTATAAATACAACAAATATGGACACAAAGATGATAAATGTAGGTCAAGAGTGAATAATTTGAGGCCACTTGTGAACTAGGAAATCCCTTACGAAAGAGAAAGACAATTCAATGTCACAAGCTCAATTTGTGGCAATTATGGACACATGGCTATGAACTACAGAATGAGGACTAGAAAAGGTAGTGTTGGACCATGGAGATCAAGTAGTATGGAATATTTTCATTTTCATAAGATTGGACATTTATCAAAGGACTGCAGGTTAAGGAACCAACCGGTAAACTAGTCAAGTGATCATAAAGGGAAGCAAATTGTGAATGTAGAAGAGACCAGGAAAGAGATGAACAAGATTTGGAAGAAGAAGAAAGATAAAAAGCCATTAGAGGGATCCACATCTCCATAAGATGTGGATGGTTTTTCATCAAACTAAGTCACCTTTGACTTAGGGGGAGCAAGTATTGTTGAATCCATCTTTGGACCCCCTCTATATGTGTGCAGTAAGATACATCAGTATTTTGGTGAATATTGTAAATTTTTGTTAGATTGCATGATGTTTTAATTATCGGTAATAAAATTTTGATCAATCAATGAAATAGTATGTTCTATCATTAAGTGCATTTAATGCACATGTCCCAAGGTAGATAAAAAGGTTATTTTGGATTTCATTATTCACCTTGCACTATTTGAGAGCATTTTTAGAGAAAAAAAAGTGTTGTTTGATCTATTTGTTGAGATCCAAGCTATAAGGAGAGATTGTCTATGGTGATTTGTAAGAGAAAACCAATTTGGTGTCAAGGTTGTTGTCATACTTTCAACAAGAACCTTAGTTGCAAACATCTTGATGTATTTATCTATTGTTTGTATTTGTGATTGAAAGATAAAATGGCTACTCCTAAGTTGATTGATATAATTGAGAGACCTAGACTAGAGTTTAAAATACATCCATTTAGTTTGACATAAAATGACCCAGTGGGTACCCTAACCAATGTTCCCTATGGTGTTCTACATATTGAGGATGTTAGAGCATACATGTATTGCAAGTTGGAAGATCTAGGTTTTGGAGTAATCTATGAACAATACAAGAAGTTGAGTGATGATAGGATAGTGTTGAAAGATGAACATAAATGTACTGCAGAAAAAGGTTTCAATCATGCAGCTAGTTATCTTGATGAATTTAAAGAAGAACATATCAAATATGTCCTAAGAAGAATTCATGATCAATTCACATGGCTTCACCAACCACATAAAATAAGAGAGGAGGCAATTCATGTTGTTTTCCTGGTCTATGTTCAATTGGTGAAGCATCGATTCTTCGTACCCGACCCAAAGAGAAAGTAATTAGTCTAACTAAATCTAAGTGGGATGATTTTACAATGATTGTGAATGACATCACAGATGAAGAGGTGAAATATGCATCAATGGTTATTGAATACAAGGTCTATCACTCTAGTCAGTTGAATATCATGCCTAGTGGTGCTATTCATACATCATATAAAATGATCAAAGAGAATGCTAACTATGATCTAGCTAAGGTGATGAGAGAACTTATGTTGAATACGGAGAAGATCAAGAAGGACAAGAGACATAAATTCAAGTGTGTTCAGGTAATCATGAGCCTATTCTTTTGTTTTCAAAACATGTTCCTTGGTATTAGTAGTGTACCATGGACATTATGCACTCCTATTTTTATTCAGATAAACAACATGATTAGAATCTTGGGAAGTGAATTTAATAGAAAAATTTAGGGTTATTTCAAGGAGATTTAGAAGAACATACATGAGAAAGAAAGAATACCTTCAGAGATTGTAGAAAAATACAAGGATACCATTTTCTCTTTGGTTGATACCGATACTTGTCAAATGGAAGTAGTTGAGCCAAGGACTTCATGGGTGATGTCTATGGGATATGAACTAGAAGGATATGTCTTGACATTATGTACATAAAACCTATTAGCTCAACTAGTAGATCCCAAGACTCCAAGTTTTGGGACATTTCAAGAAAAGATACTTGAAGTACAAAATGAACTATTGAAACTGATCATTGAGAAGAAGGTGATAAAAGTAGAAAAAAATATGATTTAGAGAGTTTTTACAAAGGAAGAAATTGAGAAAGCTAGAGATAAGCATGTTGCAGAACAAGTTGGCACATCAGGTGTTGAGAAGGATGATGATGTTGAAGTAGTAGGTGCAACTGATAGCTCCCCAACCAATAGGAAAGCTAGAAATGCTATAGTGAAAAATGAGAAAGAATACAAATTAATAGGTTTGATGGGAAATCATACCAAGAAAGAAACCAATGCTGCCAAGCCTACTACACCAGTGAAAGAAGTGGCCAAACCCCCTATTGCTACAGGAAAAAGAAAGAAGTAGAAATAAATGAGAGATATATTTGTCACTAATGATGAAAGTGAAGAGATTGAATCGAAGAAGGAGCAAAAAGAGCACAAATCTAAAGGTAAGAAATCTAAGGTGGTAGGTTCCCCCACCACTACGACAACTAAGCCTGAGTTAGATTTCAAATTGTTTGTTTTTGTTGACAAGATTATCAATGAAGTAAGAAAGTGGCATATACTTGTTGGAGTGTGTAGAAACCTAAATTTGATTACATAATTTAGTAATCTTATTTAGTGCTCTCCTAGGACTTTGATTGATTAAATATTTAATATTTATTTAAGTTATGTCACCCCCTAGTTAATTAGTTTAATCAATTAACCATAGTCCAATTAATTATCTAAATGGAAACCCATAGTCTGATAATTAATTAAATCCTCTTCCTCTATTAATTTAAATAATTATATTTATCTATTTAAATTAATTCATAAACCCCTTTTTCATCTCACTTGGAATTAAATAATATGTTTAATTCAATTCGAGCACATGAATCCTAACTTTAACCCTTGACCTAACCTATCCCAACCACCTAACTCCTAATTCCAACCCAACCCAATCCATTCACATATACTAAAGCTTCTTAATTAGCTAATGACCCATGATTAGCTAATATAACCCTCCACTCATTCTCTCTCCTCCCATCACATCCTCCTAATTCTTTCACTTGCCCTCTAATCTAGGCCTAATCACCCACTAAAGATTTGTACAATCATAATCCATGGATTAAGAAATCCTAACCCAACCCAAGTCAACCCTCATGTCACATCCTCACATCCTCCAACCTCCACATCTCATATCAACCTTAAATGCTCTTACATCCCTCTTACACACTTCACCCATTTCTTATACCTTTGTCCCTTCTCACATCTCCCAAAATGGTCACATTCCCCCATTCTTCCAAACCTCTTTCCTTGTGACACTTGTCATTATGAGAGGCATTTGAGAAAACATAATCCATGTTCTCTCTCTCAAATGAATCTCCACCCTTCCTCAGGTTTGTATCTCGACTGTTCATTCAACCCTCTTCATGCTTATAAATTGAGTCCTTTTCTCCTTCATTTTCATCCACCTTCCATGCAAAGTTATAATGCTAATTTGAGAGATCAAAACCATTAAATTACCATTATCATGCCAAAATCACCCCACAATTTCATACCCAAAAACCCTCACCCATATCCATTGTTAATCAAATTCCATCCATTGAAGCTTGAGCATCATCCTTTGAGCATACATTCTCCATCATTGGACAAATCTTCTTCACTTGGAGATTTATCTTTTGAGGAGTAAGGTTTTGACTTCTTTAGTTATTTTTCTTAGTTTCATTTGAAGGTCTAATCATAAGTGTAGTATTTATCTTAGTTTGTGAATGCTCATGCTTGCTTTGTATTCCTTGCACACTAATTTATTGCTTACATTTTGGCACACCTGGTGGGACCCATTCAATTCCAACTCCAAAGGCATTAAGCGGTTTGTGTAAAAAGGACCACTTAACTTCATCATAAGCTTTAGCCATGTCTAGTTTTATAAACACAACCTTCATTGGACAAATTAGTGTGCAAGGAATACAAAGCCTTATCTAGTTTTATAAACATAGCCTTCATTGGTGAGCTATGTTTATAAAACTAGATAAACATGGCTAAAGCTTATGGAAAAAATTTATGTTTTTGTCCCCTTCTTGTAACCAAACTAAATGAATCTTTTGCTTCCAATAAATCTCCTCTCAGACTTCCCACTCCTCTAGATCATTCATCGTAGAAGCTTCCCCTTTGTATAAAGCTTCATACATACCTTGATCCCTAATTTGGCAAGAAATAGAATCAAGCTAAGACTGAGCATTCCTTTTTACCAGGAAGATGTTACCAAAACTCATCCTATTCCACCTTTTCAACTTATAGTTAACAAATTGTAATTATTTGACAAAAGAGTACATTGTAGTTCCATAAGTAGGTTTCCCTTCACTCCACTAGTCTACCATGAGATCATGAAGGGATGAATCCCGAAGCCACATAAGATAAAATTTAAAAGAGGAATTCTTTGATACCCAAAACTTAGTAGCAAAAATCTTGATTGGCAAATGGTCTAAACCTTTCCAATCCAAAATCTCTAAACTAGCATTCCAACTATCCCCTGCCAAAAAGTAAGAGACTAGAAACCTATCTAATCTTTTTGGTATAGCCTATTCTCCACATCTCCTATTGTTCCATGTAAACAAACCATTGGAAGATTTAGTATCCACCACCCTCAAAAATTTAATATTATTCCTCAGAAGGCCAACAAAAGGATCCAGTCTAGGAATTCCCCCCTTTTCTCTTCCAGAGTTGTGATTGCATTAAAATCTCCTACCAAAATCCAAGGGAATAAAGGAGCAAGAGCACAAACCAATCTTATATGTGACAAAAGTAGTGACTTCCCCCCAAATTTAGTTGCATCATAAACATTAGCAAAGAGAAGGTTTTCACCAAATTCATAGCTTGTAGCCACCAAAGAAATAGAAGACTTGCTAGAGATCCACCATAGTGGAACAATCTTACGCAGATCCTACAAGAGAGCTATACCCCCAAAACTGTCCTGAGGCCCAATGCATTGATAATGACTTTGATGCCAAATTTTTAACACCTTATTGAACATACCATCAATTGATAATTTAGTGTCTTAGGTAAAAACCACATCATGAGAATAAGAAACAATTAACTCTCGAATAGCCTTTTGTCTAGGGATTCTATTCAACCCCCTTACATTCCATGAGAGAACAATCTTTTTGTGATGGAGAAAAGTGAGAATCAATGGTCTTCACTGATCTAGACTCCATCAAAATCACAACCACTAGCTTCACCTTTTCTTGATCCTTCTTCCTACCTACCTTTTGAGTCTTCTCCCGATCACCTTTTGTGAGAGATCTTTGTTGGATTCCTAGCACAAGAGGAGTCCCTTAATCTTGTTTCCCTAATGAGAATCCTTTCCCTCAATGGGTCCAATGGATATGAGGCTTGAATTATCCATAATATCTATACCTCCACTTCCTTCCATTTCCCTTGTGGCCCCCAAAGGAGCATATGTGTCCATTTGCACACCTAAAACCTACTCTTGTAGATTAACTTGAGCAATATTACCTTGCTGTCCATTTGGATTTCTTGAAGCCAAAATTTCTTGACCTGTAAGAAGATTTGCAATATCCCCATCAAATTGATCAAGGTCATCCAAAGAATCAAACTTGTTAAAAACCTCATAAGATTGCCTATCATGAAAGGTTCGCTTCATAGCTCTTCCTTTGTTCCATGTTTTTACTAGGACATAACCCTTCTTATCTATAACCATATGAGTCTTCCCCTTATCCTGTTTAGGAGGTGAAACATTTAGACCACTCTTGAGTTCCCTGCTCGATTTGATTTAGGGAACATTCACTACAAATGCCCATATTCATGACAAATTCGACAACAAAATGACAAGGTTTCATAATCCAACTGTTGAATCCAGGGTTTGATCTAAATTGGATTTTCATAGAATCTGGTATTGGCTTGCTTAAATCAATTTCAACACAAATGCAAACATAAGTAATTACCTTATTTTCCATAGTCTACCATGAAGGACCAATTGACTTTACTAGTTGCACATCAACCAAATTGAAGATGCCCCCTTGCCAAAATTCTAGAGGAAACCATGTAAGCCTTACCCAAACAAGAACCCAAGTTGGAAGGTCTTTAGTAGGCTTGAATCCAACATGCCATGGTTTGATAAAAAGACCAACCCGATTATAAAACACTCAACCCCCCAAAAAGCACACTACAAACCCTTTGATCAAATCCCATAACTGTTTGTCAAACCACTAGAAATTAAAAAAGAGAAGTAGAATAGGGGACCTCGTCCCCCTGTGCACCTCCATGTTCGCTGCCAGAACCCCAAACATCGTCACCAAACTCCTTGCTTGTTGCTACAAAGCCTAAGACATGTGCCCTAACCCTTGTGAACACCGCTCCTCATTTCGCTCGTCACCAATCATAATCGTGCTCTAATATAGAGAAAACATAATAATATTATAACATAATAATTTTTTAATTGAAAAAATGAACAAATATGATATCTATGGCCTATCTTACTATATTCCTTTGAAGATAAGTATGCTAGTTATAAACATTTTAATTTGAAAAATTGGATATCATGTTGACAACTATATTTTATGCTTTTGGACAAAAAAATTGCATAAAATATAAAAACACAAAAATATAATGTTTTAATATAATCTTTCTCACTACCACTATTAATTTTTAATAATAAATAAATAATTTTTCATATGTTAAGTACAATTAAACTATGGTGAGATGGCCATTAAGATTCAAACTGTTCCTCATAGCTGTGGGCCTTAGGTTGACTGTTTTTTTCGTTGAAAAAAATTCATAACATCATATAGAAAAAAAAAAAAAGAGATTACGCAACATCACAGCCATAAAGAAAAAAGAGAACATAAACTTAAGACTGTTGATCAGATTTGAACAAGTGATTGATACAGACAAATACCCAAATTTCCCCAACCGCATAAAAAATCCTAATATAAAATATAAACATTATTAAATCCTTTTCCCTCCACTTTCAAAACATTCCCTGTAATACAGAAAAGCCCATCCGCGCAGTAAAAAATTTACGGAGTCTTTCCATCTGTTGAAGACCCCACAAAAAAGACAGGAACGACAATATTAAATTTTTGTACACCTCTGGAACTTTATTTAAGCCTGCAAATTTTGTCCACACTTCTGCCGACTTTCTTCGAAAGAAAGACTTTAAAAGCCTGCAACATATGTACACAATGGCCATGTGTTTATATAAAACGTTTCTGGTAACACATGTTACTTCAATAAATTTAATACAAATAAGTGGACTTAAAATGGAGTGCACAGTATTGAACATTGTTGACCCTTGGGAGAATGGAAGGGTAGAATATAAAATTAAAATTGGCATTCATGAAAAATGCCGTGCACTTCCGGAGTTTGTAATATGCAGGTGTTTTACAGTACAGTAAATGTTCAATGATGTGCTACTGAAATAAATGTGACGATTTCTATTGGTCGCCAAGAGTAAAGAATAACAAAGGAAATAGCACAGCATGGCTCTCAGCAATCATCAACTCTTATTTTCTCTGTCTTCACCCAAAACCAAATTTAATGGCAGAGTTGAACGAGGCCTGGGATCTTATAAGAAACTCAAATACTCTTCCTCTTCGCTTATTTGTGTTCAATGCCACTGCATTACGACTTCCATTTCCACCCAAGTTGCAATTCGCACAGGTACTTTATTTTTAATTTGACAATGTTAATGAAATCCGTGGTTGTAGTTGCAGTACAAGCTTTTTAGGTTGAATTTGTGGATCATTGTTTTGTTGAATGGGCTCATCATTATCTCGTAGTAATAATATTTTCTAGTTTTCATTGTGGGTAGTATTTTCCAACATTTGGAAACCTTGCATCATTGTCTTTTTACTTTAGGGCTATCATAAATACAGTTTAAATTGAGAGAAATGACCTTCCAAAGGGAAGGAGGTTGTTGTAGCACTCGTTCATGATTTTTTGTTGCCGACTGTATGCCTCTATCCAATCATATTTTTTTAAGATAACAATCAAGATTTTTAAATATGACAAAACATTCTTTCCTAATGTTCTTAACCCCGTTAAGTAATGCTAGAAAACTAAAAAATAGTCCATGACCAAGGCTCCAAATGTTGGAAAAGAAAAAAAATCATTTCCAGTTGTTGCAAATCTTTAGGGCTCCAGTGCTTCTTAGACTCCAGAACCCACTTCATGTCTGAAAAAAAAGATTATTCAAACATTTATTGGATACATGCTTGAGGGTGGCAATAAAAAATTAGGGCCAGTTGCTGCAAATCTGGAGGCTCCCACTAATTCTTGTCCCTGAAGCCACTTTTCATAAATAATAACTGCTTCTCATTTTAAGGTATAGATATCTTTTAATGTAGTTTTAAAAGTTCATCTAGTGCATGGGACCCCTGCAGAAAAGATAATGCCATGTATTCCCTTACATGGATCCCTACGTAAGTTAATATTAGCTTTAGAGATTGTGAGGTTTTGGGCCATTTCTTAGGGTTATCCAAGGATAAGCGTGGATAACTTTGCCACATTCTTAAGCTTTGGGAATTACTTCATGTTCTATTACATTCATGAAAAGGTAAATGTGATATTTAAGGTTACAGATTCTAGTTTTCCACCAATTCTAATTAGCACATTAGAACAATCCCCTGAACTTCAAAGCTTGAAGTTTTTATTCAATAGATGTTAATGAAAAATTACTGATTGTGAATTGCTTTTTCTAATTTGTAGCCTACAACATTAACTTATGAATAGTAAATGCTTATGCTATGGGGAATAAATAGGAGGAGAAACCAAGTTCTTCCATGGAAATGTGGATGGCAATGCTGTACATCGAAATGTGGTTCGATTAGGCTTGCCCAGCAAAGGTCGAATGGCTGAAGAGATCTTAGGTTTGCTTAAGGTATGCAAGAAATTATACATTCTCATTTAATTCAAATATTACATATTTTTGTAGAGGCTTGAATTCTTAATTGATTTTCTCTTTTGATCTCATATACTTATTCTGATTTATCTCTTGCATCGAGGATTATTAAGATCTCTTTGTTTTGATTACCGTTGTATCATGAGCAAAGTTGCAGAACATGCTTAATAACTTAGTTTGTAGACCAGTTAATATTCATCTTATTTTGCAACTTATCACTTCCTGGTCTCTATTTTGGAACCTGTTTACACTATATTCCTTTTTAATGGGTATATCAGGCATCTTGTTATGGTTGATGTACTGGGGTGATCCCCACCATGTTATGAATAGCTCCCGTGAAGTAATGTTTATACAATAACATTTATTTTATTTATTTATTTGACAGGATTGCCAGCTTGGAATTAGACAGGCCAATCCTCGACAATATGTTGCGCATGTCCCAGGGGTATGTAAATATCCTTGCCACATTAGACTTCTGAATTTCAGCTTTTTAACCAAATCTATGTAAGAGGATTGGAATATTTAGAATAATAAAGGAGTCTTTTTGCGAATTTGAATCATGAGACCACTTTGTTTTGAAATGACATTTTCTGGCAAGGAGCTTTTGCATTAGGAATGTATGTAGTTTAACTTGCACATAATTAATAGTCCTTTCTTAACGAAACTTAGTTTTACTTGGAAGGAGAGGTTTTGGGAATAACGAAGTAGACATTTCTATATTGATTCTATTTATCATGAATGGTCACTTATAAGGAGTTTAAATTTAAAGCTGCTTTTTGACAGATAAATTTAGATACTTATTACTGTTCGTGTAATCTTCTCATTTCTATAGATGGGGATAAATCAATACACATCTGTTCTTTCATTTGTAGCAACACTATGCAAATCATATACGGAATGATGAATATCCTATCCTCTTGTATTCCTTTACTGCTTAAAACATTGATTCCAAAATAACTGAACATTTGATGAACATGTGTAATGTCCCAACTCAAGTCATGAGGCTTAATAGTGTATTGGCTGTCCTTCGCTTGGATTACCCAAGAGGAAGAGTATGCAGATCTTTATTGGATAAGTGTGGAGTCTTTTATGCAACTTAAGCGACTCCTCGCCTAAAGACTAAAGTTGTTTCCCCTTTTAAGTTTAATGGCCCGTCCCTTATAAAGTGACAAGTACTTTAAGGGATTTAATAAACATGTGCCAAAAAGGCTAAGGGGGCGTGGGATTTCAAGGAGCCTATTGGCTCTTTTTTAGGGATTTTATGTGGAGCATTGAATTCAGTTGGTAGTGGATCAAGGGCTAAGGTTAAATCATCCTTTTGGGAGTCATTATAGAATATTTTAGGGTTTTTTTGGAGCTCATTTGTAATAATAGAGTATATATGTAAGTTTCTTTAATACTTTAAACAACAGACTATCTCATTATGGAGGATAGGATGAACTGCATAATATGGGATGCAAGTAGCACATAAGTTCTAGTCAATTACAACAACCTTGGGTGGGGCCAAGATGCCAAATGGCGTGCCATTCCGAGCTCTTGGGCTTAATGGAAAGGAATAAGCTTGAGGAGCCTTATATGTTTTTCCAAGGAACTCATAATGAGGATAGTTTGTTAGGGAAAATATTATTGAATCCCACGTGCACATTATATAAATTACAATGATGATTAGAATTCTCTTATAACATTTTTTGTTATAATGATAACTAACCTTGTTGCAGGCTCTAAATCAAGATATAAAGTTGGCAACTTACATTCCTAAATATGCTCCATACCTTATTTGGGATTTCTAGGGAAAAATAGAGTAAAGTCCCAATAGGGGACATTACAGCCTTAATCTTTTCCTATTATGCTTTGCATTTGTGAGCCTCACGACTGCCTTTTCTATCACCTTTTGCAAAACATATTTTGCTTGTTATTTTTACACATCCTCCATCACTTCCTTGATATTTTCCTTTTTATAATTTTTCTTCCTCAAAAGGTATCGTTGGTTAATAGATTACCTTCCTTTTGGACATCGCAAATATATTTGCCATCATTGTTATTTTTTCTTCCAAAAGATCAACCAACTTGCCAACTAGTTCATAAAAAATGAGTGACTTTAGTTGATTATTTGCATGCAATGACTCCAATGGATTGTATATGTGGGAAGAAGAGCTTTTATAAGGGATGTCAAATATACGTCAATTTTCCACTCGTAGCATCAATATTATGTTTAATTGTCCAAATTTCATAATCTAGACTCAATATATCACCATTTTTCAACTTAAGATTAAACAGTTTGAACTGCAACTATAAGATTTCTAGTTTTGAATGAGAATCATACAGATAGTTCAATTTTTTATATGATGGACTACTTCTCCACCAACATAGGCTCTTTCGTTTCCAAATTGTATTAGTTTGGGTCTTGAGGTTCAGTAGGTGGTTGTTGTCCATCACAAATATCATACCACAGATCATTGAAAATAAGAGTATTTCCAACTTGTCTAGGCCATTCTAACCAAACTTCTTTCCCGGTTAAAAATTGTACCATGGATACTACTGAATGAAAATTAAATTTTCTTTCACATGGTTTTGAAAAAGAAAAAAGTTGGTACAGATTTATCAGATATGACTTTTCGATTTCCATATAATTCAGGTGTCAGTTCGATTTCTGTGATTTTTACATCAGTGGGAAAAAAACATATTTTTGAAACATAAAAAGAAATTCCAGGAGAAGTAAAGAAAATGCACCTTCATTGATCCAATCACTTGGCTGAATTGAGATTGCTTCAAACACTGCATTTTTTCTGATTACCTTTCTCACAGCCAGGTATAAAATTATTAGTTGCAGTTGGCCCTTGTCTTCCTCCTTTGATGCTTCTTTAGTTTTTTTTTCTTCAATCGTTTGACTGCTGAAATGAAGCCTCATGTTGCTGATATTTATTCTCTTACAAACCAATGGAGAGAAGTAAAACAAATGAGGAAAATTGGCTGGAATGTTCAACATGATGAATGCAGAAATGAGCGTTTAGAATTGGAGGATTGAATAAGTGCAGTTAGTAATTTGTTTCCATTGCTTAGATCCCAATATTATGCCAACAAATGGATTGCAAAGGAATTTGAAAGTGAAAAGTGAAAGCCAATTGTCATTCGATCTGCTACGTGGTGCATATTTATGAGCTTGAAATGATTCTTTAGTTCATCTTCAAGATGATCGTCCAATTTCTATTGCTTTTAAATAATAATATAAAATATTATTATGACATTTATTACCTACACCCAGGATTATGTAGAATGTTATTACACAGTGGCCTCACAAAAGATAAGCACTTGGCTGAAGTGATGTTTATTAGGACTTTGTAAATGCTTGGGATGTCTCATATGGATGCACAAATCAATAGATATGGGTTTGTCCTTTCTTTTGGCAATGATATTGTTATATACGGTGTAATGTCCCTTCCATGGGGGATAACCTTTCAAATTAATGATTGAGTTTCCCATGTTTTGTAAGGCTTGGAGGAAAGCCTGATTCGATTTTCCCATTTGGCTTATCAGAGTTTGGTTTGTTTGTTCCATATAGAAACTTATCTCATTGGCTAGGATATTCATTGTATTTTTCTTTGTTCTTTCGTAAGTTTGCATAAGCCCGGCTTACAGGATGGCAGAATTATGCTCTGATACCACTGTAATGTCCCTTCCAAGATCCTTTAGGATCCCGAGCTAATTTCTACAACTTTTCTTGCAATAGACTTCTTCCTACTTGAATTTGTGATCAATTTCTTAATTTGCAAATGTGTACGGTGTCAATACTCTTAGTTTGCTAAATTGTACAAGTGGAGAAATTTATCAATGTAGATAACTATTGCCTTGCTATTAATGAAAACTGGTATGTACTTGTGCTCTCTCATTTAGTATTGTAGATACTTCAACTTTCTTAATCTGCAGACGTCCTTTGTATATAGATGTTGTAATGTCCTCTCGAAACTAGTGGATGTACAACCAGTGATTTATCTCTGACCTATTCTGCCATTTATTAATTCATATATATAACTATATGTTTATCATCTCTTCACATTACCTCATATTGTATTCTGAAATCTTTATATGTCTCCTTTTGATGCTTACTGAAGTAGGATTGAATCACTTCTTATATCCTACTATTTGAAATGACACGATGCATCTGAAAGACACGTCTAATAACCAGTCCCAACCGTCTCCTTACCTCTCAACATATTAGTCAATATCGACTTAGTATATGGACGCTCCTTGAGGTAGTCGGTTGATACTAAGGCCCGATAACATATGAACTTCCCAATTGCCGTGAAAGGACTTTGAAGTTGAGCCGCTAACGTGTCTTGACTGACCATCCAATTATCACGTCACTGTTGTAATATAGCCGCTCCAGCATGTTGAATTTCCACCCTGAGATCAGTGATTTCATATCCTTTCGATGATCAACTTTCGTTCTCCCTTTGAGTTTGTTCTATGACTGTGCATGCTCCCGGTACTGAATTCTCATTTGATGGATGATCTGTATCCCTTCGCACTCCTTGGCATTCGGTCCTGTAACATTGAATAGATGCTCCCGGTAGATGTCTGAGTCTATACTGTTGTTTCGATACAACTCCCGTGAATTGATTAGCTTGTATATATTGGCTAGCCCGACATAACCAACCATGCCTGGCTTCCCCTTGATTGACTCCCATCGTATATTGATGCCGGTAATTCCCTTCTTGATGCTCCTTCCTGAAAATCCTCCTCATTCCCTGGTCTTGACCGTCTATATATATATTCCTGAACGGTGCAACCTTTGGATTCCTCCTCGTTGGCCACTCTTCGTTTATGTTTAATGGCCAGATAATATGGATTGTGGAAATCTGATACTGTTAACAGATAAAATGTTGTTTTAATATTCCAATCAAATGATAGTTAATATACATATTTCATCGGTGTTAATATATATTATTAATATGTTTTATATTATTAATCATAGATTATAATATTATTTATCTATCTATTTACTTATATTAGATTATTTATTTATTTATCTATTTTTATATTTTATTATTGTTAGTTATTAAATTCTCGTTCTTTATAATTTATAATGATATATCAATTATCTTGATAATATATTATTATATCATTTATCTATAAGAATAATATATATTTTTATATTAATAATATATTATTATATTAATAATATATTTTTCATGTATTATATTTTTTTCATTATTATATAACTTATTACTTTATTTATTTATTTATTTATTATTATAAAGAATTAATAATATATTATAGTCAATAATATTATTTTTATTTATTTATTATTGTGTATTTATTGAATTTGATCCTTGAGATAGGGAAAATCACATACGGGAAGGAAAATAGACTTATTTGTACAATTTGGAAATTTTGTCAGAAGTTAATGTTTTAGCCATTAATCATGATTATCTTTCTTGTCTAGGTTTTCATGTTGTCTATGTTAATTTTGTTTTATGATTCCTTCCCATTAAGATTTATATTAACAAAAGAAACATAGTACAATATTCACAAAAAGGGGGTTAGTGTTGATGTGAGTTTTGTGACCACTTTTCTTGTCTAGGTTTTCATGTTGTCTATGTTAATTTTGTTTTATGATTGCTTTCTATTAAGATTTATATTAACAAAAGAAACATAATTTTGTTTTATGATTACTTCCTATTAAGATTTATATTAACAAAAGAAACATAGTACAATATTCACAAAAAGGGGGTTAGTGTTGATGTGAGTTTTGTGACCACTCCAATTTGCAAGATATAATGCCAAATATTCTACCCTCTCTTGAACAAGGAAACTCCAAATGTTAAACAATGTAAAAGATTGTGTGATCAAGTGAAGTGACCCCAAGGTTTACAACACGTACTTGCGACTTAGTGTTGGACACAACTCAGTTTAATGATGTGATATGGTGGTTATCACAAAGAGACTTACATTGTTCATTCATGGACATCCATCATCTTTTGCTCTCCTTTAGCTCTTTTGCATCCTGATGGCATAGTGTGATCCAAAATGTTGATGGATTTTTTTTTACACAATCGAATCCATAAACTTTTAGAACATCTATCAACTTCTTGAATGATGAATGATTTGGCAATACAAGTGCTTCAACTACTTCTAATGAGGACTTTGAAATAAAAATTCAAAAAGGATATGGGTTTGGGAATCTAAGCTAACTCTATTTCTAACTCTACCAATGCAAGAGACTATTGATGATGAGGTGAAACTAACCAGTCCTTGCTTTGCCAACTTAAAAAACTATGTAAAGGAAGGTGCTATCTTCTAAGGATGCATGGATGATTATCAAATCACTCATGCACATCAAAACCATAAAGCATGCAAGTCAATGAACATGAAGTAACTGAAGTTAAGTGCTTTGCAATGGAGTTTAGTATAACCTTGCACTGTTACTTACAATCAACAAGTACCAAAAGGTATGAACATAAGTCTCACTATGAACCAACAATAATATCTTTTATCATCTACTCAACTATTTAACATAAACAAATCCTATCTAAGTGAGAAGTAAGAAATCATGCAACACTCAAAAATAACACAAGTATTCATCATGAAACAACTATGAATTTGTGATTACTTTGGCAGTATCTTAGCAACAATTTCTCCAAAAAATCTCACCTACAAATGAAATGAGCAAGCCTTATATAGAGGCATCAAGTACAATGAATGACTCAGATTGATTCAAGATCACTGGCCAAGGTTATTTAAAATAACCTTAATTAAGGTTTGCCTTAACTACCACCTACAAGCATTAAATGCTGGCCAATGAGAAAATTACATTGCTTTGAATACATATCCTTTTTGTTTACCTCTCTGGGTAAACTATTTAAATGCAGAAAGTAAATACACAAAACATAATAAATATATGCTTGAGAACCAATTCTTCTATTAATTCATCAACTTCATGTATACAAAATATCACAACAATATCAACTACTTGTTAGGGGGATTATGGTTTTAACTAATTGTCGACGACACATAACATATTAACATAACATTATTCCCTACAACATCACCCCCCCCCCCCCCCCCCAAAAAAAAAAGAAAAAAAGAAGTCGTCTTCGACGACTTACAACAAAATGGAGACGATGTGAACAACTAGATACAACAAAAATCACGACTGAGAAGAAGGGGGCTGAGGGAGCATCCTTGAAGAGGCTGGCTACACCACTGAAGAAGTTGGTTGCACCGTTGAAGAAGCCAAGTGAGCTTGCAGCTCATAGACCTGTTGTGTCCTAGCCTTTAGGTCCTGCTCCGCAACCATCCGATGCTCCAATGTTGTCTTAACCATCATAGCTGCCTCGAGGAGCTCCTCCTTCGTATCACACTCCTCCCTGGCTTGTATCAAATTAATGTCCAAGGCACTCCTCTCTGCACCAACCTTGGCCAATTGCTGCTAAAAAGAGGATTTCTTCTTAGCCAACCATGCCTCCAAAGCTATCTTCTTTGTCGTGGTGACCTCCAATTGAGCCACCATATTAGCTCTCTTTGCTGCCCAAGCTGCCCTCTGGCTAGCCAACTCCTGTGTACGGTGAGCCAAGTCTCCCTGGATTGCCTCCAATTGGGTGGCCACCTCCTCCCGAGCTTTCTGCACAGCCACCAGGGCGGCCTCATGCCCTGCGGAAATGTATTCCGTGCGCCTTAGGTGTAATATCCCTCCTTGAAGGCCTTCTCTATCTTCCGGACGAGAGTCTCCACTCTACTCTCCACCACTGGCTCACCGACGGCCCAAGCATTCAACATCTCCACTGTCTCTGTGGCTGGCCATCCACCCGACTCAAAACAAGTTGCAAAGGCTGTGGGGCAACCAACTCTCACAAATGCCAGTAAGCGCTCCAAATCCTTAGTAACACTCTCCAGTGCTTGAGACTGTGGCAAAGCCATTACTTGACGTCCTCATGCAACCATGTCTGCTAGGTACACCTCAATATCCTCCCCAACTGGCTCCCTCGGAGGCTCCGGAGGTGCTATGAGTTCCTCATACACAAGCAACCCCACTAGAACAAAGTTTGCTACCACTGCACAATCCTCGGCCAAGTGCACTGCTGAGTCACCCACCAACTCCACTGCATGGTCCTCCTCTGCCAAGTGCACGACCAGGTTTCCCACCAGTGACGACTCTGCCTCCAAGTCCACAACCTCTGGAAGTGTGTTGTCAGCATAATTGTATGTACGGGTGTCATATAATAAAGTGTTATGTTAATGTTATGTTAATCTCGGTGGTTAGTCACCGAAAGGGTAAAACAGTTACGACGCGACGTTTTGGTCGTGTCCTTTCGGAAGCTATATGTACACACTATTCTGTGAATGTAAGGGACAGGAAATATATACGGAATACTTTGATGATTACTTGAATACAATTGTCTTATACTACATGCTTAGCATTTAACTGTGTCTATGCAATTACTTTCCGTTGTCCCGAGAGGGAAAACATCTGGTGCCGTTGCCTAGACATACCCGGATGGCGAGTAGGCATAATGGGCTTACCCGTTAGTGCGATAAACCCAGAAGCTGAGGAAGCCCGTACCGAGTTGTACGACGGAGAGGATAATCTGGCACGTGACTTCCGAATTTTGTTTCAAGTAGCTCTTGAAACTCACGTCCGAAGGGAGGCAACGAACAGAGACGTCCCTGCAGGCGTAGTGTGGGATGCGATTGGGGCAAACCTTGCAGCGAATCGGTTGTTGAACCAACTTCCACGGTTGCTGGCACAAGCAACACTCGCACGACGTATTCGGCAAGAGGAAATTGACCGTGAGGACCACCGCCAGGAGATCCTCCGTGCATTCCACGCCCGAGAGCATCTTCGTCGCCGTTGGGAGGAAGGAAATGACAAACAGTAAAGTTGTTGAAGTTTGAAACGAAGGGGAACGGAACACAAAAATTCAATTGTAGTTCAATTGAGAATGTTGTAAAGCAACATGAATTAATAAAAAATAAGTGTTCTTTTTGATTGAGCAATGTGTATAGTCTGTCTTGATGCTCAATAATTTAAATAAAGATCGAAATAAGAAAGTGATAGATGACGAAGGGGAAGCCGCACAGAAGGCTTTTATATCCGCACAGCAACGTGAACGTCGGTGCAGGCTCAGGCAACTTGCCAAGGACCAGCTTGCCGAAGGGGACCTCGGAAGTGGCACGGAAGGTGCAGAAGCCGAATTGGAACAGTTCATTTCGCTGGAACATCAAAGGGTGCAGAGTAGTGAAGAATTAATCGAGGAAACGTGAGCGTTGAAGACCTTCCTCCAGGAAGAACGAAACCGGTTTGAAGACTGGGTCCGTACACCACGTGCGGAAGACCATGATCATGAAGGGAGACGTACGGCTTAGGGTGACGTTGACAGAGCGGAGAGACACGGGAACCCTCCGTTGGAGCCCACGACTCCACATAACACAGTTCCACCGGTGACACAGGCACAACAAGTGCCACCAGTAAATACCGTACAAAGCAGCACAGTAGGGGTGGGTGCGGGTACCACAGGCGGTGGTGCATCTTGTTGGGGAGAAAAAACTGCAGCTCCAACTGGTGCTAAGGGTGTCATTTGGAAGTGCCTATTGAGCCAAGTGCTCATAGCCTTGATGGAAGGACCACTTGCCATTGCCAGTGTATCCTCTAACAACTCTGCATCTATCGTGACCACTGCATCTGTCTTGACCTCATCCAAATGAACCTGGACCACCCTCACCTCCGGAGGCTCCTCACCATTGGGCTGCTCCTACTCACCTCCAGGCACATCTCCACAATCCAACACCTCAGGTCTAGACTCATCCACTACCTTTGTTACTGTTACCTCCGAGGGTCCCATAGCTACCTCCACTGAACGCAATGCCTCTACCTTTGTCACTACTGCTGGTGTCATGTTGGCTGTCTTGGCTTCCTGAATGCAGGGATGGATGCCGCACTCACTGTCATTGACAAGGTCAAGTGTGCTGTTGTCATCAAAACAGGTTTGGCGAACAGAACTGGCGTGGGTGCTGGAGCGGCCTCCACAACATCTACGGCCTCATCCTCCGCCATTTGAGCATCATCATATCTCGAGTTGCTGGAGGTCTCTGAGGTAGCCTCCCGACCATATCTACGTCCTTGGGCGCAAACTTCTGGCATCGCCTCTTCTGCCTTGTAGGTGCAATCCTTGTATGCGCTAAGGTGCCTGGAGGCTTCAGTTCCAACTTCTCATTCGGAATCTGTTTTAGTGTGGCCTCCAAGAATAACCCGATAGCGTGATGGGGCATATAAAATGTCCAATGCTGCAGTGTCATGAATACGTACATACGTTCCGCCAACACTAAAGCCCAGTCATACACGGTGCCGTTCATCAAAATAATCTGAGGGAGAGCTATATCAGAGGCATGACTAGACCCTGTCAGCCATCTCTTTACCACATCCATGATGCATTGCCATGGTCCCTCCGCAACGAAGGCTTTCTTTATCCCTCTACTCTTAGAGGCCTTGACCACAGAGTCCATCTCTGTGGGGGTGAGTGTACGGGAAACCATTTTAATCCAATGTTCCTTGGCATCCCTCGACATCTTCTTTGCCTTCGTGTCTATCTTTCTCCCATTTCGGCTAGGTATGCCGAATACTCTTGTGAAGTCTGCCGTTGTGAATGAAACTGTCATCACGTGCTTGCGGTACTCAAATGTGCTCGTCCTCGAGAACCTATCAAATGTGTTAATCATAATCCGTAGAGGACACTCAAAGTTGCGGATGCAGAAGATTGACATCTGAATAGCCCAATGAACTCCATTCCTCCTCAAAATGTCCTTTACCAAATCGGTCTTTGGGGTATCTTGCTACCATTTCTTGCACTCGAGCCCATTTAACCCTTCAAATACCACCATCTCATGTGTCCCGACATCTTTCTGGGCAGCTGCTTGCACTTTTGGTCTAAGCTTCTTCTTGGTGCTTGTGCTGGTATCCACATTCCCTGCAACTTTCATGCTTGAGGGAAAAACTCTTGCCGATTTATCCATGCTGGAACTTGCCTTCAACTGTGCTTTCCAGCGCCATTTCCCTGCCAAATCCATCGATAACAATTTTTCTTTTGTCTTTTTATGCAAACCCCAACCCGTCAATAACTGTCTCCAGCCAAAACAAGCTATGCCGTCAACTTTCCTTCTGCCCTAACCTTGCCGTCCCCAATACTTGCCGTATTCTGTCTCTGTTTGACTTGGAATTTTTTTTCTCCCCTTTCTATTCACCGTGCAACTCTATACAATATTTGGCCTTCTCATTGGCGCCATACGACACCAAAAATTTCTCCTCCCCTTCACCGTCTTGCGTTTTTCTCCCTATGCCCAGCATAAAATTTCATCCGACGTGTTTTGTAATGACTCTTACCAATAGGCCACTAAAAACCCTTAAAAAATGTAACTCAAAATGTAGATAGAAAATTATTTTTGCAATATATGAGTTCGCTGTCCCAAAATTACAGAATAATAGATAGCAACCAAATACCATCTAAAACACTATCAATGATGTAGGAAATTGCTCAAACCATATGCCATTCATATATCAACAATTTGCAACAATGCCATACATATTTTAGCCAATAATATGATCATCAAACCCTAGGTTTGCAATATAGATAGACTGAAAATTACAATGCCCTTTCACTTGCAAACTCCTAGCCTTCCTTTGATACCAATAATGCCAAATGGCAAACAAAGACAAGTACAATGTAAAATAGTAAAGTGCTGAAGCTATATTTTGTACTTAGCTGAAAACATACATTTCTCAGAAAATATGCCAAATGCCAAAATGAGAAGTGAGGAACCTGATTGTAGATGGCTGCAATAATTTTTCGGATTGCTTTTTCACTCTGCTTTTTCGGATCTGCTTTTTCGCTTTGTTTTTTCGGATTTGCTTTTTTGCTTTGCTTTTTCGGATCTACTTTTTCGCTTTGCTTTTTTGGATCCGTTTTTTCGGACTGCTTTTTTCGGATCTGCTTTTTCAGACTGCTTTTTTCGGATCTGCTTTTTTCCTCTTGCAACCAAAACTCAAACCCTCAGGTAAGTCTGAGGACTCCAAATAAGCTCAACTTGAAATGGCTGAATACCACTTCCAAAGTGCAACCCTTCAAAGGATATTTCACCTCCTCAGTTATGCAAATCTTTAAGAAACTCCGTTCCTAAAGATCAAATGACAATCTGTAGACCAAGATGGCGCCACAAATGCTTAAAGAGAAAAGTAGTGTAAACTCAAGTCATGGAATGTCCAAATGAGAGGCCAAGCACTCTATTTATTTACTTTTCTAAGAAGCCACTAGAACTTCTAGAAGTATCCATAAAATATTCTTATAAAATCCTTTTATAATGCACTTTTATATAAAAAGTAACTTTATAAAATAAAAAGTGCAACTCAACTCAAAATTATAACATTTTGGCCCCACATAACACATTATAATAAAAAATATGATAAACACCATCTCTCCAAAAGCAAATAAGACCATCCAATCCCAAATAATCATCAGAATGACTCTCTCACCATAACCATCTGCCTACGAGATGTAATGACCCTTACTATAAAGGCCACTAAAACCCCCAAATCTGAACCGAGACAATTCGTCAAACACTTGGCAAGCAACTGACTTGTTTGTTTGAGATGTTGTGTTTCAATGTGATAATCGTTTTGGGCATCAAATTGTAATTAAGATAACACTACCAAAGTAGAAATGTAACACAATGTGCAACAATGAAACTCAAAGCAATGTAAAGACTTTACTTCAAATATATCAAACTTCTCTAATTCTGATTGCACTTTCCAGAATATATGACTGTGACATGTAATATTCAGACTACAATGCAATGATCTTTTACCATGCTTTGACAATGTACACAATGCCCTAACTATGCATACCAATCCAATACAACCGATGGCACAGTCTGAGAATATAGGACAGATTATATGACTGTAGCAACTTCTGAAATATGGCGATAATTGTATTGGACAGTCACACATAACAGTGACTTACAATGCACACTAATATGGCAATGTCAGATTACAAAACTATGTGATCTGAGACTAAACCCTGCATTCACATATGACTAATTATGATAACAACTGACAGAGACTAACAATTATCAAAATCTGGACTGTTTATTGCATTGACTGAACACATACGATTTTACATAATTTTCTTTGACCTTCAAATGCATTCAAACACATGAAATGGAACCTGGAAATCGCTGCCTTTTTGACTGTTGAAAAATGCTGATGAAACGATGACTAATCTGTCCCCGAACTGCACCTCTGATCGCTGCTGTACCATGTACTGTTCCTGTCCGTACAGTACAGTCTTGTACGACCCTGATATAAAATAATCGCAGGGTTTTTGACACTCCAAAAAGCTATGAAAAGGACCGCCAGGGGTGTACTAAGATCCTCCCAAGAGCATAAAAATATTCTCCAAGTAGATTAGGAGATATGAGCAAATTATTGGTTCCAAACCCTGATATTGCAATTCTGAAAATGTGCCAAATTGATATCCAATCTTCACCAAAACGATTCACCAATGCAAATGATGAATTCAAACCCTTATTCCAAACAATTGCAAACCCTCAATATCAATTTTTCAGGTCTGCTTTTTCGGACTGCTTTTTCGGGTCTGCTTTTTCGGATTGCTTTTTCGGATTTGCTTTTTTGGATTGCTTTTTTGGATTTGCTTTTTCGGACTGCTTTTTCGGACCTGCTAAAAACGGCCGCCTATAATTTCGGCCCTACTAAAAATGCCTCCTGAAATGCTGTTTCAATCACAAACAAACCCTTACAACAAATTCTCAATGAAGTACCAATGAGATGGCTGAGTACCAACTCCAAACTTGCAACCCTTTAGTAAATATTTCACTACCTCAGTTATGCCAATCTAGGGGAGTGATCGTTCCCAAAGATCGAATAGTATTTGCAGACCACAAGGCTACAAATTGCTTCACAATGAAGAAGTAGAAGAAAATCCAAATCCAAGCATGTAGAAATGATAGCCCAAGCCCCCTATTTATTCTTTTTCTTGAGAAGTTACTAGAACTTCTAGAAACATCTAATTATAATGTACTTTATAATAAAATAACATTATAATAATAAAGTACATTTCTCAACTCAAAATTATAACAATGTAGGCCAAGATGTCTCATAACCGAATGTAGGCCCAACTAGACTGAATGTAGGCTCAAACTGGATGTAGGCTCGCTTCTGGACGTAGGCTCCACTACAACTGCATGTAGGCCCAAACTGGATGTAGGCTCTGTCAGCAATATGCAATCAAATGATCAACATAATGACCCTCTCTCCAAACCATTTGCCTACGAGAGTCGATGATAGGCAAATCCGTCATGCCAAACGATGTCAGCCAAAATGGGGACATGACACGAGAGTCCATGATAGGCAAATCCACTGAAAAATGACATGTCACTAAACAGGGGACATGACATGTTCTATACCGTGGCTTTATGTCTTGATGGCGAAATTTTTTGTTTTTCTCTCAATTTTCCCTCACAGTGACTTTTTCTTTTTATTTTTTAAATTTTTATTTATTTTTAATTTTTTAATTTTTTAAAAATCCTATTCTAATTACCTGGAGTGTCTTCGACTTGGGTCGCCTTGTTGCCTTTGCCTCTCGTGGTAGGGCTTTAATTTCGATCCGTTCACGGTGTCTGCAATCTCCTTCCCATCAATCATCCACAACTTGATGGCACCATTGTCGCTAACCTCCCAAACTTTGTACATCCCGAGCCACTTCACCTTAAACTTCCCAGGCTTGATCTCTTTTTTCCCATTATACTTCAATACTAGTTGCCTTGGGGTAAAGCGGACCCGCTTTAGGTGCTTATCGTGCCATGCCTTCCGCCTCAACTGTGCGACCTCTGTAGCCCATTGCGCCATCATCTGACGCTTGTCCAATTTGTTTAGATTATACAATCTTTCCCGCAAGCTCTCCATATATCCCCTAGTCTATTGTTGATTTCTATCGTCAAGCTTTGCACCATGAATTCCACGGGGACAACTACTTCCTTCCCGTACATCAACTGGAAGGGTGTGTGGGTGGTGGTTACCTTGGTATGTTTTTTAGTCCCACAACACCGAGGGTAATTTTTCTTCCTAGTCCTCTTGCTCCGCCCCGCAGGACTTGTAAATCACCGACACTAGTATCTTATTTGTCTCCTCTGCTTGACCATTGACTTGAGGGTAATACAGACTGAATAGGGAATGGAAGATTTTGAACTCCGTCATCAATAGTCAGATGACGTGATTTATGAAGTGACCCCTTTTGTCACTAGTCAACTGGATGGGTATGCCATACCTTGTTATGATTTGCTCGTATATGAATCTCACTGTGCTCAAGGCCGAGTTGTTCGACAATGCCTGTGCCTTTGCCCACTTCATCATGTACTCGGTAGCCACCACGATGTACCAAAACCTCCGAGCCCTACTCACCTTTAGAGGTTTGATGAAGTCCATGCCCCATCGTTTGAAGAGTTCCTGTGCATGGGAAGGATTTAGAGGCATGAAATCCCTCTTCAATGGTTTCCTGACCCTTTGACAGGTGTCACATCCCACGACCCACTCCCTGGCGTCGTTGTGCGATGTGGGCCACCACAACCCTAATAACAACACCTTCCGTGCCATTGTGTCTGGCCTCATGTGCCCCCCTGCCAGCCCTTCATGTGCCTCCTTGAGAACACTTTCTACCTCCTTCATAACACACCGTCATAGAACTTGGTTTGGCCCCATCTTGTAGAGTAATCCATTAATCAGATGAAAGGTACAACTTATCAACACCAGTTTCCGTCGCTAACCGGGTGGCATGTCCTTGGGGAACTGTGAAGTGGACAAATAATCTCCAATGTTTTTATACCACGCTGGTAGGATTGTGATGTGAAACAAGTGTGCGCTTGGGAAGTCGTCGTTCACTCCCTTCAGTTGCTCTCTGGACTTAATTGAGAGAGTTGATTTGCAATTACATGGCTCTTTCTTGGCCGCACAATGATTGTAAACGTAAACTCTTGTAGGAATAGCAACCATCTACTCACCCGCCCCTGTATAATAGGTTTATTCACCAGGTACATTAATGCTTGGTGGGCCACATAAAACGTGAACGGTGTTGCTAGTAGGTAATGCTTGAACTTTTGTACGATGTACACCATCCCAAGAGCCTCTCGCTTCGTAGTACCATAGTTCCTCTCTGCTCTTGACAACAACCGATTGGCGAAATAGATGGGGTGATCCAGGCCATGATCGCCTACTTGGGCCAAGGTTGCACCAATTGCGAAATTTGAGGCATCCACATGAACGTGGAACTCCTTGTCCCAATTGGGATACACCAAGATTGGTGCTCCAACAAGCCTTGTCTTCAGTTCCTCAAATGAAGTATCGTGTTCTGCAACCCATACATAAGGTTCCCCCTTTTGTATCAAGGTGTTGAGGGGATAAGAAACTTGGGTGAAGTTCTTTATGAATAGTCGGTAATAGCCAATGTGGCCTAGGAACGACTTCATGCCTGTGACGTTTGTCGGAGGCTCCATCTCCATGATCACACAGACCTTGTCGGGGTCAGTTTTCAGTTTGGTTTTGCAAACTACATGACCCAACAACTTTCCCTGCAGAACCATAAACCGACACTTCTTTGGGTTGAGTGCCAACCTTGCCTTCTAGCACCTCTCCATACACTCCCTGAGGGCTGTCAGATTCATATCCTCCCTACTGAAGATGGACCAATCTTCTAGAAAAGCTTTGAAATTTCCGACCGACATCTTATCGAAGATGTGGAGGATTATCCGCTAGAAAGTTGTGGCTGCATTGCATAGATCGAAGGGCATTCAGTTGTAGGTGTACACCTTGTCTTCCACCACGAAGGTTGTTTTCAACTCGTCCTCCTCCACGATGGATATTTGGTTGTATCCAGAAAACTTGTCCATGAATGAGTATATCTCGTGCTCGACAACCTCTTTCAAGATGGTATTCGTGAATGGTATAGGAAATGGATCTTTAATGGTCACCGCATTCAAGCACCTGAAGTTGACGCAAATTCTAATTTGGTTGGCCTCTTTCTTCAGAGATATTACTATCGGCGACACCCATTGACTTGTTTGCACTTTGAAGAAGATCCCTGCTTCAAGCATACTCTCGATCTCATTAGTCACCTGTGTTGCGTAATTTTTGTTCATTCTGCACGACCTTTTTCGTACAGGTACGACTCCAGGTGTGAGAGGGATATGGTGCATGCATAGTTTTGGCAGTATGCCCTTGAGGTCTTTGTAGGTCCATGTGAATACATCCTTGTATTCCATAAAAATCTTAAATGCGCTGCCTTCAAAAAAGGGTTCTAGTCATCTCCTATCAGTATGTTCCACGGGTTGGCCTCATCTCCAAGATTAGTGACCCGCAGGGATGATTCTTCATACTTCATGGGTCTCTCTGCATTGAACTTGTGTGCCGGGGTTTCATTCACCCGTGCTTCCCCCTCCTTATATTCTTCATACTCCAGCGGGAACAACTCCTTTGTTGTTTGCTCCACTTCTTCCACTTTGAGCATGTAGCTATGGAACACTTCATAATCCTCCATCTACCAATGGAAGAGTCCATTCATCGACCTTGTCTTGTCCTCCGAACATTCCTCAAGCTCCAATACCCCTTCATCATTGGGTTTCATGTGGCCCCTCCCTTCGTCCATTCGAACACTCTCTTCGTCGGACTCAGACTCTGAAGAGGACGCAAGCTCCTCGCTCACCATTTGTGTCTGGAGGTCGATGACAAACTTCCGGCCTTTGTTCTCCATTGACAAGGTGTTCCTTTTCCAGTTGTGTGTGACCCTTGCCGCCACAAGCCACCCTTTGCCAAGAATAGCATCGTACCCCTTCTTCTTGAATTGAATTACAACAAAGTCCAACATGAAGGGTTGCGTCTCGATGGTGACTTGTTGCGCCATCAATGTCTCGAGGGGTTTAATTCCTTGATGATCTGCTCCCAATAGGTTGAAAGTAGGAGGTCACAGTGTTGGTTCCCCAAGCTTCCTCCATGTTTCTTCCGAAAGGACATTTACCCCCGATCCACCATCGACGATGATATCCGTCAGGATGGTCCCAAGGATGCCCATCTCAACAATGGTCGGGTGTTTGCGAGTATTCACTGCCAGCAACATGGGATCCATTGCGGATCCGCTAGGAACATGTGTGCGTTGGGTGGTGTTGGTGTCGGGTTGGGAGAGAGTGCCCAGCAAGGTTGTCCGTAGTTGAGGCATTGTGTGAAGGAGATCTTGAACTCTTACAGGTACCTCCATGTTTAAGATTTGTCTTAGTATGTTCACCTTTGACTCCGACCGAGTAGAAGTACTTGTTGTCCTATGTGTCTCCTTCCGCGCTTGCATCTCCTCTCTTGCCTCCCGTACCCTCTTCTTCTCCGTGCGGGGGTCTAGGTACATAGCCTGTTTTGCTTGTGCGCGGGTAACGACCAATATTTCTTCTTCTTCTTCTCCCATGGCTTCCTCTATATTCAGTAGATTGATGCCGGGTTTTGGACAATTGGCATCGTCATGGTCTCCTGGCCCGCACCATTTGCACGAGTGTTGTGCTACCTCTTCGTTCGGATAGTCTCGGGCATAGTGCCCCCACTGGCTACAGGCTCTGCATTGGATCATCGGTCAACCCTTTGAGTCGTACTGGATCCGACTTCTTGTATTTTTATTGTTATTATTATTATTATTGTTGGTCCTTCCTCCGCACTGGTTATTCCTGTACCCTCCCGACGATGCATTGTTGTTTGTTTGGGAACTACCGACACCACTCGATGTCTTTGGTTGTTCCTGAGTGAGAAGCACTTGCTGGCTTCTTGTCTTCATGTTGTAGGGACATTCCTTAGTAGGATGCTCCATCAACTGGCATATGTCACAAAAAGCTTTCTTAGGACACGAGCCTTTCGTGTGTCCATCGGACTTGCATTATGTACACTAGAGTTCTCCTTTTTCCGTCTTGCTAGGACCTCCCTTGACGGTCTTATATTCTCTCATCATCCTTTGCATGTCCTTCTGGAGGGCTTGCACTTTCTTGCTAGACTCTTCGTCACTGCTACTCCCTTCAGAAGAGTCGTCATTGTCAGACGAGCTGTCCTTGTCCTTCTTTTTGGAGGTTTTTGTCTCACTCTCCAAATCCATTGCCCTATTGTAGGTGTCATCATACGATGTGGGTGGAACTATCTTCAGTTTCTTCCAGAGGGATTGTTTTAACCCTTCTACGAACCACCTTTTCTTTAACCCCTCAGCTCGCTGGCTTTCCATCTTTCCAAACAGTTCCTTGAGCCGCCGACCATAAGCTCGAATTGTCTCCTTTTTCCCTTGCTTAGTGCTGTAGATTTCAGCCACGATCTCATTGTTATCCCTCAGCAGCCGAAATTCAGTTTGAAATTCCTTCTTCAGATTGTGCCACGTGTTGATTTTGGTCTTGTCCATGTCGAAGTACCAGTCGATGGCTACTCCTCGCAACGTGGTAGGGAATTGAGTTACCCACTCATCGTGGTTTGTAACTCCGTTTGCCGACCAAATGGTCTCACATGTACGACAATGGCGGACGTGATCCTCCTTCCCGTCCCCATTTAACTTCGATAGTTTCTGTTTCTACGACATGGTTGGTCTCCTCGCCACTGCTACTGGTTGTTGTCCCCCTCCAGATGGATTAGAGCCTACAGGATGTGTTTGACCATTGTGCCCTTGTGTCCCTCCGACACTCCTGGCAGTCCCGGTATCCTCTTCCTCCTTGGCCTCTTCCTCACTCTGTTGGCCCCCCCTAGCCTCTGTGCGCGGTGTGAGAGATAGATCCCTCAATTGATGTTGGGTCTCCTGTCTCCTCAAAAAGATCTAATTGTTGTCAAGTCTCCTCAATTAGATCCTCACTACTCCTTCCCCTACGATGTCCCTCCTTCCCGTATTGGTCACCTTCAGCTTGGTTACCTTCCCCTCCATCGTGTCGCTTCTTTGCCAATTGCCTAAGCCTCCGTCTCCTTTCAGCCTGTTGCTCAAGAATTAAAACTCTCTGGGCGGCTTCACACTCCTCTATATATTCTTTCTTATTTTTATCCTTATTTAACAAATTGGGCATTAATTCTTGTTCCTGTGCGTGAATTGTAACCAAACATAATATATTCAAAAGAACACTTTGTATTAATTCATCACTCATGTACAATGCATGTTAACAATATGATAGAATCATAACAATATGGAAGTGCCCTCTTGTATTCTTATTCTTCTTCGGAAAGTTTAGTTATTGCTTCGCCTTTGCTGAGTTCCATCGCGCTCCTCCTCTTCTCAGCAGTTGTTCTCCTTGTAGTTGTGGAGGATTTGTTGGCGTTGCTGTTCTCGCTCAATCTCCTCTCGTCAGTTCCTCTAGGCGAGTGATGTCTGTGCCAACAGGTGAGGGAGATGGTTCAACAATCGATTCACTGCGGGATTTACTTCGAGAGCATTCCACATTGCACCCTCGGGAACTTCTTCTCGTGCAGCCTCCCTCCTTACGTAAGTTTCGATCACCGCTTGCAACAAAATCACAAAGTTTGACATCAAGGCATGTTCTCCCTCATATAGTTCTCCGAGTCCATTGTCATCCCTCCTAGTACCATTGTTGACAGGTTGGCCCATTATCCTCCATACGTCATTCACTTTTCGTCACTTCCCAGGTTCATATGACAATGACGCCAAATGTTTACCTCTTTGGGTAAACTATTTAAATGTAGAAAGTAAATACATAGAACATAATAAATATATGCTAGAGAACCAGTTCTTCTATTAATTCATCAACTTCATATATACAAATGATCACAACAATATCAACTACCTGTAAAAACCATAATCCCCCTACGCAGAGGTAGTACATACATATATTTGGACCGAAGGGGTGCGACGCCAACCGTCATGACGTTACCCAACTACCCTTTGACGGACTAACTAATTGCTGACGACACATAACATAATAACATAACATTATTCCCGACAACACTTTTGAGGACGGACCAATGAGAAAATTCAATGAGAGAATACATTAAACGCATTCCACATGCCAACTTGGAATAACTTGATTGGTGGAGATGAAAGGGTGGCACCTCAACATGTTTATCTTGTAAACTCCATTCAACTCCACTTCTTTATCTTCCTTACTTTCGAAATCTTCTAATTGAAATGTTCTTGAAATTCTTCTCGTCTTGATATCTTGGCCTTAATCCTTCTTTATTCCATTAGACGTGTATATTCGCAATTTGATCATCATCCTTGGTTGAGGTTTCCAACAAATTTGGATATACAACATTGAGCTTGCAACTGCTCTGTTGATGCTTCCATGACGACCTTGATGTTGTAATTGTCCTTGTCCATGCAATGCTCGGTCCCATGACAAAAGAAAACACTTATGTTAAGTTTATGATAATGAATATGCACAAAATTAAGATATTCTTATGATAAAACATCCTTCCTTAATAATGTGATTTCAACTTGCCATTGAAGTTGCACTTGGATGAAAAAATCTACTTGTTCACAATCTTAATGTTACCCAAGCATTGACATTATACTAAAACAATCTCCGCCCTTGATTTGAATTCTGATTTTTCCTCATTTGAAACACCTGATTTTTTACTTGAACATGCCCAGAAAATCACCTAGCTCAATCAGGATTTAACCATTGCATAATCAATCTCAATCTCACACCTGATTGAAATTTTAAAAATCTAAGTTCTCACACACTTCAATTCACACTCTTTAGCTTGCAATCATCTTAATCTTCCCTGGGTTTACAACTTGAATTTCCCCCTCAATGGAGAACACTTTTCTCTAAAAGGCGTTTGAAATCTGTCCTGTTTTTTGCCCCTTTCTACCCCCCTCTTATGCAATTTGTTTTCTGGCTTGCTTTGAATTTGAATTGTGGTTAGGGAGAGGCAATTGATCTTCTTTTATATGCTTCTCACTTAAGGACGCACCCCTTTGCTTCGCTAGGCCAACCTGATCTTGGCCTTTCAAATTTACTTTAATCAGCATTTTTTCCTTAGGGAAGCCAAATTGATCTGATTTGAACGATTCTTTTCATCAACTCTCCCTGGCCGTTTCCCTTGCAAATCGGATTCACTTCAATCTGGGTGATGGATTTCTTAAAAGGCATTTGTATTGAATCCTAAGCGAGGTCGGATTTCTGATCTTGCTTAGGATTTTAGCTGGGTCAAACTTGAAAGTGCATTGCCATTCCCAAATTGGACCGCATTTCCCTCATTCATTCGGGTTTTGACTTTGTACAAATCAGATTTTCTTCAATTGTTTGGATTTTGTTCATCTCATTGTAGATCGGATTTCATTGAGTGCTTGGGATTTAGTCTTATTGCTGGTCAGGTTTCCATGTGCACTTCGGATTTTGTCCTAATGGAGGTCAGATTTCTGATCTCTCTTAGAAATTTTGTTCCAAGGGATGTCGGATTTCTGACCTTCCTTAGGAATTTACATTAAAGTCATTTCATGAAATTCGCTAAGTGTTGGAAATTCATTCTTGAAAAGATCAGATTTTTATCCTGTTTTTGTGTTCTCATTTTAAATGCAAATCAGAATTCTCATGTTCGTTAGGAATTTACAAAATGCTGATTGAAAGTCTTGGCATTTGCTTGGACAAATGCATGGTGATCATCTTGAATTTCCCAATAGATGCTTGAAAACCTTATTGATAATGCCTAGATCTCATTCTTCCCTTAATGCTTTCATTGCCATGCAAATCAGATTTCACCCTTGGTTTGGGAATTTTATCCTGAAGGAGGTTGGATTTCCGACCTTGGTTGGGAATATTGTTCCATGACAGGTTGGATTTCCAATCTCTCTTAGTAATTTTCATTAAGATCAACTCAAAAATCTTGCTAAGTGTTTAAAATTTTTCATGAGGAGATCAAATTCTAATTTGGCTTTTGGATTTTCATCATCATTCGGATTGGAATTTCATTATCTGTTTGCACAAATTGCCTTAAAGGTAAATCAGAAATCTAATAGTTTTCAGGAATTTCGTAGTGAATCAAATCAGAATTCCACTAAATGATAAGAAGTCCTTCTCATAGGCAAGTCAGAAATGAGGCTTGTGTTAGAACAACTTCCCTTGGTGCTTGGTTGGAAATGAGACACTTGATCAGATTTTGTCATGGCCTTGAAATCATTTTCTCCAAATGCTGATTAGAAATCTGATGTGTGCTAGGATTTTTACTCAATATCAGGTCGGAAATCAGACATTGCTTAGGAATTCGCTCCCCACTTGAATCATAATGCTTAAAATTGTTCGGAATTCAACCCAAGGCTGGGCAGAAATCCACTAGTTAGGATTTTCTTCACAATGTCAATTGGAAGTGAGCAATTGATTGGGAATTTTCACCAAGACTTGATTTACACTTACAGAAATTTAATCAAAACAAAGAATTGACCTTGACAATCACGTTGTGCAACTCCATCTTGTAGGTCAAAATCTCATGATTAATTAGACAAATCATTCAAGGGAGTCAAAAAATTCACTAAGTGCTTGGATCATGGATTGACAATTGAAACTTGTATCTCACTCAAAGATCCTGACTTGCAAACTAGGAGTTGGCTTGCACCTCTACGTCACCCAAATTTCTTACCTTATCAACACCTAAGACTTCAAAATTGTTGCTAGACTAAGACTAAACTAGACAAACTACCAAACTGCAAGAAAAAAAGTGGGAGTCCCCATTTGTGATGGGGCGTGTGTGTTTACAACATAATAGGTAGGGTGATAGATGGCACAATCATAGAGTTTAACAAAATAACACAACACCAAGGGACGAGCCCACAAAAAGCTTGAGTAGAAAAAGCTATGTTAGGCAGGGGAGGAAGATCTTAATCATCGGGTTTCCCCAAACATCATTGGGCGTGACATCGTCAATTGGCTCCCATCTAGTGAGAGTAGAAGTATCGTCTTCATTCTCCTTGGATAGCTGTTGAGCACGGATTGGTGAAAGCAAGCTATAGATGAGGAAAGTTGCTGGTGTCCAACCAGTTAGAATCTTGCTTGGAGAATGGGAAGGCTAAGTAAGACCATCCTCCATGGGCAATAGAATCCATGGTAATCTGAGGCAAATGACCACAAGAATGAGAACCATTATATTCATGGCTTCCATGATCACACTGACAGTCCCAACTGGTGCTGAGAGGGGAGGGGTGAATCAGCACCTATAAAACTTTAAAACAAATCTGATGTAGTATACTACAATTGTAAGAAAAATAGATTCTAGCATAAGAATAGTAGCAAACAATCAAGCACAAAGCAACACCAGATTTATCACGTGGAAACCCAAATCGGGTGAAAACCACGGTGTGAGGAAACCTCACAAATTCTACACTCTTCTGAAGTGCGCCTTGATAAGAGCCTTCCCTGTTAAAGGATTACAACGCACTATTAGATGCGACCCAATCAATGAATTTGATACAATAAGACCTGTTAGAGCTTGTCTGGTTAGAGGACTTAGAACACCTGAAAAGATGTCACTCGGTTAAGGGATTTAGTACAAGGGACCTGTTAATGTCCACCCAAAATACTAAGATTTAGCTATTGTAATCGTTAGAGAACAATAGAATGATTGACCTTTTAGAAATGGTTTTGCATAGCCTGATAAGATCTATGTTATACTCAACCGAGAAACATCACCGGTCGCTGCAGGTATGTACATTAAAACCTTCAATCGCGCCTTGTATCGATCGTCTTGGTAACTAAAAGTCTATCGGATTTAGTGCAGTAAATCCCGGTCAAGGAGTTAGATAATAGACAGTTGATGATGACTTCCCCGGTTCACCTTATCATGATGAAGTCTTTACTCGATCGGTAAAAGATTCTTAAGTTGTGCACAGGTAAGAGCCTTGACCTGTCGCCTTTCCTTTCTCTGTCTATACCGGTTGCATCCTTTCCTTGGTCTTTGTTATCGGTTACTGGTTGCATTTCCCTTGGTGATCGGTGCCTCTGATGAACATAAATAATCTCTTGTTCATTGCACGGTGTCACCGGTTGTCAAACTGGTCTCTCTACCCATAGAATGTTGTCAGCTAATTGATAACTGTTTCGATTCACAGATCCAACACTGGTGTCCTTAAATTGAGATGACAACACCTCTTTCCTCTTTCTTCTTTTGCCAATCAATGACAATACTTAATTGCCATGTAACGGTAGCAAGCTTATCGGTTACCATGTTAGCAATTTAAGTTGTCATTAGTGCAGTAAGACGCAAAGACCATTCCCATCGGTATAGGTTCACTGGTAGTTCACTCACATTACTTTAAAGGCACCGGTAGACTAGACAGAGGAGATGCACTGGTAGACCAAACAAAGAATATTGTACTGGTCATATATTACATACAGGGATAGACCAGGTATAAGATTAATACCGGAATATGCGGAGTAGTTTGAGTTAAAACCGGAATATGCGGAGCATCCACCGTTTTGAACTGAAGTTAGCTTTTTAACATGAGTTAGTTTTATTTCTACACGGATGTTTCAAGGTAAACTCAAGATTAGAACGCAAAGCTTTTTGTTTTGTTGCATGATTTAAGGACGAGTTTACAGCCTGGCAGTTCTGAGTTAAGAGTTTCATTGAGATGAACTTTTGTATAAATACAAGTCATAGGACGCAAGAAAATGAGTTGTTGATAGTTGTTGAATAGACAAAGCATAAGAGAGATACCTTCTGAGAGAAGTGCTACAATCACAAAGGTGAAAGACAGAAAGATCAACAACTAGGCAAAACCGGGAAAGATCAACATGTATGATCTAATCAAACAGAAAGTGTCAAGTTAAGATCATTTCTTTTTTAAGGTGTGAAAGCATATTGAAATCCCTCAATCAGGGTGAACCCTAATTGGTTTTTTGTTAAAATCCTTTAACTGGGTAACATCTTTGCTGATGTTGAAAGTCCTTTAACCAGGCAACTCCTAACAGAGTCAAGATCTTAACCGATCTTCTATCAAATCCCTTAACCGGGTAGCACCTTAACAAGTGCTTTGTAAGCTCCTAACAGGGCATCTTTATTTCTGCAAAAGTGAAGTTGTGAGCTCTGTCTCACTGTGGTTTTTTCTTTTTAACCGAGGGTTTCCACGTATACATGATGTGTTAATTTGAGTATTTCTATTTATGCTTGTGAATGATTCTTTACATTCTGCTTATCTTGCAAGAATCTTTATACAAGTTTTAAATTGCAATAGAAATAGTATATTGATTCACCCCCCTCTTAGTAACCGGTTAGGAATAACAATTGGTATCAGAGCCAAGTTCTCTAACATATAAAGCTTAACTGCTTGAGAAAAAAGATGATAGAGGGTTACAGCTATCATAAACAACTTGAGGAAACAAACGACATCATTGCCTCTCTGGAGAATAGGCTGAGAAGATCACTTGCTAAAAGAAAGGAGCTGGCTCTGCAGTTGAGTGAGAGCAATGAAACTATTGATGAACTCTTTGGGTAGAGTGGATCCGATGAAGCTAAGGAGTCAGTTTCTGAGCTCACGGAGAGGAACCAAATCCTAATCGATCAGATCTCCAACCTAAAGAGGGAGCAAGAAGATAATGCCCTAAGGATGACTGAACTGATTGAGAAAAAGAGGAAAACTGAAGATGAAAGAAATACAACAGTCAAGTCCTTAACTGTAATGACCCTTACCAATAGGCCACTAAAAACCACTAATACTGAACTGAGAAATTTCGTCAAACACTTCCCCTGCAACCTGAGTTTGCTGATGTCTGCTTGTTTTGATTTGACTGTTTGGCACCAATGATGTTTTAATGATTGCAAATGATTGCTAAGTAACTACTTGAAAAGCCAAATGATAAGCAACTTCTTTAGATTTCTTTTTCAATGCAAATACATGAAGTTCTGATATGAAAAGTACTCCTACAGCCAAGTGGCATTTTCACAAACAGTTGGTATGCAACCTATATTCTGATAAGCACAACTACAGCCATTGACATTATGTCAAATAGTTGGCATACCACTGAATACCCAATACAAATGCTCACTAAATGATGTAAGAACAGTACCCAAGCAATGATGTGTTTCAAGAAGGTTGCCTATTACAATATGCTATCAATACAAGTGCTGACTTTACAAGCTATAACAATTTTCAGACTTCAATAACTTGGCACCAAGATAATACAATGAACTTTTGCCAAACAAGATAATGCAATGACCAACAATGTCTATTGGATTATCAACACTACAAATCTGATGACAATATGCAAGATATAGCAATGACTGATTTCTATTGACTGTTTTTTCAGAATACATATATGGACTGTTACAACAGTACACATGAACAATGAAACTCTTGTGATGACCAGACCTTATCAAATCCACTCTCATTCACTATGACAATCCAAAAATGAATAACAGTGACTGGATTATAGTTATGTATTGACTGTCACAACAGTGCCTACTTATATGCAATTTTCAACACAACCTTGACATCAAATATCAACATCTGAATCATATGAAAGAACCTGGAATGCTGCACTTATTGTTGACTGAATGCTGATGTAGACACCTCCAATTGCACCTGAACTGATCCCAATTTACAGCTGATTGTAGATGGCTGCAATAATTTTTCGGACTGCTTTTTTCACTTTGCTTTTTCAGGTCTGCTTTTTCGGACTGCTTTTTCGGGTCTGCTTTTTCGGACTGCTTTTTCGGTCTGCTTTTTTGGACTGCTTTTTCGGATCCGCTTTTTCGTTTTGCTTTTTTGGATTGCTTTTTCGGATCCGCTTTTTCGTTTTGCTTTTTCGGATTGCTTTTTCGGATCTGCTTTTTCTTCCTCTTGCAACCAAAACTCAAACCCTCAGGTAAATCTGAGGATTCCAAATAAGCTCAACATGAAATGGCTGAATACCACTTCCAATGTGCAACCCTTCAGAAGATATCTCACTTCCTCAATTATGCAAATCCAAGGGAGTTTTCGTTCCCAAAGATCTAATGAAAATTTGTAGACCAAATGACTACAAATTGCTCCAATATGGAAAAGTAGAAGAATCCTCAAATCAGCTTGTTCAAATGAGAGGCCCAGCCCTGTATTTATTCACTTTTTGGAGAAGTTGCTAAGAACTTCTAGAAACATCCTTTATAAAATCATATTATAATGCACTTTATAATAAAGTAACTTTATAATATAAAAAAGTGCAATCTCAACTTAAAATTATAACAATGTAGGCCCCAAAAGTCTCATAACTGAACGTAGGCTCCACTACAACTGCATGTAGGCCTCAAACTGGATGTAGGCTCTGTCAGCAATATGCAATCAAATGATCAGCACAATGACTCTCTCTCCAAATCATTTGCCTATGAGAGTCGATAATAGGCAAATCCGGCACGCAAAACGATGTCAGCCAAAATGGGGACATGACATTAACAACCTCTGAGAGAGCGAGAAATCTGGCAGAGGAAGCGGTAAGGGAAAATGATCTTGTCGTTCTACAACTTCAAGAAGACATGCAAATTGTCACTCAGGAAAACACCAACATGCAAAAGGGTTGGCATGATAGAGATGAACCATGCAAAAGGCTGGCATTAGAGTTGTATCAATTGAAGGAACAAATGAAAGAACTTGAAGAAAGAAATGAAACCGTAAGAAGATACAACGAGAGCTCGGTCAAGCTTGATGAGCAACTCAAAGCTCAAAGAAAGCACAAAGATCCCACTGGACTTGGCTTCACCGGTTAGAGTACCAAGGAAACTGGTGAGTCTTTTGAAGCCAAGACAAGCAAGAAGGATAAGAAAAAGCCGCTGGCACAAAAAGGTAAGAAGACTTTTAACACCTCTTGCAATCATTGTGGGAAACCGGGTCATAGAACAAATGACTGCAGGAATGCACCGGTAAAGCCAAACAACAGTTACTGCAAAAACTGTTGCAAGTATGGCCACAAGACCAATGAATGCTGGTCGAGCCCCACAACTGTCCAGTGGAAGCAGGGGAAGCTTCAAGGGCTATTGCTACGCATGCAATAAGTTTGGACACAAAGCTAACGAATGCAGATCAAAGACAATGGCATTCAGATCCCCACTGAGACCAATATTCCCCAAAAGAAACAAGAACCGGAGCACAACCAACTGTGCTGTGGCATGCACAGTCACAATGACTCCTGGTGCAAATCACCTAACAATAGAAGGGTGAATCCATGGAAGGCAATCGAGATAGTTTGTTACTCCTGCAACAAAGTTGGACACCTAGCTAAAGACTGCAGGAACCGGTCAATGAACAAAAGGAAAGATTCAATCAAACCGGTGGAGAAGACCTCATCCTCAAATGAGAAGAACAATAAAGAAGAGAAGACCGAGAAAGCAGTCAAGCAGATTTGGTTCAAAAAGGAATCAAAGAGCTTCGCTAAGGAGAAAACAGAGGAAAGATCATCATCGGCCGATGGTGATATCTCTTCAGCAAATTGAGCCTACAGGGCTTAGGGGGAATAGTAGTTCGTCTACTATTCTCGGTAGGACTGGTGAGAAACCCACTCACTCAATCAGGAAGTGTAACCGGATAGGTAAGCATTGATCAACTGGGGTTTGTTGAACCGAAAAAGCTTGAATATCGGTTGGCAAAAAAGGAAAGAAAGGTTAGGTAAGGCAATTAATGTTGCCGTTTAACAATAGTTACCGTTATGCCCTAACCCTATAAAAGGAAAGGAGGATTACTCATTTACTTTTACTTTGCGATTTTGTGATTAACAATTTTTATGCTTGAGTAATATTCTCGTGCTTTGATCATCGAAAGATATTGTCTGTTAGACCGATCAAGCTACTTTCTATAAACCGGTTGTTAGCAATGGCATCTTCATCATTCGTCTCGAAGCTGATTCAAGGAAATCAAGTTGATTGACCTGTCTACGACATCATGCCAATTCAGAACAGGGCGAACGACATGAATGGTGCATTATCTTGCATGCCCGAGGGTGTTCTCATTACAGAAGACGTGACTGCATTCATTCATGCCAAGCAGGAAGAACTGGGAGAGACATTCATCTAGAGCGAGTATCTCTCGCTGTGTGAAGATGAAAGACTTCCTGATAGATACGTGAAGTTGGCCAACCATCTTTCGACTAGATTGGATTCGATTGGTTCTCAGTTGTGTGCACAATCTAGGGTTTTGGCTCCAAAAGGGTGCAACTACACAAATCACAAAGGAGGATTTGCATCGAGTGATTGGGTATAGTCCGGAAGGGGAAGCACTAACCCTAAGAACTATCTCCAATGCTATCGTCACTAAGATGACAAAGTCCAAATCCGATGGTCGACTTATGACCGTGAATGACATCAAGGATCAAGGAGTTTGGTTCGCATCCGCTGTGATAGGATACAAGATTTATCAATCCAGCAACCTGAACAACATACCGTAAGGAGCTATTCATGCCGCTCACCGGATAATGTATGAGAACGCCAAGTACGATCTTTGCGGAATGCTCCGAAGCCAGATATTTGAAAATATGAAGAAGCTTGGCATTGTTAAGAAGAAATCCATGAAGTACGGGACCCTACTGGTATGTTTCTACTTCTACTATCAAAATTTCTTCTTGGGAATTGGAAAGGTGACATGGGGAACCAATCGATCGGTCATGCATCAAATAAGTGAAATGACCAACCAACTTGGAAACTAGTTCGGTAAAGTTATGACGGAATATTTTGAGGCATTTCAACTGAGAATGCATGCAAGGGAGTAGGTGCCGTCAACTATTGTTGACTCATATAAGGATGATGTTTGTTTTCTGGTTTCCATCGATCACTGCATCATTCAAGCAGTGGAACCAAGAATAGGGTACGCTCCAGAGCTAGGCTACGAGATCACCTCCAAAACAGCGAAGGCATATGTAGATGCCTTGACTGAAGTTGACTTAGATCTCTCTGCTTACCAGTTTGGTATCTATGAAGAGATCCAGGATAATTTGAAGAAAAGAGCTCCCATCAAGAACATCTATACAAAAAGGACTCCTGCACCGAAGAAGAAGTCGGTGACAGAACAACCTAAGGCTCAAAGGAAGAGAGCTCAACCGATACCCAGTACCCAAGAGGAAGAACAAAAGGAAACATAAATTGAAGAAATTGTTCCTCTAGTCAGAAAGAGGGCTTCTGGCAAACTGGTAAAGGAAGATCCTCTAAGAAAGAGAAAGCCCACAATTGATGAATTTGTGGCAGGATTGAAAGAGTCTGGCGGAATGGGTGCTGTCAACAGAAGATATCAATTGGCTAATGAAAAAGATAGAAGGAAAATTGAAGAAGCGGTAGTGTACTGCATTCATAAGTTTAATCTGCATCCTACCGAACTTCACAGGACTGTACTTGATGATCTCCTACAAATTCTTGAAGCTAGATGGAAAGCTTCAATGGACAAAGAAAAGGAGCTGAGGATTCGAGCTCTATTTGAGGTCTAGAACCATCTCACTCTGGAAGAGGCCACTCATCAAGCAGAACTGCATCAGCAGAATTTCCTGACAAAGAAGAGGATCGGTCTAATGCTCATTGGAGAAGTTGAGAAGGTTCACGAGGAAGGAGTAGCAATGTGGACCAAACTTTTTTAGACCCAAAAACAAGCAGAAGAAGCACACCAAAGGGTAACTGAGCCACTGGTCATCGATACCAGAAAAGGAAAAGAAGTACTTGGAGCAGAAGTACAGTCAAAGAAAAGATTCCTACCGGACTGGTCATCGTCGACATCATCGATGATAAAGGCAGTGATCCAGCACGCCCAACTGTTCTTATCTCTTCGAATAAAGGTAAGACTCGAACTATGACTGTTAATGAAATAGTTGATGAGGTAATGGATTTTGGAGAAATGGATAATGCTGCTAAATGGTATAGCGTGCTAGGAGAAGAGGATAAACAGTCAGTCATAGTAGCTACAGTGGAAACTTTTATGGACTACAACAGAACTCCAAGGGACTATAGGGCCAAGTTTCCCCTTGAATTAAATTCTAGGCTAATGACCAAATGGAGAACCGGTCTAGGCACCAACACTAGAATCAATAAAGAGACATTATCTAAGGTTACACTTGGTCTCAGTGAAGAAAGAGTAAAGCTTCTACTAGAGGAAGCATCAATGAACTTGGATACCAAGTATAGAGTTGCCAAGATTCTCAACGGATATGAAAATGAAGTCTATAAAGAGACTTTAGATTTCTGGCAGCAGTATGACTTCAATGCTCTTGAGAGAACAAGTCCATAGGATCCTACTCAAATAGTACAAGCACCACCGATTCAATTCACTTCTTGTGAAGAACCTATAACCGGTAAGGAGAAGAGTCATACAGAACAGTTCACATCTGGTGAACAGGTAAATCTGGGAGAGTCATCAAACAAGATGACCACCGACAACACTACAGGTGTTGAAGAAGAAATTGTTGTGGGAGATCTGCATACAGCTGAAGAGCAGCACTAGGAAGAAGTCCCACCGGAAGAGCAATTTCCACAAGAAGAGAATGCTCAACCAGAAGGTGAAGTGCAACTGGAAGAGGAAGCACAAAATGAGGAAGTCTTACTGGAAGAGTAGGCACAACCAGAAAATGTGGCATTATCGGAAGAGTTAGCCCAACCGGGAAATGATGAAAACAAACAAGAACAACAGATGGAATAGGAACAAGAGTTGCCTGTACACATTGAGCAAGCACTACCGATACAAGAGCCTGCACAAAAAGAATAGGTAGATATACCAAGCTCCTCCTCATTCAAGAGGAAGTTGTCATTTGCTGAAGACAAAGAAGCCAAAAGGAGCAAGGCAATAGAGACTATGGTTGACATCAACAAAATGTCAACAAGGCAGCTAAAGGAGCTAACCAAGAGGAAACAGGACATGGTCCTAACAAGTAGCAAGAATATACTGTGCAATTTTGTACCTGATGCTGACATCGATGAAGATGAATCTGTGATTGATCAGCTGGAAGTATTGGCACAAGCGATCAGTGAAGATCTAACTGATCCAGAGACAATAGCAATTGACCATTATGAGAAGAAGAGAATCGAAATTCTCCATAAACAGGTTGAAGATATAAAGGTGACTGTATCCACTAATTTAAGGGTACTTCAACAATAGATTCAAGTAGCAGGAAGTTCGATGACTAGAACTTCCAATTTTGATACATTCATGCAAGATTTGATAGAGAAGTCAACAAAGACTTTAGAAGACATAAGAGCTAGTCTTCTTAGTTTGACATAAAGAATAAGTTTGCAATAGGCTTCAGCAGAAAAATGACAAGTCTAGCTCTCATTCTGAGAAAGATTTCTGAAGAGAAGACCAAGAGAATCCAAGACATTATTGGATTTCAATTGTTTCTGGCCCCCACATTTGATGCCATGCAACAAACAACAACTTCGACATAAAATCTGATCAATGAACCGGACTACGAAATAGAAGACATGAAAAATATCATAGTATCGCTGAAAGCAGCACTCAAGAATCTCAAACATGTCACCGGTCAATGGGCTCCATTTCTTCACTCAGCGAAGAATATTTATAGGGATATCTTCACCAAGCTACAAATGTAAAATAAACAGTGAAGCTTAACCCTTTGTCCTATGGAGACAAAAAGGGGAAGAAGAAGAAATGGGAAAAAGGAAGAGATCTGTACAGAAGGGAAGAAGGTCAAAATGGTCAGAAGGTAAGAAGCTCAGAAAAGACACAGGACAGTTTAGCTACAGAACAGAAGAGCTCAACCACTTGGATAGGGGAAGTGTGCCACCAGAGGAAAAAAAAAAAGGAAAGAAAAGTCTACAGGACAAGGTATTAATTATGGTGAGTAATTGAGTTAGTAAGTAATGGTTTTGCCACCAATGACAAAGGGGAAGATTGTTAGCAATTTAAGTTGTCATTAGTGCAGTAAGACACAAAGACCATTCCCACCGGTATAGGTTCACCGATAGTTCACTCACATTACTTTAAAGGCACCGATATACTAAACAGAGGAGATGCACTGGTAGACCAAACAAAGTATATTGTACTGGTCTTATATTACATATAGGGATAGACCGGGTATAAGATTAATACTGGTCAAAGTGCATAAAGATCCGCCCGGATTATGCAGAGTAGTTTGAGTTAAAACTGGAATATGCGGAGCATCCACCATTTTGAACTGAAGTTAGCTTTTTAACAGGAGTTAGTTTTATTTCTAGGCGGATGTTTCAAGGTAAACTCAAGATCAGAACGCAAAGCTTTTTGTTTTGTTGCATGATTTAAGGACGAATTTACAACCTGGCGGTTCTATGAGTTAAGAGTTTCATTGAGATGAACTTTTGTATAAATACAGGTCATAGGACGCAAGAAAATGAGTTGTTCATAGTTGTTGAATATATAGAGCAGAAGAGAGATACCTTCTGAGAGAAGTGCTACAATCACAGAGGTGAAAGGCAAAAAGATCAACAGCTAGGTAGAACCGGGAAAGATCAACAGGTATGATCTAATCAAACAGAAAGTGTCAAGTTAAGATCATTGCTTTTATAAGGTGTGAAAGCATATTGAAATCCCTTAATCAGGGTGAACCCTAATCAGTTTTTTGTAAAAATCCTTTAACCGGGTAACATCTTTGCTGATGTTGAAAGTCCTTTAATCAGGCAACTCCTAACAGAGTCAAGATCTTAATCGATCTTCTATCAAATCCCTTAACCGGGTAGCACCTTCACAAGTGCTTTGTAAGCTCCTAACAGGACATCTTTATTTCTGCAGAAGTGAAGTTGTGAGCTTTGTCTCACTGTGGTTTTTTCCTTGTAACCGAGAGTTTCCACGTATACATGATGTGTTGATCTGAGTATTTCTATTTATGCTTGTGAATGATTGTTTACATTCTACTTATCTTGCAAGAATCTTTATGCAAGTTTTAAATTGCAATAGAAATAGTATTTACTGATTCACCCCCCTCTTAGTAACCGGTTATGTCATGTCCCCTCTTTAGTGACATGTCATTTTTCAGTGGATTTGCCTATCATGGACTCTCGTAGGTAGATGGTTTTGGTGAGAGAGTCATTTTGATGATTATTTGGGGATTGGATGGTCTTATTTGCTCTTGGAGAGATGGTGTTTATCATATTTTTATTATAATGTGTTATGTGGGGCCAAAATGTTATAATTTTGAGTTGAGTTGCACTTTTTTATTTTATAAAGTTACTTTTTATATAAAAGTGCATTATAAAAGGATTTTATAAGAATATTTTATGGATACTTCTAGAAGTTCTAGTGGCTTCTTAGAAAAGTGAATAAATAGAGTGCTTGGCCTCTCATTTGGACATCCCATGACTTGAGTTTACACTACTTTTCTCTTTGAGCATTTGTGGCGCCATCTTGGTCTGCAGATTGTCATTTGATCTTTAGGAACGAAGTTTCTTAAGGATTTGCATAACTGAGGAGGTGAAATATCCTTTGAAGGGTTGCACTTTGGAAGTGGTATTCAGCCATTTCAAGTTGAGCTTATTTGGAGTCCTCAGACTTACCTGAGGGTTTGAGTTTTTGATTGCAAGAGGAAAAAAAACAGATCCGAAAAAGCAAAGCGAAAAAGCAGATCCGAAAAAGCAGTCTGAAAAAGCAGATCCGAAAAAGCAAAGCGAAAAAGTAGACCTGAAAAAGCAAAGCGAAAAAGCAGATCCGAAAAAGCAGAGTGAAAAAGCAATCCGAAAAAGTTTTTGCTACAAGTCTAATTCAGTTTTTAGATTTTCAGGATAGGGTTTTGGAACCACATTTTTGCTCATATCTTCCTCATTACTCAGCATATCATTCTGGGTATTTTTGCATCGGATTTCTATCGTCAAAGAGATTAAGATAGGTGCATTTTGGAGTCCCAAAATGCCATGATTTATTTTTAAGGAATTTTCAAAATTCCTAGACATTTTTGAAAATCTGCAAGAAAGTACATTTTCAGATTTGGGGTGACTTTGGCTTGGGTGTTGGCATCTTCAGCACTGGTAAAAATTATCGCAGCCATCTACAATCAGGTTCCTCCCTTCTCATTTGGCATTTGACATATTTTTTGAGAAATGTATGTTTTCAGTTGAGTACAAAATATAGCTTCAGCACTTTACTATTTTACATTGTACTTGTCTTTGTTTGCCATTTGGCATTATTGGTATCAAAGGAAGGCTAGGATTTTGCAAGTGAAAGGGCATTGTAATTTTTAGTCTATCTATATTGCAAACCTAGGGTTTGATGATCATATTATTGGCTGAAATATGTATGGCATTGTTGCAAATTGTTGATATATGAATGACATATGGTTTTGAGCAATTACCTACATCATTGATAGTGTTTTAGATGGTATTTGGTTGCTATCTATTATTTTGAAATTTTGGGACAGCGAACTCATATATTGCAAAATAATTTTCTATCTACATTTTGAGTTACATTTTTGAGGGTTTTTTAGTGGCCTATTGGTAAGGGTCATTACAGGTTAGGAATAACATACCATCCCTTAATGCCAACACACACCTGGCCAAATGGTTGTGTCCATGTCAACATCCCAAAGGAGAGGTGGAGTTGGTAGGAACTCAAGCAATTGTGCAAGGGGCATTGTCCTAGTGTTCAAGCAGCTGCTAGAGATGAGAAACTTCAAGTGCAGCTTTGTTAGCTTGCATCTCAATCTGCGTGAGAACATTAGAGAAAATGATAACCTTAGTGTACAAGGAAAAATGCTTGTGGGCAATACAATGTGTAAGAAGAGTAGCAGTCTTGTCTTTCCAAATACTGAAAAGTATTTCCACTTTGAAAGCATGCTAGATTTAGGCATACTTGTGCAGCAGACAAGGCCTTTCTTCATTAACAGTACTTGTAGGATACTTATGGGGAAATATGGCAAATGAGGAAATCAGGCTTAGGAGCTCCAATAAAGAAAGTGCAAGAATATGACAAAATATTTTGGAGTTCATACAAAAGAGTGGCAGTGCAAGCAAGATTTGAAAGTGGTAAAAATAGGGTAGAAGTAAGAAATGAGGTTAAATAAAATGACTCTGGTAAATAATTTGAGTGGCTGATGCTAGACAAATCACCTCCAATACACTGAGATAAGATCATAGAATAAAAAGTTCATTTTCCTAGCACGAAATTTCCATTGTGGAAAATTCAAATCTGAGTGTTACATAGAGATTAGTGTTGGAAAAAAATTTAGTTCTCTTTATTCTATGTAAGTGGATGATAGGGTCGTAAGGTAATTGAAGAAAACTCCAATGTGAGAAAATGGAATTTGAAAGGAAAATTGACAGTAAGAAGGGGCAATATTCATTAAAGTTGATGTTTTGGATAAAAGTGTTAAAAATGAACAAAGGAGCTTTCCATGCATGAAATTTTGGAATGTATACCCTGATTTTATTTTTTTTGAAAGTTTTTGTAGATAACAACATGAAATGAATATACTGATTGCTGATTGGGTTTATTTTCAGATTTTGATAATTTCTTCTCATGTATGTTCAATGAAACTAAATGCATAGAAAGAACTAAATAAACTTTTTGAGCATTAAGTCAAATTTCACACAACAATATGTAAACACATTAATTTCTGAAAATCAGATTGCATTACAATGTGAGGACCTGGAATTAGGTGCTTGGCAGTAGTTTTCAGATAATATAAATCTGCTTCAACATTTCTCAATGCCTTGCAAAGATTCAGAACTGCAAATCCATGTTGTCGTTTTCCCAGCCAAACTTTTCCTTGATAATGCCAATTGTAAGGATCGTACTACCTTCTAGAGGTAGAAAATCTCACTCAGAAATTTCTGCACATGTCAAAATGATGCTGGAAGTTACAGGGGTGGCTAGTAATTAATTCATTTTCAATTCTTTATCCCTCCAATCTGCCAAACAACTCTCAATACTTCTTCACACCTTGGTGCCTCAAAATGGTGTCTTTTAAGCCACAATCTGCAGATTTTAAGTCCTCAAAAATACCCATGCACCTCTAGGAATGATGTATGTCCCTGTACTTTGGACGGCTTGCAAGGAAAATTTATTTTTTTGACAAAAACTTGCAAATAACCGATGGATTCTTGTTAATGTTTGTAGCTGCAGGAGATATTTTTGTATACGTGATATAAATATGATGCTGCCGATGATCAGTGCTTTCATATTGCTGTTGTCTACTTGTGTATGTTTTTGAAGTGGCTGCCATCTCATATGCCACTGTGCTCATCTATTCCTTGTGGCGATTGTGTTAGATACTTCGGTTGTGTAGAAGATGAATCGGCTCAGTTCTTTACTGCTGTTTGTTCACGCGTTTCGGCAGTTTTCTTTCTTATGTCTACCTTCATATTGTATCCATTATTGTTTCTTAACCGATGCGGCTGTTGCATTGTTTATATGGAATCAATCATCTACGTTTTGAAGATGAAATGGCAATGTGTAGTAACTGCCAGCCGTTCATTGTCTCTTCTTATTCCCTCATGTTAGACTATTCTCTAGTGGAGCGTGGGTTGTGATTATTTACAGTGATATGTATTCCGTGTTGCGAGAGTTATGGGTTTCTCTAATTATTGGGCGTGTGGTTTTTCTTTGGGCACGAAAATTATCATTTTACTGTGTGCATGATCAAGCTTACTGCTGTAGCAATCATTCTGAGATTGTTGGTTCTTGAAGCTGAAGAGTTTGTGAGCTGTATACTTGTGTTCTGTTCTATTATTCAATAAAGGAGATCTTTTGTGTGGCTGGGTTTTTCCCTCGAGTAGGAGGGTTTTCCTAGGGTATCTCAGGTGTTTATGTGCTTTGATTTACCTGTTATTTTTTTATGCTATTCTGGTTCACGAAAACTTAACAATTCTTACTGCCCAGCCAAGAGGATTCCAAAGCCACAATACCCAGAATGATTTATGATCTGATCTTGGAGACGTGAACCAAAAGATGAATCCGAGTGTAGCTGGAAATTGTATTGCCAGCTCTGGAAATTCCCACAAATCTCTTGAAATTCAAACAACACTCAGGAAAATCATTAAACACATCAAAAAACAGGAAAACCAAATCAAAATACCTTATATATCTTCATTTTCATCTAACCCTTATTACCAAACTTCAAGCCAAATTCATGGAAAACTCAAACTGAAAGCAACAACCAGCTAGGGTGAATTTTGGACCATCAAAACAGGAGCAACTGTAGAGGGTTTTTGCCCTCAACAATCTTCAGAAGAATTCTTAGGTTCATTCAAATAGCATCTCATTATGTGTGTTTTCATCCTCAACAATTTTCAGAAGAACTCTCTAGGTTCATTCCAATAGCATCTCATTATGTGTGCATTAGCAGAATGAAAGAATGAGAGCCCAAACTCCAATTTATAGAATTGGAGGGAAAACTAGGGCAAATCAAATTCAAAAAATTATATTTTCTTCCAAAAGACCCTCAATATATTTTAATTAAAACACTTTTTGTCCCCCCCTCTTGCATAGGTGTTCCCCTTTTGGAAACTAACATTATGAAATATTTGTCACTTAAGTTATACAATAAAGTTAGTTTTTTGAACACTTAAATGAGAAATATAAAATTTCAATGTCGGATTTTTTTTTTCGCTTGAATTGGATTTTCTCAAGGTCAATTTGTGTTGTTTAAGTCTGCACATGTTTGAAATTCTTCATTTCCATAATTGTAGATGTTGGATCTCTTGCTTTTGAATGTTGAAATCCAATGTATACGGTAGACATGGTTGTCGGTGTGTTAAGAGGTCTTGGCTTTGCAATCCATTTGTTGACAATTGGGCAGGTGGAATATCCACCCTAGTTTAAGGGTCACTAGGGCATAGTAAAGAAGTAAGCCATATAGTCTACTTCATATTTGAAGATTAGTAAAAAATAAAGAGGATTGAATCTAGAAGCTTTACTAGGCCTAGAGGATCCTAGATGGCTTTTAAGAATAATTCACATGGCTTCTGCAAGTTTTGTTTCTTTATCCACGTCTCTTATTATTTTGAAATAGTCTCTATATTTATATGCATGCAAACATTTGTCTTAGCATCTGTAGTTTCCAAATTATAGAACTATAATCATTTAATTCTTGCTTTGTTTTAGAAGTCCTTGTGATCTTAAATGATGGCAATCTGATTTGTTCTACAATATTCTCATTCAGCTTTCTAACTTAGAGGTGTGGTTTCAACGGCCTAAAGATATTGTACGGAAACTTTTGAGTGGGGATTTAGATCTTGGTATCATTGGATATGATACAGTCTGTGAAGACGGACAGGTAAGCCAGCTGGCTAGAAATGTATATTTTTATGTCTTTCATTGTCTCTAAGTTTGTTAAGGTCTTGATTTTTGAAATGATACTGGTGAGTAAATAGTTTTTCTATTTCTATCAGTCAATTGTTTGGAGATAACTGTCCACTTGGTTGGAAAGCCAAAAATGTTTCTTATAAGTTAATGCTTGGCATACTACATATAACAAGTTTTAAAAAGGGCTGTTAAAAACTTTGGTATTCAGACACCAATTTGTTATAGAAGCATGTTCTGCATTTCCTTGTGCTCCTATGTGTTATAACAGACATGATAGCTATTGATATAGCTATGAATCTGGGGCCAAGTCCACCTTCAGTTTTTGTATATTTCCTTGAAAACCTGGAAATTTTGTGTTCTGGAATTAGTGCAACACAAATAGTTAAGACTTAAAATGGCACATTGATTATGAGAAATATGTCATTAGTAGCTCAGATAAACAAAAAAATGCATTGTGGTAGTTTGACAAAAGTCCCAAGGTTTATATTAAAAATTTTAGTCAGATTGATCCTTGGTTTATGACTTCATGGTGCATACATTGTCATTAGTCTATGGGGATGCTCATGGAATTCAGTAATAAAGACCTTTCATTCAATTATGCAAATCTATTTTTGTTGCCATCTTCAATTCATCCAATCTCTTGAAGTCAGATAGTCATCCTTTAGAATCATTTTTTTCACTGAAATTATCTAGTGTTTGTTTACCTGCTGGGGTAAACTTAGTATTGCACTGACATAGTACAGGAAATATAATAAATACAGAATATATTAGAGAATAATAAATACTTTCATTAATCATTCCGGACTGGCAAGTACATTTACATAATAATGATCATACAATAATATATCATGTCCAACCTTCGAGAGAGTATATAAAGTACCCGAAAGGCCACGACCAAAATGTCGTGACGTAACTATCTAACCTCTCGGTCGCTAACGACCGAGAGTAACAATACTTTACTAATATAATAACCCGTACATACAATTATCCCGACAACATCATCCCCCCCCAAAAAACAAGTCGTCTCCGACGACTTACAACAACAAGGAGATGAAATACACCACATAGAAGAAGAAAATCACTGAGAAGGGGCAGAGGGGCGTCCCTGAAAATATGAAGTGCCGCCCTCCCCATCAATGCTGCATCCAGTAGGTCTTTTCCATCACATCCCATTCCTCTCGTGCTTGCACCAAACTTGTCTCCAAAACATACTGTTCAGCTATAGCCTCCGCTAACACCATACTGTCTCCCTAGCCAATCTGACCTTGATAGCCACCCGTGCCAACTTCTCTGCTTCCAACTCCTGGGTACGTTGAGCCAAGTGTTGCTCTACTGCCTCCAACTGGGTGGTCAGCTCCTCCCGAGCTCTCTATGCATCCACCAAGACAGTCTCACGTCCAGCCAACACCTACTCCAAGTGCCTCAAAACGTAGTACCCCTCTTGAAAGACTTGCTCCAGTGCTCTCTTCACCTCCGGCATGCATACACTCCATGCTTGTAGCAGCTTCGATCTCATCAACAGGTCACACTCCAAGGGCTGATAACTGAACTGACTGGGGGTCTAGGGGGCAACGCCCCCAGCGGGGTCGAGGGGCAGCGCCCCCGCCGCCAAGACCAATTTAGCACTCTCAAACCCACACAGAAGTCTATGGAACACACCATTTTGTGATTTTCTTCTGATCCCATACTCTTTTTTGTAAAGCGCTTATGTTTTCCTTACTACCTCATTATGCCCTTCCCTTTGGTACCATAAGTTACTCATTTTGAACTGTTTTGATTTGTCGTCGTCGTTTTTTTTTTTTTTTTTTTATGTTTGTCAACCCTTGCCGTCAATGACTGTCTTCTTCTTCTTGTGCCCATACGGAATTGTATGTTTCAACTTCCCTAAGTCTGCCGAATTTACTTTTTAAATCTTAGGCCTAAATGCAGCCGTACATTCCTTGGACGGTATTCTTGTTACACCTTTCAATGCCGTATGGCGTTATGATCCCCTTGGTCGTACGACGTCCAAGCTCTTCTCCGTGTATGGTAGTCTTTTGACCGTACAGTATTGCAATGTTTCTGCACGAGGCATATAACAACCTACCTCCCAGTCCGTACGGTGCCGTACGATGGATATCCCAATCCTTGTATGCGCCAATGGCCGTACGACCGATGTTGGCAAAACGTACTTTATTTCCTCCGTACGGTGGCATCATTGTCTTTACGTACCATATGGTACCATACGGTCGTCTTCCTGTTCGTACTGTTAATAATGCTATGCGCACTTTCAATGAATTCATGTCTTCTTTGTCTTCCTGTTCGTACGGAACCGTACGACCATCTACAAAAAACTTTCAATGGTTTCGGTTTCATATAGGCTCTGTATGGTGTTTTAACTTATGTGTTGTTTGATTTCGTACGACACCGTACGGTGGTTTATAATGCCGTACGGTGTACGGTGCTGTGCAGTGCCAATTTTTTTTTTAAATTTTTTTCATTTTTTTTCCTCCACCGTACGGTCATGCATAGTCGTACGGGTGTTTTTCAATTTCCTGTCTGGAGGCTTCTCTAGTCGCCCGTACGGATGGCTCTCGGGTCGCCTGCATGACCACTTGAGTCATTTTCCATCCTCTCGGTTGCTCTGTCCCTCCTCTTTGGTCCATCCTCTCTAGGGAAGGTTTCAATTTGGTCCCGTTGATGGCGTCATGTATCCGTTCGTCGAGAGTCCATAACTTGACAGCCCTGTCATAGCCGACTTCCCGACATGTTCCTCGCTTAATCTCATTGTGCAGCCGTTCCCTGTGGCCGAGTCCATTTTCAATGGGCATCCAAAGGCTTGGAACCATAAATTCTATAGGGACCACAGCCTCTTGCCCGTACATAAGAAGAAGGAGAATCAAGAGTTTGAAGGTTACAGTCTTCCACACAGGATTCCAGTCGTCTCCCATGGCGATGGTTTTTGGATTTCTCTCATCCATCTCCGTACCCAGATTCAAAGGTTTCACCGTCGGTTCTTCGTACTTCATAGCCTCCTTGTTTTTAAACTGATGTGCGGGTACGGTGTCCATTGTAGCTTCTCCTTCCTTATACTCCCCGTACTCTGGAGGATATTGATCTGGCTCCTCTTCGTCGACGCTTAATACGTTACAGGAGGGTGAGAACATCTCATAGTCCTCCTGCTGCCAATGGAACAATCCATTTAGTGAATCTGTGTCATCCTTCGAATAGCATCCTCTGAGTTTTAATATGCCTTTGGCATCTGGATCCATCCCCTCTCTCCCTTCGTCTCATGGGTCATTCTCCCCTTCCGATTCAGATCCCAAGGAAGAGGCAAGTTCCTCGCTCACCAACTGGGTCCGGAGATTTATAGTAAATTTCTTGCCTCCGCTCTCCATCGAGAGTGTATTCCGTTTCCAGTTGTGGTTTGCCTTCGCTGCCACCAGCCATCCTCTTCCGAGTATGGCATCATACCCTTTCTGTTTCAATGGAATGACCACGAAGTCGAGCACAAATGGTTGTGCACCCACGGTGACTTGTTGTGCCATCAACGTGCCGGGGGGTTTAATCCCGTGCTGGTCGGCACTTAGCAGATTAAACGTAGGTGGCCACAGAGTGGGTTTTCCTAGCTTTTTCCATGTGTCCTCCGGGAGGACGTTTACCCCGGATCCGCCGTCTACTATAGTATCCGTTAGGATGGTGCCCAGGATGCCCATCTCCACCACGGCTGGATGTCTGCCATTGTTGACGGCGAGCAACATTGGATTTGTCACCGAGTTTCCCGGTATGGAAGCATTCGTGTGTCTCGGTTTGGGGTTATCAACCTTTGTACCCAACAGCATTGTTCCCAATTGAGGCATGGTGTATAGGAGGTCCTCCAGCTTGACAGGCACCTCTAGTTGAAGCATCTGCCGTACAATGTTCCTCTCCGCGTTTGTGCAGTAGGGTCCGGATGATTCATGTGTCTCTCCTCGTTGGGCTTTCATCGCCCTTTCTATTTCCTCCCTTGCCTCCGCCATTCTCTGCTTCTCCGTTCGGGGATGGGGGTAGCGGGCTTCCTTTGCTTTTCCTCGAGTAAGAGCAAGTATAGCTTCTTTAATCCGTGTATAGACAACAGTGTTATATTGATTTGGATTTCTTTTTTAATGTAAAATAATCAAAGACCTCTAAGAGACATTAGTCAGCTTTTGGGAAGTACATTGCTGAACTTGGATTTTGAGACATCATCTATTCTTATGGAGGGACACGAGAAAGAATTACAAAACACATTATCCTTGTCCTTTTCAGATTTTCACAATTATGTTTTCATCCTGCTTATTAATACAAATGCCACATTGCTTAGTAGTGTCTGTTGACAGCTGCATTGTTAGAGATGAGATTATTCTAGGTCTTATTCACCCTCTTGTAATTTTGTAGGTGTTGTGGTGTGTCATGTCCCCTCTCTAGTCTGACTAGCAGAGTCATGAGAGTTGGCCTATTATTGGAGTCTCGTAGGCTAGCAGTGGTGGATAGAGACTCATACTGGATACTCAGTGACCGGAGTTGGTTCTACAGTCAGTTTGAGAACCAGTCAGGGCAGCTCTTTAATTTTAGGGATTTTCCTAAAATTTAGGAGGTTGTGGCAGTGACCAGATTTGAGGCTCCTCGGGGACAGTATACAGTTTCAATTTCAGGGTGACAGAGTATATTCCCTAGTTTCTAGGAGCATCCCTAGTTTTTAGGGATGGGACTGCCAGTTAGCACACATTGCCCGACATCAGTCACAGACAGGTGACAGGACTAGTTCATTGATTATTTGGTTGGTTTGGCTTTCCAGTTGAATAAAAAGAAATATTTTAATATTTCCTAAGTTTGCGTTTAAATAAATTAAAATAAAACTATTTATATAGCTAATTGGAGTAATAAGGGGATTTTTGGCTTCATCTGGTTAGGTAGGCCTATGTGTTATAGCTCGTTGGAAAGGTCTTGAATTATTATAACTTATTTTCATCATCCGGAGACCTTCTGGCACCTTGAGTTATGTTATTTGAGGAAATGAGTGTTTTTCCTATACATAAAGGCCTTTTAATTGAGAAGATGTCGTTTTATAATAAAGGGAAAGGCATATTCTCCCTTTAGGGTTCGATTGGCTTTGAGAGGGAGATAAAAGGAGATGTTGGCTCATTCTTTCATTATCTTTTACATCTTCATTCTTGGTATTTGCGATTTTTCTCTGACTAGTGAATCTAGAGGACTGGGACGCAAACCCCAGAGCCTAGCTATTGGGACGCAAACCCCAATAGATGGTTTCCAGCATTCTATAGTAAAGTTTCAATAGTTGATAGAGATTGATTGAGTCCAGCGTTTAGGAGTACTTGTGCGTTGCATATTGGAAGCATTGATTGGCACGTTGGGATCTCTGGCTGCCTTGGTGTGACTATAGCAGCCATACGGCTTCCTTTCAGCTGGCATGTGATTTTCTGGTTGGCTTACGTCAGCCATCTCTTCCCTTGGTGCGTGGTTGGCTATTCTTGTAGCTGGCATCATCTTTCATTATTTGTAAACACCCTTGCTGGCACACTGAATGCACATCTTGCTTGGTACAATTTGTAGCTATTCCAGTTGACTGAATATTATGTTATTGTACGCTGTTTCCAGCCTATTTCATAATTGCTGCTATTGTTATTTATTGTTTTACTTATATCTGGAAAATACAAAAAAAGAAACAATCCTTTTGCAACTTCTGTCTAGTTCTCTAAGACCACAAATAAAGCACAGGAAAATCTATTATTTTAAATTAAAATTTATAGAAGTTCAGTGAAAGGATCCTCTTGGGATCTTTCATGGTGACCATCATAAATGGCATACCCACTGTTGATGTGGCCTGTGACAAGGTGAATGTAATCCATGGGGATTATATGGTGAAGGTTTATATTTTAAAAACAAGATTACAACATTTATAGATATGTCTTGGGTGGTCAACGTTTACCTGTCCAAGATTTTAGGGTCAAGATGCTTTTGTAATGATATCTTAAGGTATGTCATGGGATGAGATTCTTCATTTTTCTACTACCAGCGATTTGATGATTCACCCAATTGTCGGTATGCCGATTTGTGGCTGTAGTGGGATGAATGTTTCACACTCACAAGGAACTACTTGTGAGTTAGTGATGGAATTGGAGACTACACCCTGTCAGTCTTATTTTGACTCTTCTTTTTATAGCTGGAGATTTGGCCTCCCTTTAGGTTGAGGCACATGTTATTAAAATCTCCGGATATGATGCAATAATCACAATATTTGGCAGACCCCTTGTCATTTGCCATGGACCTGTTATGCAACTCGGAATTATTCACCTTCTTTTTCTGCTGTGAGCATGAAGAAGGGGTTGGTCATTCTGCAGTTTGGCCTTGATTCCCATTGCAAGATAGAATGCCTGCTTCACTGAAGTGAGAGTGAGGAGATCCAAGAAAAATTATATGAATTTCAGTGTGAAAATCTTGTCAATCAATGAAACCTCAAGTTTAAAAGAAAATTTAATAAATTGCCTGATGGATAGGCTGGAAATGTAGTCAATTGTGCAACTGCTTTTTGGTGAGCACTTTATTAGGGAATAGAACTGGTAATTGATAACTATTCAAATTGATTCCATCCTTGGAGGACTGGCTAGTAATTGGCTTAGAACTTTCATGTCAACCCATGTATATAAGTTTTGGGTCTTCAGCGTGCACTTAAATAATCAAGATCTTTTGAGTATGAAGGAGAATTTCTGGATGTGGTCTTTCAAGCTTTTTCTCTAAACATCTACATTCATTGATATTTATATTGTCATCAAAATGAAGAATGTTTAATTTGACAATTTCAATATGGAATGATGCATGATAACTACTGTGGAGTTTGCTTTATTGCTTGTATTTTCTGATTTCTTTGTGCCATGCATTCTTTCACATTTTGATGTTGTTGGAATAGTTGGTTTCAAACAGTTGGGTAATGTTAATCCCTGGAGGCAGAGCCTAGCCACTACAAATTGAAGTGAGAGAACGGTGTTTAATTTCTATAGCTCCCTGGACATTTTCTTTTAAACACCCTGGATAGGATTTGAAAAAAATCATGAAAATATGATGATGCTCTTTTGATTTATATAAGTTTGTTTCATATAAAGATCCACCTTGAATTTAACTTGATCAGTTTTGCCCAAAAAACTCATGAGTCTTAAAAGATTTTTTCTTTTTTGTCACATCCACTTTTTGACAACCCTTTAAAATTGAACTCTAGGGAAAATCAAGGATATTCCTCAAAGTTGAATCAATGTTCACTTTTTGTAGTTTTAAAGGCATAAATTTTGAAATTTGAAAATTTTATTTGTCACTCTTTATATACCTCAAGTGTGGGTTTTGATGACTACCACTTTTATTAAAGTAATAAAATAATATTTAGTATAATGGTCATGTAAGTAACTTTCTTTGAAGTCGGTTAGTCATTTTTTAGTAACTTTTGTTCTTTAAGTTGTTTAGGTAGTTTAGTAACTTTCTATTCTGTCTTTAGTTCTTGATCATTTCCATTATGGAAAGATCTTCTTGTAATTGCTTATATAAGGAGTATTCTTCTCTTTTGTTTAATATTGAATATCAATGCAATCAATTATCATTTCATGGCATAAGAGCAAAAGTTGGTTTTTGGTGAATTTTTCCAATAAAATCTGTGGTTTAATTACTTAGAAAATGAGGGAAATCTAAAAGTATTTATTGAGATTTTTTTATAACAAAAATTGTTGGAATTTTTTTAAGAATAAAATTTCTGGTTTTTTGTTTCCTAAACATTTTGTGAGGAAATTTTCAGATTTTTTTAATAAAATTGAGGGGTTTTAGTTTTTGGCAATTTTTTAAAACAAATAGATTTCTTTAATGTTCTCTCATCAGAAAATGAAGTTTTTTAGAATTGCAAAGGTTCTTTGTTCTTGTGGCCAAGGGTTGCTGGTTTTTTTGACCTCGGAGCGTTTTGAACATTTTTTTCCCAAAAATCATGATTTTTTTGATCTAAGAGGGTTTTTGCATATTATTTCCCCAAAAGCATGATTTTCTTTATAGTGGATTTGCTAGTTTTCGACGATTCTTTAAAAATTGCGTGCTTTTGTCATTTTTTCCTCAAAATGAAGGTTTTTGTCAATCTTTTCACAAAATCGTGGCTTTCCATTTTTGAGAAAATGTTTTAAGAATTTTTTATAAAATTGTGGTTTCTTGTAGAGTGTTTTGGGTCGCACGTAGGGTTTCTAGGGTGAACGGTGTTCCAACAAATGAACTAGAGTTTTTGATGATTTTTTCACAAAATCATGTGTGATCTTAGCATTGCATTGAGGTTTTGATGATTCCAAAAAATCATGGTGTTGCTTTTCAACTTCTTTTGACGAATTTTGGCAAAATCATGGATTTTAGAGTTTTTTGCCAATTTTTCATCAACAAAAATCAAAGTTTTTGAGAAGCTGATCTTGGTTTCCATGTCTTTGGACAACGAGAGGGATGACTTGGTTACCAAATATTAGGTTGGAAGGCACTCGGCTTGTTCTTAGTCATATGAGGAAACGTTATAGAAAGTGGTTGGCTGATCAAAAGTCCAAAACTAGGGAGGGTCTCAAAAGAAGGCTCATGTCATGTTCTGAAGAGAAGGAATCGTGGTCAAATGACTTGCACATTATGTCAAATCTTTTGTAAGGCAGTCAGTAGAATGACCATTAAGGGAGGGTATTAAAGTAATATTGTAATATTTAGTATAATGATCATGTAAGTAACTTTCTTTTAAGTTAGTTTTTAGTAACTTTTTGTTCATTAAGTTGTTTAATTTGTTTAGTAACTTTCTATTCTGTCTTTAGTTCTTGATTGTTTCCATTATGGAAAGTTCTTGTAATTGCTTATTTAAGGAGTATTCCCCTTCTTTTTTTAACATTGAATAAAAATTCAATAAATTCTTATTTCAACTTTGCCCTTGCACCCTTTCTTTTTTGGCTGTTTGAGAGAGCAAACAACTTTTGTGATTTACACCAGCAATGAAATTTCCGATAACATTTTTCCCATTATAAGCAACATTAGATAGGTATTCTCCATTTGTGTTTCAGGCTAGAATGCTTCCAACAAGCTTTGATAGGTGACTAGCATTTCTACCACATTGCAAGGTCATGATATCTACTATGCAAGTCATCTGAATGCTGAACATAGTACAGGTACTACGTACTATTTTTTTCAGAGAACCTTTAGATTTTCTGTTACCAAGAGATTTATAGAGCAACTATAGTGTCCCCTTCTTGCTCCTAGTCGGAAATAGCAAAAATGCTTTTTCAATAAAAAGTGCAACAAAATAGCAAAAATGCTTTTTTGAAAAAGCAAAACGCTTTTTCCTAAAATTGCTCTCAAAATTAAAAAAGAGAGGTTGGGGCTCTCATTTGGCATGTTGAAGTTGATATCTAATGTTATGTTGTTGGAATGATTCTAGAGTTCATGTTTTGACTAATTGAGGACAATACCCCTATTTTGGATTATTGGTTTTGGTGGTGAAAGGCCCACCCTAGCTGGTTGGCTCTCATAGTTGCAGGTTTTTCAATGTTCTTGAAGCTTTCAAGAAGGTTTTGATTTGGAGTGATGAAGTAATTTGCAGTTTTCTGATGTGGATTTCTAGCATTTGGTGTGCAGTGAGGTTTTCAGCTGTGGTGTGAGTTTCTGAGTTAAAAATCAGACTCTTTGGAGGTTTAAAATCTGTTCATTGTGATGACTTATATGAGGTATATGCTGGTTAAGTTTGAATACTGATTATTGGGGCTTTTGGCACTTGCACGTGGCCTTCTTGTCATGTTTAAGTGAGTTTGGTGCATGCTTTATAGTATGATTTTAATGATCATAAATTCTGATTTCAATTTCCTATCTTTGATATTGTAATGGAAGCTAACTCCGTATTTGAAGGGTTTCAAGTTATCTTATACTAGTTTTCTAATTCAGTGGCGATGGTGTCAAACCCACACTTAACTCATTAGCTGTAATTTATGTTTTGTATTGACAAAGAGTTGAAGGCTCAACCCCCTCTCATTTGTTACCAGCAACCACTCTTTCTTCCTCCGATAATTTATATTGACCGAATGGTGATGGTTTCAAACCCCCCACTCCATATAGTTTACTGTTGTGAGTATTGCATGTATGAAAAATTAACAATTAGTAGTAATTCTACTTTAGTTTCTATATTGTTTCATTTATATATATTTTTAGAAAACAAGGGTGATTATTATAGTGGTACTAGAGCAAGTTTTTCTTGCCAGCTTGTGAAAGTATCCTTCACTAAGATTTGAAGATTTTATGTGTGAGAGGGCACAAAGATGCTATATTAGAGAGCAAAAAAAATATCATTGGCAACCCCATAAGTTCTAGCAAGAGAAACAGTTTCTGAGATCTTAGGCATGCATCAGGAACCTCCTAGAGACAGTGAGAACACAATGGAGAACATGGTGGATAGAGGCAAGGAGAGAGCTTGTTCTTTGAGTCCAATTGCATGGATGGGAATGTGATTTGAAACCATGATTGATATGATGACTCATATGTTGAGTACTCTTAATCAAAGTATGCCCAATAATACACATGATAATCGGAATGGCTCACAAAGTAACCAAACAAACAATGCTAAGACCAGTTCTTCAAGTCAACAAATTAATAGTCAAAGACAGCCTATAGAATTTGGCTCGAACACTTTCTCAAGGCCCCTCCAAACTACTTTCATTCAAAAGGAAGCCTTGTAGAATTTCAACTAGACTCCCCTACCTTTGGCATATGAGTTAAAGCATGGCTAGGCTGAGTATTACACCCTTCTTGAGCCACTCAAGAACAACTTGACCTTCAATGAGTTCATGGATCAAAAGAAGAGGAGTGGAGGAAGAGCTGATGACAGAGGATCGGTATTTCAAAGAGAGTTACAATATGCTTTGGGTAAGGTCATGCTTGATCACTTTGATTGGAGTGAAGTGTTTGGCTAGAGCTTGGGTGCATAAGTTAGATAATTATTTCTCTCTAAAACCCTGTAATGTTCCTGACTTCACACCCTAGGCACGATTCAGCTAGTTCGTACGGAGGATAAGATGGAGTCAGGAGAAGTACGGTAGAAGGTCGTACTAAGAGGCTGCAGGCAGTACAAAGTCAGTGGAGAAGGCCGTACGGTTGTGTTGAGACTGTACAGTGTGTTGAGTATGGGGGTCGTACGGTGAGGCAGAGCCGTACGGAAGTCAAGACCTGTAAGGATGGGAAGTTGGATGACGTACGGTATGGTAGTCTGGTTGTAGTACGCATGGAAGTGTGTTGAGTACGGGAAGGAAGTGTGTTGGGTACGGGGAGGAAGTGAGTTGCAGTACGGAAGGAAGTGTGTTGAGTACAGGAAGTGAGTTGTAGTATGGAAGGAAGTGTGTGTAGTACAAAAGGAAGTGTGTTGTAGTACGGAAGGAAATATGTTGAGTACAGGAAGGAAGTGTGTTGAGTACAGGAAGGAAGCGAGTTGTAGTACAGAAGGAAGTGTGTTGAGTACGGGAAGGAAGTGAGTTGCAGTACATAAGGAAGTGTGTTGAGTACGAGAAGGAAGTGAGTTGTAGTACGGAAGGAAGTGTGTTGAGTGCGGGAAGGAAGTGGGTTGTAGTACGGAAGGAAGTGTGTTGAGTACGAAAAGGAAGTAGGTTGTAGTACGGAAGGAAGTGTGTTGAGTACGGAAAGGAAGTATGTTTAGTACGGGAAGGAAGTGTGTTGAGTACGGGAGGGAAGTTGGAAGTACACCAAGGGATGGAGGTGGTACAAAATGATGTCGGAAGTACGCCGAAGGATGGAAGCGATATGGAATAATGTTGGTAGTACGCCGAAGGATGGAAGCAGTATGGAATGATGTTGGTAGTATGCCGAGCGATGAGAGTCGTTCCAGTCTTTAATTTCCACCACATAAATCGAACTTAAATGCTTGCAAGATGAAATATGAATAGTAGATATTGATTGCCAAATCCGAAACTAGAGAAACAAGCAGAATAGGGTGAGGGTTGAATCTCACCGAAACTACAAAATACCAAATAGGGAGGATATTTCACCTCCAAAATGGCGGACAACAGAATCCCAATAGGAATTCACAAATATAGATAAAATATCAAATCTCAACATGAGGAAACTAACCTATACGTCGTGCATAAATACCCATTGGGGAAAACTTCCTGAGCACAAAAGAGCCGACGGCGACAACTACACTACGCTAAATAAAATAATGTGCCCGAGATAAACTAAATCGATCGGGACCCAAATACAATAGTTTTATTAGTCATTTAATGACGGTGACATTACAAACCCATGGTTGAAGATGAGGCAATTAAATTTGCCACTTTGCATTTGGATGGAGTTGCACACAAGTGGTGGTATCATGGTCTCATTAGTTTGGGTCATGATGAGTTACTACCAAGCTCATTGAGAGGTTTTATAAGGACCTTGAGTTACATTTTAGGGAGCTTGCACAGCTAAAACAATATTGCACAATGGATGCATACATAACAAATTTTCAAAGGCTCAGTGTTATGGTTTTAGGGATTACAAAAAAGAGATTAGTTGTCTTATTTAGTGAGGGACTCATGGAGCCACTTAAGGGGTGGATTAAGGTATTTGATCCTTCCACCTTACATGAAGCAATGAAGCAAGCAAGAAGTATGGAGTGGCTTGCTCCTAAATCAAAATATCACTCCAAACCTTTCTCTCAGAAAAAGGACAAGCAATATTTTCCAATGGACACCAATCCATGGAAAATTTTAGTCACTAGGCTAGATGGAGATACATTAAATGAATTAATGAAGAAGAATTTATGCTTCTCTTGTAGGGAGCCTTGGAATCCAGGACACAAGAGTGCTTCAAAAGGGAAAGTAAACAAGATAGAGTACTATTCTGCCAAGGAATCTTCATCAGAAAAATCAGACCAACAATCTGATTCAGAGGAGATTGAAGAGGAAGAGTTTTCTGAAGAGGGTGGAAAGGGTAAGGAGAACGATGAGAAGCTTTCCCAATTACATAGTTTCCAAAAGAATGAGTCCCTACATATTAGAGTGATACTTAATGGGCAGCAAATTGGTTGCTTTGATTGATATAGGAGCTACACATAATTTCATTGATGAAGGACTAGTAGTGTGTAGAAGACTTCAAACACGAAGTACATGGATTCTAGGTTATGGTTGCAGATGAATTCACAATTAATTGCACTAGCATGATCCCATAATTGAGTTTGCAATTAGGGAACTATATAGTGGCATTGATCACTCAGTGAGATCACACTTAATTTGTAGACCATGGAGCTGAAATTCAAATCAGAAGGAGAGAATGTGGTCTTGAGAGGGATGTCTAATGGAGGATTACAAGTTGTATCTTTTAGACGTATGGAGAGTATTTTTAGACATGATCAAGTTGAGTGGGCAGCAAAGTGTGCGGTTATGCCTATAGTTATAAAGGAAGTTAAGAGATCATATCCACCTGACATTCAAGCTTTGCTATCTAAGCAAAGCAAGGTGTTCAGTACCATCCCTGCAGGTAGGCCTCCTTATAGAGGCATTGAGCATGTGATTTAGAGGGGGCTAAATCTATCATTACTACTCCTTACAGGCAGCCCAAGAGACATAATGATCTGATTTATGAAAACCAGATTACAATACCTGGTGTGATACCTGCAGTATTGTAGAATTCAACACGAAAATTGAGAACAACAAGATTGCAAACCAAAAAAAACTGATCCATTCTATTCGAATATTTTAGTTTATACAAGTTTGATGGATCCCAAGGGTCATCAAAATCCCTTGGAAATGAAATGAAGAACCATCATAATATTTATTACAAATAAACTATTCAAACTATCAAAAATTATCAAAAAACTATATATAAAAATTAGGTCCACTTGGAGAAAGCATAACTTTCTAGTCCTAGCTCCAAATTGCAAACCGTTTGATGCGTTGGAAAGGTATTCAAATTATCTAGAACCAAATTTTGGAAGTAGGAACACTCAAAAATGCACCGAAGACCCTCAAAAATGCAGTTTACTAAAACATAGTAAAATTTGAAAAATTAGATTTCAGTGTTTTTCCAAATTTAATCCTGAGCATTCCTCCCCCCTTGAGAGGCAATGGGCCCCATTGCACTAATCTGCTGCAACAGATGACGAAATTGTTCTTCAATTTGTTCCTTAGTAAACCACTTGCCTTGATGAGAATGCTGGCCAGCTCGAACCACCCGATACAGAGGAATGTTTTGATTTCTCAAAGTCTTTAAAATGACTTCAGTAACATGGTCACACTGGACTGGAATAGTAGTAGATGGATTTAACTTTGCAGCTAGAATGTGTTCAGTAGCTTGGGAAATATCCAACAAAGGAGGAAAATAGGGTCTCAACAATTCTACATTGAAAACTGGATGCAGTCCCAAAAATGATGGCAAATTAAGTTCAAAAGCATTCTCACCAACTTGTTTCACAATAGTATATGGACCATAACGAAGAGGACGAAGCTTCCTATTTGGTCCGTGCAGACGCTCTTTCTGAAGATGTAACCATACCTTGTCACCGATCTGAAACTTATGAGTTCTATGTTTATCATGCCTTTCCTTTTACTTCTGATTACTCTGCTCCAAGATCTCATGAACTTGCTGTTGGAGGTGTCTAATGTTATCAATGAATTTTTTTGCTTTATCTACCTCCTTGTCACCATTCAATGGACTATTAGATTGTAGAGATGGTATTGCTACATCCATAGGTGCCAATGGTTGGTACCCAAGAGAAACCTCAAATGGACTGTGCCCTGTAGTACTATGGAGTGCACGGTTGTAGCTGTGTTGCACATAGGGTAAGCTTTCATCCCATGTGCGAGGATGTTTGGAATGATACATCCATAAAATATGAATAATCATTCGATTCACCACTTCTGTTTGCCCATCTGTTTGGGGATGGAATGCTGTGGACTTTGTCAACTTGGTGTCCATTTTAGCCCATAGTGCAGACCAAAATTTGCTGATGAACCTGCTATCCCTATCAGAAATAATGGTTTTTGGCAAACCAAAATGAACACAAACATGTTCAAAAAATAGCTTGGCAGTGTCTTTTGCAGAAATCATCTTTTTACATGCCACCATGATAGCCATTTTAGAAAACCTATCTACCACAACATATACACAATCATGCCCTCGCCTGGTAGTTGGAAGTCCAGACATAAAATCCATTGAAACAGATTGCCATGGCTTATGAGGAATAGGTAATGGTAAGTATAGACCCAACTTACGGTTTGCTGGCTTTGCAATTGCACAAGTTGCACAAGCTTGTATATGTGAAATGATATCCTGCTTCATTTTTGGCCAATAGAAATACTTTTGAAGGATAGCAGTAGTCTTACCAATACCAAAATGTCTTGCAACACGACTGTAGTGAGCTTCCCATATCATTTTCTTCCGTTCCTCGGTGGGTACACATATGTGACCGTTATGGCAAAGCAACCCATCCTGCAAGTGAAAATCAGGGACATACTTTCCTTCTACCAAATTACCATAGATGTTAGCAAAATCAGGGTCAGTACCATATAGTTGTTCCCAAGTTGATGATTGATGACCACATGAATCCAACACTATTGTCAAACCTGCAATTGGAGGCCTACTCAAACAATCTGCCACCTTGTTACTGCTTCCTTTTTTATGACGAATGGTGAGGTGAAATTGTTGTAGATAGGCTGACCACCGTTGATGTCTATCATTTTGTAGCTTCCTTGTGTTTGCTAGAATTGAAGTGGTTTATGGTCTGTATGTATAACAGTTTCCTTTCCTAGTTTATAGTGTTTCCATTGTTTGCAGGCCTGAACAATGGCATACAACTCCTTATCATAGGTGGGATACCTACGTACTGTATCAGAAAAAGTTTCACTGTGATAGGCAACAGGATGCCCATGTTGTGTGAGTAACGCACCAAGAGCATAATCGGATGCATCTGTTTCTATCTCAAATGCTTGGTGTAGATCTGGAAGGACCAATATTGGTGTTGAACATAGTCTTTTCTTTAACTCCTCAAATGCTTGTTGCTTTGCCTCTGTCCATTGAAATTTTGCTTGTGCTCCACCCCTTAGTGATTGATTAAGAGGCCATGATATGTGTGAGAAACCAAACACAAATCTGCGATAGAAGTTGGCTAAGCCCAAGAAGCTGCGAAGCTCTGTGAAATTTTTAGGGGATGCCCAATCTTGGATTATTTGAATCTTTGCTGAATCAACATGAACACCCTCAGTGTCAATGATATACCCTAAGTATTGAATACTCTGCATACCAGAAGAACACTTCTCAATGTTGGCATAAAGTTTGTGTTTTTGTAGAGTTGAAAGAACTTGTTCAACATGCTGCAAATGCTCAAACCAAGTTCTGCTAAAGATGAGTATGTCATCCAAATAAACAACTACGAAAGAATCAATGAATGGTCTAAGCACATCATTCATCAATTTCATAAATGTGGCTGGGGCATTTGTTAGGCCAAAAGGCATGACCAACCATTCAAACAAACCTTCCTTAGATTTAAATGCAGTCTGCCATACATCTGCTGGATCAATTGGTGCTTGGTGGTATCCAGACTTCAAGTCAATTTTTGTAAAGAATTTAGCCCCCCTAAGTTGGTCCAACAAATCATCAATTCGAGGGATTGGATATCTATTTTTAACAAAGATTTTGTTTAATGCTCTATAATCAATACAAAGCCTATGTCCCATCTTTCTTTTTAGCAAGGACAATTGGACTTCCACAAGGTGAAGCACTTGGACGAATGTGTCCTTTCTGAATCAACTCCTAAATTTGCCTCTTAATCTCATCATTTTCTAAAACTGACCTATATATTGGCTCATGTGGTAGTGGTGTGCCTGGGATTAAATCAATAGAGTGCTTGACTTGACAGTGTGTTGGTACTCCCACTGGTGGTTTAAACTTTAAACACACTATGATATTCTTTCAAAATTTTATCCATCTGATTTTGTTGATTCTCTGTTACCTTAGCATGTGTATTAAGAACAACTGACTTTGTTTTTTCAGGGCGAATCATGAGTACAACAAAAGCTCCAGTTTGAGCAATCAAGCGTTTACATTGTTTAGCACTAATTAAAGAAGCAGTTTGTGTTGGACATACCTTTGGTATTTGATACCTCTTCCCACCAAGCTTGATTGTAACACTACGTGACCTGGACTCATACACCCCATGCCTCTGATACATGTATGGCTGCCCCAACAAGACATCACATACATCCAATGGTGCTACATCACATATCACTTCATCCTTGAAAGGCTTGATTGAGTATGGCAAACGACACTGTTGATTTATTTGAATATCTTGTCCCTCATTTACCCATCCCATAGAGTATGGTTGTGGGTGTTTTGTCACTTTCAGATTTAATCTTTTGACTATCTCCCTAGAGATCAAATTCTTTTGACTCCCATTGTCAACAATAAAATGCAGAGGCTTTCCATCAACCCACATCTGTGAATGAAAAAGTCTCTCTTCATCTTCATGGGAATATACTTTAGCAGTTCCAACTATGGCATATGGGTTTGCTTCTATGATGAAATCATTCTCCTCAAAATTATTTACTGGTGACGATTCAGGTTCAGCTTCCTCTCCTCGTATTTCTGTCATCAAATTTTTAATACTTCGACAATCCTTTGTGTTATGGGTTGGGGACTTATGCATCTCACACCACATGCTTGTGTCTTTTTAGTAGACCACCATGTGTTCTTGGATGAATTTGAATGAGGTTCCTTGGTCACCTGTTTTCCTACAAATTTATTGCCACCTTCAACCCTTGGCTTGTTGTTTGCAAAGTAGTCCCTCTTCCCTTTCTGCTTGAATTTATCTTCAATTTTTGTAGCATATTTATAGGCAGTTGCCAATGTCTCAATATTAAAAAATTCCATCTCTGTTTGAATATACTTGTGAAGTCCACTTCGATTTTTCAAAATTTGATGCTTCTCTGAATCATCAATACCGAGTTTTGCTGAAAGTGAATGGAATGTATTGGTGTAATCTTGCATAGATTGATCCCTCTTTTGTCGAAGAAGCTGCCACTCTATGTATTTTTGTTCATACACATCCTCTGGAAGGTAAGCTTCTTTTATGGATTCCACAAATTCTCCCCGTGTGGGCTTCTTGTTAAGAGAAATTTCAAAACCATCTTCAACAAATGATTCTCGTTCTTTATTTGTGACTTTGGTTTCACATGCTAATTTCACATGGATTTCAGCTTTGAGGAGAGCAAATGTTATCTTTTCTGCATTTGAGAAATTTTTTACAGAAAAGTATCTATCCAACTTTGATAACCAGTTATCAATAGCTTCAGAATCGACCTTTCCTTCAAAATTCGGGATGTCGAAATTGACTTGCACTTTGAAAGGGTTATTTCCATGAAATGATGTTTCTGATTCAGTGGGTTTTTGATTCCGTAGGAGGCGTGAAAATTGACTCATCTCCTCTCGTTGCTTATTTAAAGCTTCCTTGACCAACTTCTTAACATCATTGTCTGACATCTTTGATCGTGTGCATCTCAAAGGTGGGTATTTTGACAAATATTGTGTATCCAATCCTAATCTTTGGTAGGAAGACCTTGTGTAAATTGGCATAAAGGAGCGTTCCCGCTCTGATACCACTGATCTGATTTATGAAAACCAGATTATAATATCTGGTGTGATACCTGCAGTATTGTAGAATGCAACATGAAAATTGAGAACAACAAGATTGCAAACCAAAAAAAACTTATCCATTCTATTCGAATATTTGAGTTTATACAAGTCTGATGGATCCCAAGGGTCATCAAAATCCTTTGGAAATGAAATGAAGAGCCATCATAATATTTATTACAAATAAACTATTCAAACTATCAAAAATTATTAAAAAAACTATATATAAAAATTAGGTCCACTTGGAGAAGGCATAACTTTCTAGTCCTAGCTCCGAATTGCGAATCATTTGATGCATTGGAAAGGTATTCAAATTATCTAGAACCAAATTTTGGAAGTAGGAATATTCCTACTTCTACGCAGCCTCCAAGCCCAGAAATGCACCGAAGACCCTCAAAAATGCAGTTTACTAAAACATAGTAAAACTTGAAAAATTAGATTTCAGTTTTTTTCCAAATTAATCCTGAGCACATAAGGATGAGATAGAAAAGGAAATTAAGGAGGTTTTGGATATGGGGCACAGTAGACAAAGTAATAGTCCATTTGCTTCTTTAGTGTTGTTGGTGAAGAAGGATGGTACCATGTGTATGTGCATAGATTGCGTTGAACAAGAAGATTATAAAAAATAGGTACCCCATTCCACAGATAGTGAGCTCATTGATGAGCTACATGGAGCTGTCTATTTCTCTAACATAGACTTGAGATCAGGATACCATCATATTAGAGTCAGAGAGGACATAGAGAAGACTACCTTTAGATGTCACTTTGGCCATTTTTAGTTCCTTGTCATGCCCTTTGGTTTGACTGATGCTCTTGCTACATTTCAATCATGTATGAACAAGATATTTAGGAAGCAATTGCATAAGTTAGTTCTTATCTTGTTTGATGACATTCTCATTTAGTAGATCTTGGGAAGAGCATTTGAGACATTTGGATGAAGTTTTGGGTATCTCTAAGAGTGAGTCTTTGTTTGCCAAGGAGTCCAAGTGTGAATTTGGTATGACCAAATTGTGATATTGCTATCAAGATACTAGATTTGTGGATATGTGAGCCACAAAGAGAGCCCATTATGCCCTCAAGTGCAGCTTCTTCTTCTTCAACGTTGATTGTGATACCTTGAGATTAAAAAATGGCTGCCCTCATGGCTAGTTTTGCCTTTTCCCTTTACAATTTTTTCTCTTCTTGGGCAATGAGCAAGACATTCATTTCTTGTTTTATTTCTTTTGTGGTTGCCTCACAAACCCTCGTGTCATGCTTCATGATATCTGCAAGGTGGTATTTCAAGTGGTATATGCCTCCACTAATTACTTCTTCACACTTTATGCAAATTACGCTATTAATTTTGGGTCCTTCATAGGCATACTTCCAAGCCTTATCTCTAGCCCCTTTAGGACATGTACCTACATATCCAGATGGACATGCATCTACTGAGGCACTGGCAAACCTTGCAGCTGACCTAGTTGTGGATGAATCTTTGTTTGCCATTTTAATCAAATTTCAACCTACACATACAAATTGAAACCACAAATTAATATATTATGTTTTGGACCTAGCTTAGAAAAAAAAAATGTGTTAGGGTTTACAATTTTAAAGAAAATATGAGATTTTTGAGAAAACTATGAAAAAATCTAAAAAAATTGTTAAAAATTGGTGTTAAATCTTGTTCATTACGCTCTAAAACAATTTATAGTACTAAGGAAATGCTGTTATAGAGCTTTTATAAACCTAGATGCAACAAAAAGAAGATAAAATGATTAAAAAAAAAAAAGAAATTTGAAAACTTACCTGTGAATCTGATTTTGCTTCAAAAACCTCTTTAAATTTGCTTCAAATCCACTAAAAAGTGCTCTAGATCCCTGCAAATCACCTTTCAGTATCTTGGAAGCTTCTTTTTTTCCCAAACAACAACATACAACTCAAGAAATGAAGAATGCCCTTTTGTTTTGCCGACAGTCCCTATTAGCGGACTATAGTTGATAAATACATGACTTATCGCCGTTTTATTGGTGATAAGTGGTGAACTTATCGACGAGAAGTTCACAACTTATTGGTGATAAAAATCTATGCTAAAATGTGGTAGTTTATCGCCAGTCATATTTTTTCGTGATAAATACACTTATCGTCGATAAATCAACGATAAGTGTATCTATGCTACAAGTGATGAGTAATCTTTGACATGTGTGATATCATCAAAGATGTTGGATTGAGGAGTATTGTAACCAATTGTGGTCGTGGAGGAACTCGACCATGATCTAAGGAGATAATGATGCTTGAAGAACAACCTCCATGGTATGGACGTGGTGCAAACCTTGATATGATACAATATACTAGGGCATACATACAACTAATAACAGTAAATAGTTACGAGGTCAATGACAACAAAGTGAAGATACGATTTGCATTGTAAGTAGTGACACCAACGCATTGTCGAGTGAAGACAAACAATGACTATATTGCAAAAGTATGTTAGGGATATTGGTACATTCAGGAACGCATCCTGAGAATATTCTCAATAAAATACTAAGTAGTTGCAAAGTGGACAAACAACGATTATGTCAAAGATGAATGGGGAGATTGACTATGGCATTCATATTGAGCATTAAGAAATCATAATATTGATGGATGATTAGTGTTATCATTACAAGTCAAGTGTCAGGGATATATTGATTATGTGCAAGCCGCTGGTCATGGAGAGGTGACAACAACTATCTCTAGCATCATTGGTGGAGTATTTAGATGATGTTAACAATCTTCCAAAGGAGTATTTAGATGATGTTAGCAATCTTCCAAACCAATGCCAATTACTGAATTATGTTATTGATTATAATTTGTCAAGGACAAGTCAACGACTCTGATTAGGTGGCAGCAATTGACTTTTAATTAAACACCCTTAAACCATATCATCAAATCTATCTAATCGATATTATAGGCAGTGATTGGAATATATTGATAATATTGGTGAAGTCATAAAGATTATCAATTACAATAAGGTTAGTCATCGATATTACTAATCATCACTTACGGTCTAATAATTACTAATCATCACTTACGGTCTAATAATTACTAATCACCGATGATTAGAAGGATAAATAATAAACAATATTATAGTTAGTATTTATGGTTGAGTTAAGAAGCACGATGATAATTAAGTTATCAACAATCAACGCCAATTAGTTAATCATGGAAGGATGTGATTAGTGAAGGAAGGGAGGTGTTGATGAATAGACATGAGACATGTCTCTGGAAACATAATTTATCATTCCAAACACAAAGTATAAGAAGGCAATCATTTCCACTTCATTCAACATCATTGGAAAACTTATTTTTGGATTTAATCCATACTTGGATCTGCTTGTTGGAGCATTTGCCTTTGGCATTTTGAGTTGCAAGATTACATTGCAGATCAAAGACGACACCATGATTGCATGTATTGAAAGTACAATCGAAAACAACATCAATATTTGAAGTTGTAAGCATATGATTCAAAATCAGAAACAACAACATATCACTCACAGCGATATTACACATTTGCACAATTGCATCGTCATTTTAGATACAGTTGTTGAGTGTATTGAGAAGATGTTGGCATTGTTGTTATTGATGTCAAAACCCTGCACTGGTTGTTCGTCTGTACCGGTTAGTTATCTGTTGGTTGTGCTTCGGTGCTGTGTAGTTCAGTTTCAGATTATGCAGTTTTTTTTTGGCAATGGATTATAGTGATGGATATCTTTTCTGGTACATCTATGGTATTTGATAATCTGAGTAATATGAAGTTTTGAATGGATATGTATATGGCTGTTGTGTTTTAGAGTTCTTCCGAGTATCCCTACTACCTGAACTTTCATGCAGTATATCAGAAGTTGTTGATATGACAGATGTATTTAGCTTCTAGATAGGTTCTATCTGGTTCTATCCATCGGTTGGTTTAGAAGTTATGTAGATCAAGTCATAGACTTGGTTGTGGCATTCCATCGGTCCCATAATACATTTATCTTTCGGTAATTGTGCTATGAAATGTGCTCATCTTATGTGTGACCTATCTTTAGGTCCTATGGTAATGTGGTGTAAAGTGTTCATATGTAAGACTTATTTTTAGGTTCGGTGCTAGCATGTTAATCTATATTGTAATATCTTTTGTATCTCAAGCCGACATGTTTCTGGCTAGGCCGACATATGTATTTATCTTAACGGTTATATATATATATATATATATATATATATATATATATATATATATATATATATATATATATATCATTTTGTATCGGATGTATGAATGTGAGAGTAAGCTAAAGGTGATGTGATGCGAGCATAGGTCTATGAGCAGATATCTGGCAGCAAGTGTGTAAGCAGATATAAGTTGAGTGAAGAGTTACTGTGATATCAAGAGGAGGCTTACATATAAGGTTGCAGAAGATCGGAATATACTAGTAGAAGATCTGGGACCGGATCTGCTGCTAACGGTGATTATTGTGCTACTAGCTGGAACTGTTTCATGCATGTGCAGGTGCAATTATATTAGTTCACATTTGTCTGTGAAACCTCCTTTGTATTACATCTTTAGTATTAGGGTAATTAGCCCAACTAACAATGAGCCAACCAACAAAGAGAAAACCGACTGTGAGCCCCTTGTAAAAATCACCTTGACCAGTGTCACCTTAACCTGTGTTCATTCAATGAGAATTAGCTTCTCCGTGATTTTTCCCATCTTGGGTTTCCATGTTATATCTGGGGTTATGGTGTTTGTTGTTCTTGTTCTTTCAAGTTATTATCAGTTTTAAATATATGTATGGTTTATGGTTTTACCGGTTCAATAAAATTTGTAAAAAGTATTTTGGAATAACTGATTCACCCCTCTTCTTAGTTATTCGGCCTGTTCAACAACAACAAATATATGGCTGCAAGCAATACTTATCGATTGCATATCTATATTGTTTATATCAGACATTGCATTATTATTCTATCACTAAAGTGATAGACATCATCATATTCATGGCATATTTCATATTGGTATATCAAACATTGCTATTAAACATATTCATATTCATATCATCTTGCAAACATATATTGTGATTAAATCTGAAATAGTTGATATCTTACAATATCTCCATTACTTAGTCCAAGTGCAAGTTTCTGATAGAGTAAGAGGGAGAAGCTAAGGTAATTGTCCCAAATTCCCAAGTTAGCCAAAAAGGGGACATTATAGTTATGCTGCCAGAATGATTTTGGAGTTCATGTTTTTATTGATTAAGTATGGTACTCCTCTTTTGAATTGCTTGCTTCAGTAGTGAAAGACCTACCCTAGCTAGTTGGGTTTCATAGTTGTAGGTTTTTTGTAATGACCCTTACTAACAGGCCACTAAAAACCCCTAAAAAATGTAACTCAAAATGTAGATAGAAAATTATTTTGCAATATATGAGTTCGCTGTCCCAAAATTTCAGAATAATAGATAGCAACCAAATACCATCTAAAACACTATCAATGATGTAGGAAATTGCTCAAAACCATATGCCATTCATATATCAACAATTTGCAACAATGCCATACATATTTCAACCAATAATATGATCATCAAACCCTAGGTTTGCAATATAAATAGACTAAAAATTACAATGCCCTTTCACTTGCAAAATCCTAGCCTTCCTTTGATACCAATAATGCCAGATGGCAAACAAAGACAAGTACAATGTAAAATAGTAAAGTGCTGAAGCTATATTTTGTACTTAGTTGAAAACATACATTTCTTATAAAATATGCCAAATGCCAAATGAGAAGTGAGGAACCTGATTGTAGATGGCTGCGATAATTTTTACCAGTGCTGAAGATGCCAACACCCAAGCCAAAGTCACCCCAAATCTGAAAATGTACTTTCTTGCAGATTTTCGAAAATGTTTAGGAATTTTGAAAATTCCTTAAAAATAAATCATGGCATTTTGGGACTCCAAAATGCACCTATCTTTATCTCCTCGATGATAGAAATCCGATGCAAAAATATCCAGAATGATATGCTGAGTAATGAGGAAGATATGAGCAAAAATGTGGTTCCAAAACCCTATCCTGAAAATCTGAAACTGAATTAGATTTGTAGCAAAAACTTTTTCGGATTGCTTTTTCGCTCTGCTTTTTCGGATCTGCTTTTTTGTTTTGCTTTTTTGGGTTTGCTTTTTCGCTTTGCTTTTTCGGACTGCTTTTTCGGATCTGCTTTTTCGCTTTGCTTTTTCGGATCTACTTTTTCGGACTGCTTTTTTTCCTCTTGCAATCAAAAACTCAAACCCTCAGGTAAGTCTGAGGACTCCAAATAAGCTCAATTTGAAATGGCTGAATACCACTTCCAAAGTGCAACCCTTTAAAGGATATTTCACCTCCTCAGTTATGCAAATCCTTAAGAAACTCCATTCCTAAAGATCAAATGACAATCTGCAGACCAAGATGGGGCCACAAATGCTCAAGGAGAAAAGTAGTGTAAACTCAAGTCATGGGATGTCCAAATGAGAGGCCAAGCACTCTATTTATTCACTTTTCTAAGAAGCCAGTAGAACTTCTAGAAGTATCCATAAAATATTCTTATAAAATCCCTTTATAATGCACTTTTATATAAAAAGTAACTTTATAAAATAAAAAAGTGCAACTCAACTCAAAATTATAACATTTTGGCCCCACATAACACATTATAATAAAAATATGATAAACACCATCTCTCCAAGAGCAAATAAGACCATCCAATCCCCAAATAATCATCAGAATGACTCTCTCACCAAAACCATCTGCCTACGAGAGTCCATGATAGGCAAATCCATTGAAAAATGACATGTCACTAAAGAGGGGACATGACAGTCCGCCCCTCTTGAAATTGCTTGCCCTCAAGCAATCTCAAACCTGGGTGCTGCAAAATATCTTCTCCCTCCCATGTGGCATCCTCTTCAGGCAAATTTCTCCACTTCACCAAATACTTCCTGATGGTCCTCTTGCGGAGCTGCCTCTCTCTGCTGTCAATGATGTACTCGGGAACAAGAACCAACTTCCCCTCATCATCCAATTGAGGAAGAATTGCTGAAGGCACAACATGTTGACCCAATGCCTTCTTGAGGCGTGACACATGGAAAACATTGTGTACCCTGCTGTCTGCTGGAAGCTCAAGCTCATATGCCATCTCTCCAATACGCTTGATAATCCTGAAAGGACCATAGTACCTAGGCTTAAGCTTCTCCGATCCACTCTTCCCTAGGGTAGACTGTCTATAGGGCTGCAACATGAGATAAACCATGTCACCAACCTCAAAACTCCTCTCTATCCGCTTCTGATCTGCATACTGCTTATGCTGATTCTGTGCCCTGACAATATTATCTCTGAGAGCATCAACAATGTCCTTGCTCTCCTAAAGCAAATCTCCAGCACGAGGAATTCTAACATCACTCATAAGCAAGTCCAGAAAACTCGGTGCCTCATAACCATATAGTGCCCTGAAAGGAGTCATCTGAATAGACATGTGGTATGTGGTATTGTAGCAATACTCACATAGATAAATCCACCTAACCCATGCCTTGCCACATAGTTCCTCAAGTAGCCTTCCACCCACTTATTTACTATCTCAGTCTGCCCATTAGTCTGCAGGTGGTAACTGGTGCTAGGTGTAAGCTCAGTGCCACATAAATGGAACACCTCCTGCCAAAAACGACTCAAGAACCTGCTGTCCCTGTTACTCACTATGCTCCGGGGTATCCCATGTAGTTTGAAAATTTCTGTGAAGAAGACCTCAGCCACCTGCACTGCTGTGTAAGTAGTAGTGATGGGAAAGAAGTGTGCATACTTCGTCAACCTGTCCACCACCACATAGATGCAATCATGCCCTTGGGCCTTAGGCAAGCCCGTAATGAAATCCATGGATATACACTCCCACTTCTTGTCAGGAATGGGAAGTGGTTGTAGGAGCCCTGCTGGAAAGGTGTGCTCTTGTTTGTTTTGCTGACAAACAGGGCACTCTCGTACATACTGCAACACATCCGCCTTGAGCCCCTTCCAAGTGAAACGCTCTCGCACCTGCCTGTAAGTTTTGAAGTATCCAGGATGGCTAGCTGTAGGTGAATCATGGAGAGCCCTCATAACAATAAGCTTCACCTTTGATCCTGGGACTAAGAATATCTTGTTCTTGTAGATAATCAAATCATCCACAAGTGTGTACTTGGTATCAACAACTATCCCATCAACAATCCCGGATGCCCATGAGTCTCTAGCATATTCTGCAATAATCAAATGCCTCCAATCCTCAGATATTTCAACCATAGCACCGAGATGTGGTTTGCGTGACAAAGCATCTGCTACCACATTCTGAGTCCCTCTCACATAGGAGATGTCAAAATCATAAGCCTGCAGCTTACTAACCCACTTTTGCTACCTCTCATTGAGATCTCTCTATCCAAGGAAATGTCTCAAACTATTGTGGTTAGTTTTAATGCAAAACTTACCACCCATCAGATACTGCCTGAATTTAGCCAATGCATGCATAATGGCTAACATCTCCTTGTCATATATACTAAATGATCTGTCTGGCCCACGGAGCTTCCTGCTCTCAAATGCAATGGGGTGCTTATCCTGCATCAGAACAGCACCTATACCCTCTCCAAATGCATCGCATTGAAGCTCAAATGGCTTTGAGAAGTCGGGCAATGCTAACACAGGGCATGTAGTCATGATCTCCTTGAATCTCTCAAAGCAAGCCTGTGCCTCAGGTGTCCAAACAAAGGCTCCCTTCTTCAGCAAATCTGTCATAGGAGCTGCATGACGTGAATACCCACTGACAAATCTGCGGTAGAAACCACACAACCCAATGATGTGCTCAATACCTCTGTCTGGTGGCCTGCTAGGTGGGATGTCACTGAAGACTCTATCATACTTCACTCTCAACCTCTGAATGTCTGGATGATACTCTGTCTTATGTTGTCCCTCCTGTGTAGGCATGAGAGTGCATACTGCTGCCCACTCTATACCATCATGTCTAGCCAACCTCTCCATCCGTCTGAAAGAAATAGTCCTGATGTCACTATTTTTGATGGCTCTCAAAATATGCTGTTTCCCATCCACCTCAAACTTAATCTCCATGTCCTTCAATCTGAAAGTGACCTCTCCCAACGAGTGTAACCACTTCATCCCCAACACAATATCCAGATCACCCATGTTGACAACATGGTAGTCCGCCTTGAACTCATAGTTGTTCAGGCGTAAGGGCAGATCTCTCACCATCCTGTTACACTTAAGAGTGTAACCATCAGCAACCTGTACTCGTAGTCCCTCAAACTCCTCAGTCATAATACCACGGAGTTCAACAAAACGTGTATCAATAAAATTGTGCGTAGCACCTGTATCAACCAATGTAATAACTCTCTGCCCTGCTAGAACACAACACAGTCTAAAAGATCCTTCCTGCTGAATGCTAGACAAGTGTGCCTTCTATAAGTGCAACTCGGGCTCCTCCTTAGGTTCTAAAGCCTCTGTCTCTGCCTCGGGCTCTGCATCACTATGATCATCCTCATGTCCAGAACTGTCAGAATCTGAACCCTCGTAGTAAGCCCACATAACCCTGTTGGCCTTCCCCTTAGGCCTCATAGGACAATCATGACGTCTGTCGTAAGGACCCTTGCAGTAGAAACATGGCTTCTTCCTGCGCAAGTCATTCAATGTCTCCATAGCCAAAGGTGCAGTAGACTTACCCTTGGTGTCATCTTTTTTTGCCCTTGTTTTTATCAAACTTCTTATTGTCCCTGAATGAAGAAGTGCTCCTGGAGGTGAATCTGCTAGAGGGTGCTGTGAGCTCCATGCTCCGTGCCTTCCTCATAGCCTCCTGCAATGAAGGGGGATGGAATGCCTTGATCCAACCCTTTAGAGGTTCAGACAACCCCTCTGTGAATAATATAACCAGCATCCTCTCAGACACATCCTGTACCATCACTGATAATCTCTGAAACTCACTGATGTAGACCTCTAAACTGCCTGTCTGTCTCAGCTGTGCAAGATCACGGAAGAAAACCTCTGGGTCTTTCTTATCAAAGCGCTCTATCAATCTATCCACAAAATCCTGGTAGGATGTCACCTGATTATGTTGCAATGTAATCATACCATGTGACCACCAATCATGTGTTGCGCGCTCTAAATGCAAGGTGGCATACCTGATAGCATCCATCTCTGACATAGGCCTCAACGCTAAGAATGTATCTAACTTATGGATCCAGGCCTGTGTTGTCATCTGTCCATTGCCATCAAAAGATGGTAAGGTGAGCTTGCTAGCAGCTCGCTGCAACTCACTGTCCTGACCTCCTTTAGGCCTCCTGTTCTGCCTGCTACTCCTCATGTGTTCTCTTCTCTGACTCAGGTAGTGATCAAAATTCAGCAACTCACGGACATGTGGAGGTAATGCCTGCCATTCTGCATCTGCAGCTCTAAGGTCATCCTGAAAATCCTCTGGCATATCATTCTCTCTTGCCTCCTAGGCCTCCTCTCTAAGGAATGTAGGACGTGTAGGCCTGTCTGTAGTCCACGACCTGTGCCTAGGAGCACCCTATGAACCTGCTACACTCCTGTTATCCTGCTCTGGTGTCCCTCTACCCTGTTCCTGATTCCTCGGTTGAGCAACTCTCTCCATCATAGTGGTCAATGCACGTATAGACTGAACTATCTCCTGCTTTCCAATAGTCATAGCCCAGAAGAAGTCTCTAGCCTCATCATCATCAGTCCTAGGGACTCTAGGTGGACTCTGTGATTGTCTCTCACCCATAGTAAGTATATCTCTGAATTCCTGCTCACCCTCAAGTGTAGCTCTCCTGCGTGTATAATACCTGTGATGCTCAAATGCTGAAGGATGCATAAAGATTTCTTACCCAACAGGATGGCAAGAACATCGCTCTGATACCATTGTAATGACCCTTACCAATAGGCCACAAAAAACCCTTAAAAAATGTAACTCAAAATGTAGATAGAAAATTATTTTGCAATATATGAGTTCGCTGTCCCAAAATTTCAGAATAATAGATAGCAACCAAATACCATCTAAAACACTATCAATGATGTAGGAAATTGCTCAAAACCATATGCCATTCATATATCAACAATTCGCAACAATGCCATACATATTTCAGCCAATAATATGATCATCAAACCCTAGGTTTGCAATATAGATAGACTAAAAATTACAATGCCCTTTCACTTGCAAAATCCTAGCCTTCCTTTGATACCAATAATGCTAGATGGCAAACAAAGACAAGTACAATGTAAAATAGTAAAGTGCTGAAGCTATATTTTGTACTCAGCTGAAAACATACATTTCTTAGAAAATATGTCAAATGCCAAATGAGAAGTGAGGAACCTGATTGTATATGGCTGTGATAATTTTTACTAGTGCTGGAGATGCCAACACCCAAGCCAAAGTCACCCCAAATTTGAAAATGTACTTTCTTGTAGATTTTTGAAAATGTCTAGGAATTTTGAAAATTCCTTAAAAATAAATCATGGCATTTTGGGACTCCAAAATGCACCTATCTTTATCTCTTCGACGATAGAAATCCGATGCAAAAATACCCAGAATGATATGCTAAGTAATGAGGAAGATATGAGCAAAAATGTGGTTCCAAAACCCTATCCTGAAAATTTGAAAACTGAATTAGACTTGTAGCAAAAACCTTTTCGGATTGCTTTTCCACTTTGCTTTTTCGGATCTTCTTTTTCGCTTTGCTTTTTCGGGTCTGCTTTTTCGCTTTGTTTTTTCGGATCTGCTTTTTCAGATTGCTTTTTCAGATCTGCTTTTTCGGATCTGCTTTTCGGGTTTGCTTTTTCGCTTTGCTTTTTCGGATCTGCTTTTTCAGATTGCTTTTTTTCCTCTTGCAATCAAAAACTCAAACCCTCAGGTAAGTCTGAGGACTCCAAATAAGCTCAACTTGAAATGACTGAATACCACTTCCAAAGTGCAACCCTTCAAAAGATATTTCACCTCTTTAGTTATGCAAATCCTTAAGAAACTCCGTTCCTAAAGATCAAATAACAATTTGCAGACCGAGATGGCGCCACAAATGCTCAAAAAGAAAAGTAGTGTAAACTCAAAGTCATGGGATGTCCAAATGAGAGGCCAAGCACTCTATTTATTCACTTTTCTAAGAAGCCATTAGAACTTCTAGAAGTATCCATAAAATATTCTTATAAAATTCCTTTATAATGCACTTTTATGTAAAGAGTAATTTTATAAAATAAAAAAGTGCAACTCAACTCAAAATTATAACATTTTGACCCCACATAACACATTATAATAAAAATATGATAAACACTATCTCTCCAAGAGCAAATAAGACCATCCAATCCCCAAATAATCATCAGAATGACTCTCTCACCAAAACCATCTGCCTACGAGAGTCCATGATAGGCAAATCCACTGAAAAATGACATGTCACTAAAGAAGAGACATGACATTTTTTAGTGCTCTTGAAGATTTCAGAAAGGTTTTGATTTGGAGTGATGAAGTACTTTGCAGTTTTCTGATGTGGGTTTCTAGTATTTGCTGTGTAGTTTGGTTTTCGGCTGAGTGGTGTGATTTTCTAAGTTAAAACTCAGACTTTTTGGAGTCTGAAATCTATTCATTGTGGTGACTTTATATGAGGTATTTGTTGGTTAAGTTTGAATACCAATTATTGGGGTTTTTGCTCTTGCATGTGCCCTTTTTGTCAAGTTTAAGTGAGTTTGCCGTGTGCTTTATTGTCTCATTTTAACAATCAGAAATTCTGATTTCAATTTCTTATCTTTGATATTGTAATTGAAGCTAACTCCATATTTGAAGGGTTTCAAGTTATCTTATACTAGTTTTGTAATTCAGTGGTGATGGTGTCAAATCCCCACATAACAAAGTAGCTGCAATTTATGATTTATATTGACAAAGAGGTGAAGCCTCAGGCCCATCTCATTTGTTACTAGCAAACGCTCTTTCTTCCTTCTATGATTTGTATTCACTGAGTGGTGATGGTTTCAAAGTTTCACTCCATACATGTTTACTATTGTGAGCATTGCATTTGTTATTTTACGTATTTGGATGTATCAGAAGCTAACAATCAACAATCATTAAACTTTAGTTTCTATATAGTTTCATATATTTCAGAAAAAAACCAAGGGTGGTATTACAGCAACAAAGCTTGTACATGAAGACACTGCACAATTACTAGAATGTTCATAGAGAATTGTGGACCAACAATTAATTAGGAATCAAAAAAATGTCAGAGGTGTAGGATATTGGGACAACTATGAATTAAAGAAAGTATAGATGAATAGAACCAGGATTGGCACCAATTCATATGTGTAGGTAAAAGGAATCTATAAATTCAAGAAGAGACATAAGATATCTGGTCAGAAAGAATGGGCCATCTTTTCACTTACACTTAATATACCATAAATGAGAGTGAATTGCAATCTTGAAGAGGCATGCCATCTCCTCTACTATTGCCCATGATGAAATTTAATTCTAGGTAAATAAAAAATTCAAGTATGACCTCTTTGTGGCAGTTATAGCTAACCATCGAATGATATGTAAAATTTTATTTATTAAGAGGAAGTATAACATAAACTACACAAATGAGGGTGACAACCATTGATGATATATACCAAAAACCATTTCAGTTATGTTTGATCCATTTGCAAGGGCTGGTAACTCTTGAAAATGTCTCTAGAAAATTCAGCAGTGTTTCATGTGTTTACCCTCGTGGGGTAACAAAGATTATTTGCATACAGAAGGTAAAGTACTTAACAGAGAATGTAAAGAGAACATAACAACATTGTATTCATAGAATGATTATCGAGTACAAATGTATTTCCACATAATCGTCGTGCCTTGCTCAAAGAGAAGAATGCATACTTATAGTGTCCGAGGGGATGCGAGGCGAACCGTCGCTTCCATGTAACTCCCTCGAACAGACTAACCATCTAACTACCCAATTTCTTGACAACATCATCCCCCCAAAACGAAAGTCGTCCCCGGACGACAACATACAAAATGTCTGGAACGGTAACAACACTAAATGAAATGATAGCAAATACAAAATGTATGATTAAGCAAAAGAAGTAGGGGACATAGGAAGCGTCCTTGAAGAGGCTGGGTGACCTGCAGTAGAAGAGGCCGGCTGCACCAAAGAAGATCCTAATCGAGAACGCAATTCATACACCTGTGCCGTCCTTGCCGCCAACTTTTGTTCGGTGACTGATTGAAGTTCGAGCGCGGACTTTACAATCATTGCAGCCTCCTGAAGCTCCGCCTGCTACTCCTCGGCCTCCTCCTAGGCTCGAACTAAACTAGCCTCCACAGTCTGTCTTTCATGGGTAGCTGCTGCTAATGTTTGCTCAAATGTCTTTGTCTTCCTTGTCAGTTTATCCTCCAAGGCCACTCGTGACGCCTTCTCGGCCTCCATCACCTGTGTCCTCTCAGCTAAGTCTCGCTCTACTACTACCAACCTGGTGGCCAGCTCCTCCCGAGCTCTCTCCAAATCCACCAATGCAGTCTCTTGTTCAGCCGAGACATAATAGCTGCAATGTCCTCGTTTTTAGACTTAAGGGATTAGCTTGGTTTGGCGATCCTCACAGGCTAATCAGGCGATCAGAGGGGGTCAGATGGTAGAGCCAGCGTTGGGATTCCATTCTGGAGGTTCAGTTTATCAGGTCTGCTCTTCGTTCGGAACATTTTGGTCAACTTACTATTTTTAGTAAGTGGTATTTTGGGTATGGCCAAGATTAGCAGGGTGTCTAGACGGAGTGTTAGATGTTTCAGGATCGAGTTTCAGAGAATCTCCAGTTTGAGAGACTTACTATTTATAGTAAGTCTATTTTTAGCAGTGGCTATTTCTGGCAGGGCAGTGCCTATCCCTAGCTGGGCAGTTGGACTTGGTGCTTTGTCAAAAGTTCGTTGATTGCAGTCAGACAGTTCAGTGGCTTATATTTTAATGTGTTATTAAATTAAATTATTTTGATTTAATTTAATAACTTATGACTTTATAACTTGATGTTATAAAGTGAGATTATTTTTAAAAGCCAATTAAGTGAAAATATTAAAAAGTGCTTTTTTGGAAAAAGCTATATAACCAACTCGAAAAAGCACTTTTCATTATGTTATGCAATCATTATTTTTCTTGGAATTTGGGAAGATGACAAAAACCTGGCTAGGGTTTTGAGGACTGATTCCTCTCTTGTGATTTGAGCCATTATCTATGAATGGTGAGTTTCGCAGCTACTGATCAGTGAGCATTTAATTCTGTGACTGAGATCACTTCTTTCCAGTGCTGAGCTATACTGGATTTGCACGAGTTTTATTCTACAGGCAAGCATTATTTCTGGAGGTTTCGAATTATCTACATATTGGACTGTTATTTGGTTATCAAATTGAGTTGAATTTACAAATCTGCTAGTGAAGATTGAATTAGTTCCAAGCTGTGGTAAGAGATTGATCGTATGTAATTCTGGACTTAGTTTTTTTGTACGCAAGTGCTGTGTGGAGGACTTAGGTGGCTGCGTGAGGTGTGAAGTAGTCACACCTTCTTTCCCTTGCTGTCACGGCCATTATTGGGAGCCGTTTTTGGTTGCTAGAGGCCTTGCGGATATATTTTGGTTTATTCTCCTTCATACACATCAACAATAAGAAGTTCTGTAGGCTGCGTTAAGAACTATCAGCTCATAACTTCACCTTCTTTGCTCACGTGACTGGAGAACAGGGTCAGATTAATACTACTGCTGAAATCGTCAACACAGCAAGCCAACCTCATGATATTACATCTTGTCATGAATGTACAGGCTGGAGTTTAGGCGTTAGAGAATTGTGGTATGTTTTTATGATAGACATTGCAAGATTACAAGCATTTTCGGATTGCCAGGTGCCTTTGATTTTTATATTAATTGAAATGCTTATATATTCTGTTTGTAATGAGAAATGAGAATCAATGAAATTATCAAAGAATGTCATTTTGTCTTGGTTGGATTATTTTGAATTTGTGGAAGTTGAATTTAATTGCAAATTAAAGGTTTCTGAGCAAAGAGTTTGCAAAAATTATAAATTCAAATTAGTAGTTGAGAAGAGCCAACTTGGGTTCTTTACAGTGGTGTCAGAGCTTTCTTCCTGCCATCCTGTGGGGTCTGGTTACATTAATTTTATGAAGTTATTTTAAAGGGACCAGCACTTCCATTTTCCCTGGCTATGGATAAATACAGGAGATCCAGTTCCGGGAGTCGTCATAGCAGTAAGGGAAATAGAGAGGAATTAAATGCTTTAGTAGAAAGCGTGGAGAGACTTAGATTGCATCAGCAAAGATTAGCAAAGAGTTTGTCGGATCTAGTTACAGTAGACAGGGCAGCGAGATATATGGTCTCTGCCTTTAGAAGGCCAACATCGAGTTTGCAGGGGAGAAGTCTGGAGTTTTCTTCGACAGTAGTCCATGATACTGATGTCCATATCTAGTTCAGCACCTGCAATTCCCATTCGCAGTACTGATGAGGGAGTTATTGCATCACAGCCAGTGGATGTTTCATTGCCATTGGTTGACATCAGCGCTGAGGATCACTAGGTTGAAGCTCCCAGAGCAATCACTACGGATTGTACAGGGGCAGCTGATGTTGCAGATATCACTGAGTGTTCAGACTCTTTCATGGAGGGAGTTATTATTGGTGATGTTTATGTCAGCTATAGTAGTGTTGCTCCAGTTCAGGAGGCAGTTGCTTCCTCAGATGGGACCGAGTCATGTACGGAGTCTCCCAGTGGTGAGGTTGGAGATTTGGGCATTACAGCGGGGTCAGATGATGACAGTTCGAGCTCCAACATTATTGGTGCATAGCTTGACGTAGAGTCATGTGTGCAGAGACACGTGTCCACAGATGTGATTTCAGCAGGAGATGTGGGAGCTGATAGTATAGACACATCTGATGACACTTTTGAGGATGCTGTGAGTTGCATTGGAGATGACACCCCCTGTGAGATGTTGGGTGATGACTGCGAGGAGCATATGAGCTTTGACAGCTTAGAGATTTATGATAGTAGTTGCAGTGTAGGATCAATATAGGAGATAGTGGTTTATTCCTGTGTTGTGGATGTGAGCATGGAGCTTTCTAGTGATGACACTCAGGATGAGAGTGTTGCAGCTGATTTGGGCGACATAGTTTTATGCCACTGTTTAGTTGATTCACATGACGACATTGAATCGTGTATGCAGCCAGAGTTAGTTGAGGAGATGCCGATGGATGATGTGTACACTAGCATTGCAGATATCTCCGATGCTGAGAGCGAGGACGATGAGTGTTGTAGTGTTTCGGGCTTTTTGTATCTAACTTTGGGCATTGATTCAACGTTGTCATTTGGTGTTGGTGAGTTCCAAGACTCGGTGTTACAGGGACCCACATATGAGGACAAGGAAGCTTATGAGTGGCAGGAGTTTGTTTCAGCCAGGGCTTCCATTTCTGGAGAGAGGGTTACTTCGTCAGTGACTCATGTGGATGTATCTCAGGGTCTGGATTATCAAATAGTTGCAGAGGACGAGGAAGTTGGAGATTGTTTTGAGTCAGGTCCAGCAGCAGCTTCCCCAGATTTAGATGAGGATGTGTCTGATGCCTGTACTCAGTTTGTAGAGGTGTACTCAGATGTAAGTACATAGGGAGAGGGTGATATTGAGGGGAGTGTGTTGGTTACAACTTCCTCTCATAGTGTGGACAGTGCATTTGAGGTGGTACATAGGAGGCCTGTTGTGCAGATTCATCATGTGACCAGCCAGTTGCGAGTTGATGAGAGGGATATTTCTTCTACTCTCGAGCATTTTGATGCCACTCGTCAGTTGCTGGCTGTTTATGGTTGGGGTACTCCTATGACAGATGAGTCCAACAGTGGTTATCTTTCATTTTCTGAGATTCACTCTTTGCATGAGGCTGTCAAGATTTTGAGACAGAACTATTTACAGATGGTAGCCGACCGAGATCACCTAGTGGAGTGGGGGAGTACAGCTTATGGGGCACTGATGGACAGAGAGGAGGTGAGTGAGCTTACCCAGGAGCTCACAGCGACTACTGAGGTTTTAGAGGATACTCAGCAGGCTCTTCAGGAGTTGCAGATCTAATTAGAGGAGGTGATCGTGGAGTTGGAGCATTTACGGTCTACACCAGCACCAGGCCCAGTTCGATTACACATTGAGGTGGTTGGTGGTGAGTTTGCTCCTACAGTTGGTGTTGAGGAACATGATGTTGTGGTAGGCACATCTGTTCCGGTTATGGGAGCACTTGGTACAGATGAGGTAGGAGTACCAGAGGAGACAGGCTCTCAAGTTGATTTGCTTCCTTTTGCTGGGAGTGAATCTACTTCATCATTTCACTTAGCTGATAGCACGGGACAGTTGGTTGTGCCACATTTGCGGGGGGATCAGCTGTGGATTGCGGGGGAGTGAGTTGATGCTTCCACTTATAATTTCTACTGCACCGAGTCATTTATAGAGTATCTACTTGAGAGTGCAGACGTGTGTCGAGATTCTTATAGAGTGTTTGAGGGTACTCTCATTCGAGGCTCTTGTGCTATTCGGAGGTTGGTTGGGAAGATTGCGAAGACTCTTTCTACTATGCTTCCTCACAGGGATTTTGAGGTTGGGTTTGTTGAGAGGGTTGCTCAGGTACCTACCCAGTCTACAGTTATGCGGAGTCAGAGATTGGAGCCATCTTTTGATTCTCGGTTTGGTAATGATGAGCCATTGACAGAGATTGGGGATTCCTATTGGCATTTTATGGTGGGGTATGCTCATCATTTTTCTTTTGACCCACAGGTGGATGATTTGATCTCACGCAAGGGTAAACTAGCTCCAGTATCTTACCATCCATTATGGGATGGATTGGCACCATCTTTTACAGATGGAAGTGGCAGTTGCAAGTTAGACTACTTGCAGTGTCCACACACTCAGGACTATTTATTAGAGGGCAGAGTTGATAACGGTGATTCAGGCACATTTGGTCACTGTTGTTTTCCCAGTGCAGTTGGGTGTGAGTGCTGGATAGACAGGGACTTAGGTTTCGACAAAGTTGTTTTTTTAGTTGGGTTGAGTTCCGCTGGCTTGTTTTCAGTATCAACATCTAGAGTTGGTTTAGAGATGTTTTCAGTGGTGTCTGTTCTGTTGATGTTGGTTCTTTTTTCACAGGAGTTTGGTGAGGATCGAGACATTATTTGTGACCAACCTTGGGATTCGGGTGGTTTATGATGTTGCTTGTTTTTCCTGATTGCTTGAGGACAAGCAATCTTGGGAAGGGAGGACTGTAATGTCCCCATTTTTAGACTTAAGGGATTAGCTTGGTTTGGCGATCCTCACAGGCTAATCAGGCGATCAGAAGGGGTCAGATGGTAGAGCCAGTGTTGGGATTCCATTTTGGAGGTTTAGTTTATCAAGTCTACTCTTTGTTCGGATCATTTTGGTCAACTTACTATTTTCAGTAAGTGGTATTTTGGGTATGGCCAGGATTAGCAGGGTGTCTGCACGGAGTGTCAGATGTCTCAAGATCGAGTTTCAAAGAATCTCCAGTTTGAGAGACTTACTATTTATAGTAAGTCTATTTTTAGCAGTGGCTATTTCTGGCAAGGCAGTGCCTATTCCTAGCTGGACAGTTGGACTTGGTGCTTTGTCAGAAGTTTGTTGATTGTAGTCAGACAGTTCAGTGGCTTATATTTTAATGTGTTATTAAATTAAATTATTTTGATTTAATTTAATAACTTATGACTTTATAACTTAATGTTATAAAGTGAGATTATTTTTAAAAGCCAATTAAGTGAAAATATTAAGAAGTGCTTTTTCGGAAAAAGCTATATAACCAACTTGAAAAAGCACTTTTCATTATGTTATGCAATCATTATTTTTCTTGGAATTTGGGAAGATGACAAAAACCTGGCTAGGGTTTTGAGGACTGATTCCTCTCTTGTGATTTGAGCCATTATCTATGAATGGTGAGTTTCGCAGCTACTGATCAGTGAGCATTTAATTCTGTGACTGAGATCACTTCTTTCCAGTGCTGAGGTATATTGGATTTGCATGAGTTTTATTCTACAGGCAAGCATTATTTCTGGAGGTTTCGAATTATCTACATACTGGACTGTTATTTGGTTATCAAATTGTGTTGAATTTACATATTTGCCAGTGAAGATTGAATTAGTTCCAAGCTGTGGTAAGGGATTGATTGTATGTAATTTTGGACTTAGTTTTTTTGTACGCAAGTGCTGTGTGGAGGACTTAGGTGGCTGCGTGAGGTGTGAAGTAGTCACACCTTCTTTCCCTTGCTGTCACGACCATTTTTGGGAGCCGTTTTTGGTTGCTAAAGGCCTTGCGGATATATTTTGGTGTATTCTCCTTCATACGCATCAACAACAAGAAGTTCTGCAGGCTGCGTTAAGAACTATCAGCTCATAACTTCACCTTCTTTGCTCACGTGATTGGAGAACAAGGTCAGATTAATACTACTGCTGAAATCGTCAACATAGCAAGCCAACCTCATGATATTACATCTTGCCGTGAATGTACAGGTTGGAGTTTAGGCGTTAGAGAATTGTGGTATGTTTTTTTGATAGACATTGCAAGATTACAAGCATTTTCGGATTGCCAGGTGCCTTTGATTTTTATATTAATTGAAATGCTTATATATTTTGTTTGTAATGAGAAATGAGAATCAATTAAATTATCAAAGAATGTCATTTTGTCTTGGTTGGATTATTCTGAATTTGTGGAAGTTGAATTTAATTGCAAATTAAAGGTTTTTGAACAAAGAGTTTGCAAAAATTATAAATTCAAATTAGTAGTTGAGAAGAGCCAGCTTGGGTTCTTTACAATAGCCCTCCCGGAACGTTTGCTCTATCTAGCGAATGAGGGCCTGTACCTCACTCTTTGTCACTGGCCCAGGAAGAGACCATGCCTTCAACATCTTAGGCATCTCCTCAATAGGCCGCAACCCCTGCCCGAAACATTCTGCAAAAGTAGCCAGGCACTCCTGTTGTACAAAAGTCAAAAGACGCTGCAATTCTGAAGTCACTTCCTTCAGGGCCCGAGGCTCTGCTATGGCTACCATTGGATGGCCTCATGCTACTAAGTCAGCTAATGAGGCCTCAACGTCCTCTTCCTTTGGCTGCATCCTTGTGTCTACCAAGTGCACTGCCTTATCCTGTGTCAGGATCTCATCGGCGTCATGCATTGCCATGGCTGGTTCTTCTACATTGCCCTCCTCCGTAAGCACATGCTCTAGGTCTTGAGTGGTATCCCTATCCTGTGGGTTGGCGATCTCCAAGTCCTTTGCCGCCTAAGGCTCCTCTCGTCGAGGAGATAGGATTACCACCCCTGTCGCCTCCGAGAGTGTCATGGAAAACTTCTTCTACAACCAAGAACTCATAGTGTTTTTCGAGGGACATGTTGGAGGTGATGGATCCTCTAGGAGATCGCTATCCACAGTGACTACGACATCAGCTTCGACTGCCTCCAACCGAACCTAACCCGACGCAATACTTTGGCACTAGTGTTTTGCATTCATGGCCGTGCCTTCGGCAACCTTGGATCCTGCAACTACCTCCACTACGGGTACAAGCTGAATGTCCAACTTCCACCTTTGGGGTCTTGCTCGTGATCTAAGGTACTTTTGGAGGTGCAACCACTTCTGTTTGTATCAGAGATGTCGAAGGCGGTAGGAGAGGTTAGGTTTGCAAGAAATGGTTAGGTTTCCAATAATTTTTCCTTGCTCTCTTGTGCCTTCTTATCCCTCTATTGGCTGCCGTATGAACACTTGCATTTGGATGTTCCTAACTTGTCTTTGTACGCCACTTGTGTTCTAGCTCTCCTTTCACCTGCATTTTGAACCGTACGGTTGCTGCAATTCCTTTGTTGCATAAACTTCTTTACCTACCGTACTGTCACTAATTCCTGGTATACATCAGTTCCTTGCAGGATGAATATCATTTTGGCCGTGGGCCTTTCTCTTTATAGCGGTGAATGGTCACTGTGCGGTGACAGTCACCGTTCGGTGACTTCCGATAGTTCTCATTTTTTTTAATTAATGTTTTATTTTTTAACTATCCTAACTAAATCACCTAGGCATTTTCGGGTGATCTTGGCTTCCTTGTCTTTGGTGGTAGACTTTTAGCTTCGAGATGTTGACCGCGTTCAAGATCTCTCTACCATCGAGTGTCCATAACTTCACCGCCCCATTCGCCACAACTTCCCAAACTTTATATGGGCCTAGCCACTTTACCTTGAATTTGCCAGGTTTGATTTCATTTCGCCCATTAAACTTCAATACCAACTGACCCAGTGTGAACTTCATCCGACTGAGGTGCTTGTTGTGCCACAGTTTCCTTCATTGTTGCGCTACGTCCATCGACCACTGCGCCATCGCCCTTTTCTCGTCCAGCTTATTCAAGGCATAAAGTCTCTCCCTCAGACTCTCCACATCACCAAGCTTGTTATCAATGGCTATCCGTAGGCTAGGAACCATGAATTTAGCCGGTACCACTGCCTCCTGTCCGTACATCAACTGGAAGGGTGTCTGTTTGGTGGTCACTTTGTATGAAGTACGGTGGGCCCATAACATCGAAGGCAACTTCTCCTGCCAGTCTTCACCTTCAACGCCACAAGACTTATAGATAACTCCTACCAATATTTTATTAGTTCCCTCGGCCTGGCCGTTTGCCCGAGGATAATATGGAGTCGACAACGTATGGAAAATTTTGAATTCGGTGGTTAGGAGCTTAATGACATGATTACCAAAATGACCACCTCTGTCTCTCGTCAATTGAATTGGAATGCCATACCTCGTTATGATTTTCTCGTAGATAAACTTTGCAGTGCTGAGTGCTGAGTTATCTGTTAATTTACATGCTTCAACCCATTTTGTTAAATATTCAGTGGCCACTACAATATATCAGCATCATCGAGCACGACTAGCCTTTAAAGGTCCGACGAAGTCCAGCCCCCATCTTTTGAATTGCATGGGAAGGATTAAGTCGCACAAAATCCCGTTTGAGGGGTTTCCCTGCGCGTTGACAAGTATCACATCTGACTACCCATTCTCTAGTATCATTGTACAATGCTGGCCACCATTAGCCGACTAAGAGCACTTTCCTTGCTATCGTATTGGGACCCATGTGTCCTCCCGCTGGTCCTTCGTGAGCTTCCCTCAGCACCCTTGGTACTTCATCACGTATCGCCTGAGTACTTGGTCTGGACCCATTTTATACAACAATCCATTCATTAGTTGGAAGGTCCTGCTCTTGAGGACCAACTTCCTTTGTTCTCCCGGAGGCATGTCCTGAGGGAACCGGGCCTTGTACAAATATTCCCCTATTATTGTGTACCACTTCGGGAGTACGACTATATGAAACAGATGCGCATTTGGGAAGTCGTCATTTATTCCAACAGGTGGCTCGCCAGACTTAATTCGTGACAATTAGTTGGTGATCATGTGGCTACGTCCTGGCTGTACGACAATCTTGAATGTGAACTCCTGATGTAAGAGGACTCATCGACTCACCCTTCCCTGAATAATAGGTTTGTTGACTAGGTACATGAGAGCTTGGTGGTTCACATGAAAGGTAAATGGCATGGCCAGTAAATAATGCCTGAATTTTTGGACATAATAGACCATTCCAAGGGCCTCCCTTTCTGTGGTGCTGTAATTCTTCTCAGCATTTGACAACAACCTATTGCAAAATATATGGGGTGATCCAGTTTGTGCCCTCCTTCCTGAGCTAAAGTGGCTCCGATGGCATAATTTGATGCGTCCACGTGCACATGAAATTCTTTGTCCCAATTAGGGAATGTTAGAATAGGAGCAACCAATAACCTTGTTTTGAAATCCTCAAAGGCTTCCTCTTGCTCCTTCATCCAAGCATACGGCTCTCCCTTCCTCGTGAGCCTATCCATCAGATATGAAATTCGTGCAAAATTTTTGATGAATCGGGGGTAGTATTTGATATGGCTGAGAAAAAATTTGAAGCCGGTCAAGTCTGTAGGGGCCTCCATCTATACTATTACCCGTACCTTATTTGGGTCCGTTTTTAATCCCTCCTTACATACTATGTGCCCCAACAACTTTCCTTGTGGCACCATAAACCGAGACTTCTTTGGGTTAAGTGCCAGACGGGCTCGCCGACACCGTTCCATGCACTCCCTCAAAGCCGCAATGTGCTTCTCCTGCCCACTGAATATGGACCAATCATCCAAGAATGCTTTAAAGTTTCCGATCGACATCTTATCAAAGATATGTAAGATAATCCGCTGGAAGGTTGCTGGTGCATTGCAAAGGCCGAAGGGCATTCAATTGTATGCATATACACCATCCTCCACGACGAAGGTTGTTTCCAATTTGTCTTCCTTTGCAATGGATATTTGGTTATATCCGGAAAACCCATCCATGATTGAATAGACCTTGTGGCCGGCTACTTTGTCCAATATATTAGGAGTGAACAGAATGGGAAACAGGTCCTTAATTGTCACTGCGTTGAGGCATCGGAAATCTACGCAAATATAGATCTGATTGGCTGCCTTCTTTAAGGAGATCACAATGGGGGAAACTCACTCACTTGTGTCAACCTGAAAGATGATATCGGCTTCCAACATCAGTTCAATTTCAGCCTCCACCCTCGTAGCATAATTCTTATTCATCTTGTATGGCCTCTTTCGCACAAGTTGGGCTATGCCAGAGGAATCCGATGCACGCATAACTTCGAAGGTACACCCTTTAGATCCTTGTGAGTTCAGGCGAACACGTCCTTGTATTCCTTAAAGATTTTGAATCCCGTTGTCTTTAATATTGGGTTCTAGTCGTTCCCCATCAAATTGGTTTTTGGGTTCTCCTCATCTCCAAGGTTTATCTTCTTCAGCTTCGCTTCTTTGTATCGGATCAATTCATTCTTGGGGAACTGATGGGCAGGGCTCTCCTCAACTCAAGCTTCTCCTACTTTGTATTCTTTGTATTCCCAAGAGAACTCGTTCGGATCTTCCTCGATCTCCAGCACATTACAAGATGGAGGGAATAGTTCATAGTCACTCATTTGCCAATGAAATAGGCCATGTATAGAGTCTGTATCATCCTCCAATTTTAGTACCCCTTCCTCATTGGGCTCCATACTTTCTTTCCCTTCGTCTACTCCGTCGTCCAATTTAGAGTCTGAGGAGGATGCCATTTCCTCTCCTACCATCTGTGTCCCGAGGTCGACCACAAACTTTCTACCCTCTTTCTCAAATGATAAAATGTTTTTCTTCCAGTTGTGGTTTGTGTTTTCCCTCTCGGGTCAACAAGAATAGTTGCATAAACACACATTAACTGATAAACATGAACACAGGAAAGTATTGCGATTCGGTAAACATAAAGTACTCAGAAAACCAAATCATGTCATTCACACTCAGAGCAATGTGTACATATAACCTCCGAAGAGACACCACCGAAACGTCACGTCGTAACGGTTCACACTCTCGATACTAACTGCCGAGATTAACATAAGTTTATTACACAACACCCGTACATACAAAATATACCGACAACATCATCCCCCCCAAAAAACAAGTCGGCTCCGACGACTTTTACAAAATATAACATAGACAAAAATGAGCCTACTACAAACTACTCAGGAGGGGGCGTAGGAAGCGTCCTTGATGGTGATAGCGCGGCTGTGGCTGTGCCGGAAGTGACTTTAGCCCGCAACTCGTACACTTGAGTTGTCCGAAGCTGTAAAGCCTGTTCTGCCCTCATCTTAAGCTCCATAGCCTTCCGAACCATGCTAGCTGCCTCGAGCACTGCCTTCTCCTTCGCATCCACAGTCTCCAAAGCAAAACCAAGCCGAGTCTCAAGAAGAGCCTGCTCGGCACGCTCAATCTCCAATGCAGCCCGTAAAGTGTCCAACTCCGACACCATAGTACTCCGCTCAGCCGCCCAAGACTCCCTCTCCTGAACCACTACACTTCGCTCAGCCGCCCAAGACTCCCTCTCCTGAACCACTGCAGTCTCCAAAGCTGTAAGACGGGAAGTTGCCTCCTCCCGAGCTGCCTCTGCTGCCAATCCCGTAGCCTGATGTACTGAGGAAGCATGCTCTAACCGCCTGAGAGTGAAATACTCCTCTCGAAAGGCCTGTTCTAACTCTCGGATAAGATCGTGAATCCGGTTCTCGCCCACCGTCGCACTAAGAGCCCAATCCTCCAACATCGTAAGAGACTCCTGAGTAGGCCATCCCCTAGCCTCAAAGCACTCTGCAAATGCCTGTGGACAGCCAACCCGCACAAAGGTCAAGAGGCGCTCCAACTCTTCAGCAACCCCCTCCTGAGCCTGAAGCTTTGCTGAGGCTATGACCCGCTGGGCTCCAGCAGCTACTGCGGCTACATCCGCCAAGTACTGCTCCAACACTTTTTGTGCGGACTCCCTCGCTGGCACCGCCCTCCGTGACCCTGTCAGGGCTGGTGGCTCCGCACTAGCCTCAGCTTGCGGTCTCTGTCCCTCCATAGGAACTGGTCTCTCGGATATCTCTCTCTCCTGGGCTACTGGCTCTTCTCTTGGTGGCGACATCACTGCATCCAGGTCAATAACTTCTGAAGGCCTCTCTAACACTACTCTGGCAGGGGAAAGTGAAATGGGAGCTGCCACTGCTATCGGGGGTAATGTGAACTGCTCCAACCATGATAGCACTGAAGAGTCCTCATCCCCTGTCGGCAACGCTCGAGCCAGCTCCTCCAATACCCCTGGCCCAACTCGCACAATGGCCTCAGTACCAACAACATCCAATGTAACCTGCTCTCGCGGCTGTGTCTGCTCCTGCTCTAAACCTCCAACACCATCTTTGCTAGTCTGTCCTGGGTCGGTTGGCTGAGCTGTAAGTGGCTCGGAAGCCTGACCCACCGGGTGTAGCACAACAGGGGGCCGGAGCTCTCCGAACCGTGGCATGGGTACAGCCTCCAATGTGGTACCGAACGGTACAGAGGGCCCCGCTGCAAAGTCGCCGAGGGTACTGGTGGCGTGAATAGTACAAGAGGTGGTGCACTCTCAGACGGTGGAGTTGGAGCAAATGCACTTTCAGATGGTACCTCTGTATTGAGAGTGTCAGAGTCTCCCACTGCAACACTCTCGCTGCCTTCCTCCTCCAAGTCCTCACTCGACTCCTCTCGGCCACTGTCCACATTCTCCCCTTCCGACTCTGAGAGGACTTGGCGCTTCCTCTTTGACCCTGTCTGTACTCCGCCAGCATCCAAGTGACGCCAATGAAAGATAAGAGGCTCTCCCGTAGCAATATCAACTGGTTGTGGCCTCAACTTCTCTGCTAGAATCTGCTCTCGGGCAGCATTCAGGAACAACCCAATGGCAATATGGGGCATGTAAAATGTCCGATGCTGTAGAGTCATGAACTCATACAGCCTCTCCGCCATAACTGAAGCCCAATCATACACCGTACCATTACGGATCCCGTTCATGAAAATGAGATGTGTAAGGGCAATGTCGGAGGCCCTACTAGCCCCGGTCAACCTGCTCTTCACGATGTTTTCCCTCTCAACAGTTTGCTTTCGCAGCCACCAACCATCCTCTCCCTAGGATGGTGTCGTACCCTTTCTGTTTCAGAGGAATCACTACGAAATTCAGGATAAACGACTATGTTCCGATGGTTACTTGTTGTGCCATCAAGGTTCCGAGGGGTTTGATGCCATGTTTGTCAGCCCCCAATAAGTTGAAGGTCGGCGACCGCAATGTCGGTTTTCTGAGACTCTTCCAAGTCTCCTCGAGTAGAACGTTCACCCTTGATCCACCATCGACAATTGTGTTAGTGTGAATGGTACCCAAGATACCCATCTCTACTACTGCAGGGTTTCACTTGTTTATAGCCAGTGTCATGGGGACCATTGTGGAGCCGCCAGGAACCTCCGTCTGTTCCAATGTACTTGTTAGGATATTTAGACTTAAAAACAAGGCTGTTTTTATATGCGGCATCATTTCGAGTAGGTGCTTGACCTTTACTGGTATCTCCAATTGCATCATTTGCCTCAGGATGTTTTGTTCTTCCATGGCTCGAGTAGAAGTGCCAGAGGTATTCGTTAGGTCCCTTCGGTCCTGCAATTCCCTCTCAATCTTGGCCTTCGCCTCGAGTACCCTTTGTTTCTCCGTATGAGGGTCAGGATACGTGGCCTTCTTTGTTTGCGCTTGTGTAATTGCCAAGATCTCCTTCTCTCTGCTCCCTCTTTCCACGTCAAGGAGGTTGCAACTGGGCTTCGGGTAGTTGGTTTCCTTGTGGCCCCCCGGTTCGCACCACCTACACAACTTTTGTGGAGTAGGAGCCTCCTTCTGGCAATCCCGGGCAAAGTGTCCCCATTGGTTGCAATTTTTGCATTGTATCATTGGCCTCCCCTTCGCATCATACTGGATCCGAGGGCAGTTATTATTGTTATCGTTATTCCCCGTCAGTTATTTCTGTAGCTGCCGGACGATGCAGTATTATTCTGTTGACCGCTGGTTCCAGATATGGAGGGTTGTTCTTGCATAAACAACACTTGTTGATTCTTGGCCTTCAGATTGCAGGGACATTCTTTGGTGGAATGTCCCGCAATCTGGCAATCTCGGGCAAAGTGTCCCCATTGGTTGCAATTTTTGCATTGTATCATTGGCCTCCCCTTCGCATCATACTGGATCTGAGGGCGGTTATTATTGTTATCGTTATTCCCCGTCAGTTATTTCTGTAGCTACCGGACGATGCAGTATTATTCTGTTGACCGTTGGTTCCAGATATGGAGGGTTGTTCTTGCATAAACAACACTTGTTGATTCCCGGCCCTTAGATTGTAGGGACATTCTTTGGTGGAATGTCCCACAATCTGGCAGATGTTGCAAAAAGATTTCTTCGGACAAGAACCTTTGGTGTGTCCCTATTAGAATAATATTTATGTTTCTTATTAATGCTCACTATTGTATCTTATTGTATCTTTGTAAATATTAGAATGTTTCTAATATTTAGGTGTAGTCTAGAATAGAATGTTTCTATTCTATTCGACTTTCCTCTTTGTACATATAGATCTTTCGATCTCTGATTAATTAGAAAAGTATTTTGCCATTTACGTTTGTAACATGGTATCAGAGCTAGAATATTATAACTTCGATTTTTTTCGAAATTATCAGATCAATATCTGCTCTCTGTGACCTATTCTTCTACTCGTGTGTGTTTAAGTGTTCACGACCTATTTTTTTGCTCGCGTTTTTCTGCCTGCGTCCAGATTTAAAGTACGCCCTGAGTGGTATTCACGACCTGCTGTGGTATTCCAGATTTCAAATACGACCTGGGTGGTATCGCGTTTTCTTTTTCTGCCTGCGTCCAGATTTCAAGCACGCTTTGGTTTGCAACTTGCGCCCTGTTCGCGTTCTGTCCTTGTCATGTCCCCATTTTGGCTGACATCGTTTGGCATGACGGATTTGCCTATCATCGACTCTCGTAGGCAAATGGTTTGGAGAGAGGGTCATTATGTTGAACATTTGATTGCATATTACTGACAGAGCCTACATTCGGTAGAGCCTACATCCAGTTTGGGCCTACATGCAGTTGTAGTGGAGCCTACATCCAGAGTGAGCCTACATCCAGTTTGAGCCTACATCTAGTTGTAGTAGAGCCTACGTTCAGTCTTGAGCCTACATTCGGTTGTAGTTGGGCCTACATTCAATTATGAGCCTACATTGTTATAATTTTGAGTTGAGAAATGTACTTTATTATTATAATGTTATTTTATTATAAAGTACATTAAAATTGGATGTTTCTAGAAGTTCTAGCAACTTCTCAAGGAAAAGAATAAATAGAGGGCTTGGGGCTTCATTTCTACATGCTTGGATTTGGATTTTCTTCTACTTCTTCATTGTGAAGCAATTTGTAGTCTTTGGTCTGCAAATTCTATTCGATCTTTGGGAACGAATCACTCCCTTGGATTGGCATAACTGAGGTAGTGAAATATCTACTGAAGGGTTGCAAATTTGGAGTTGGTACTCAGCCATCTCATTGGTACTTCATTGAAAATTTGATGTAAGGGTTTGTTTGTGATTAAAACAGCATTTCAGGAGGCATTTTTAGCAGGTCCGAAATTATAGGCGGCCGTTTTTAGCAGGTCCGAAAAAGCAGTCCGAAAAAGGAAATCCAAAAAAGCAGTCCGAAAAAGCAGACCCGAAAAAACAGTTCGAAAAAGCAGACTTGAAAAAAATGATATTGAGGGTTTGCAATTGTTTGGAATAAGGGTTTGAATTCATGATTTGCATTGGTGAATCGTTTTGTTGAAGATTGGATATCAATTTGGCACATTTTCAGACTTTCAGTCTCAGGGCCTAGATTCAGAATTTTGCTCATATCTGCCAACATACTTGGAGATAATTTTTATGCTCTTGGAGGAAGACTAATACATCATTGGCGGCCAGGTTAATACCATTTTGGGGTTCCAAAAACCTTGCATTTATTTTCTGCAGGAGCTGTACATGTACGGCCTGGTACGGCAGGGATAACAAAGCACAGTTGGTACAGTTTGGCAAGGTTGGTATAGCAGTTTGGGGTCTTCTTTGCATCGGTCTCCTTCAGCATTGGATAGCAGATAATAAGGAGCATTTTACCAAGTTCTACTATTTCATTTTGTTGTCAAATATATGTAAAATTGTGCACAGTGGTAACAGTCCTGTTTGTAATTCAGAATAATCTTTGTTACCATTGCTATTGCAATCTGATATTGCTATATTGCAACCGGTTTGTCATAGTTGTGAATGTGCTTTGTAAGGTCATTGATTGATTTGTGACTGTAATACATTTCATGCCATATTCCAGTAATTGTAATAGTCCATACAATCAGTCCACTATATTCAGACTTTGCCATATGTCGGTATGATAAATAAGGTGCATAACAAGGGCATTGTTCACATTATCATAGTGTGGTAATTGATCATTGCATTGTAATCTGAATATTACTTGTCACAGTCATATAAATTGTGGAAAGTGCAATTAGAATTAGAGAAGTTTTTGATATATTTGTAGTGAGACTTTCATTGTTAGAGATTCATTGTTGCACATTGTATTACATTTCTACATTGGTATTGTTATCTCAATAACATTTGATGCCCAAAACAACTATCACATTGAAACACATCTTTCCAAACAAAACAATTCAGTGCATGCCAAGTGTTTGACAAATTGTCTCAGTTCAGATTTGGGGGTTTTCATTGACTTACTAGAAGGGGTCATTACAGTCCTCTGCTCACGTTTAGAAGGATTAGCGTGTGATATTCGGTCAGCGTCTGGTATTCAATTGGCGCCTAACATTCGGTTGTTCGTTCCAGTTTTTTTCTACCCGCGTTTGAAAGATCAAACGTCTGCAAAAATCGACTGGTATTTCTGAATCGTGACTGGTGTTTCTGATATTTCGGTTTCCTTAATACTCTATTTATCAGAAACCGCGACTCTTGTTCGAAACCCTACTTTTATGCATTCTTTCCCGAGCTCTTGTTTGTAGTTCTTTCACCAGAGCCGTTTTGGCTTCGAAACCCTAATTTTTGGGGTCTGGAGATTTTTTTGATAGTAGATTCTTGGTGGGTTTTTCAAGATCTCAAATGGGTCTTCATCAAAATTTTTTGGGTGTCTCGATTTTCGAGCCAACGGATCCGGATTCCGACAACATATTATTTCTGGGTTTTTTGAGCTCTCTTCTGAGTACTTCTCCATTTTTTTCGGGTCTTTCATTTTCTCACCTCGAAGTTTGTGCCATTTGAGATATTCACATATTATGAGCATTTGTATCAGCAGCATCAAAAGTCAGACTCAATTAAAAAGCAAGCGAATGCTGCCCAACACTCAGAGCAGAAAGAATCTATCTACCATGCCTTTATGGCTAGCATACCTGCAGATCATGTGAAATCTTTTGCCTGGTACATAGATTCCGGTGCCTCCCGACATTTCACTCACAGGCATGATTGGTTTGTTGAATTCACTCCCTATTCTGACTCAGTAATCTTTGGAGGTGGCGAAGAATACAATATTGTCGGCAAGGGCCATATTCAGATTCAGTCCGGAGGAAGAAGACTCATGTTCCTCAATGTATGTTATGTTCCTGGCATGAAACATAATCTTCTGTTTGTTAGTCAGATTATGAAACACTCCCCTCGGTTAGATGTCATTTTCAGTGGAAATAAGTGTTCGATTATTGATCGTGCTTCTCGCACTACACTTGCTGTCGGTCTTGAGGATCATGGTATTTATAGGCTTTTAGATTCAGGTGATTCCCTTGAGCGTGCCTTCATCGCCAAATCATCTGCTCTCAGCAGCCTCTGGCATCAACAATACGGTCACCTGAACATTCAGTATCTAGCACAACTTGGTCGGGATGATTTAGTCCATGGCCTACCTGATATCCAGACCCAAAACCATCGCGTTTGCGGAGCTTGCCAAGCAGGGAAGCAACATAGGACACCATTTATGGATGGTGAATCATGGCGGGCATCTAAAGTACTCCAGCTGGTCCATGCTGATGTATGTGGTCCTATGAATACTCCTTTTGTTACTGGGAACAGATACTTCTTACTCTTTGTGGATGATTTCAGTCGCAAAATATGGGTATATTTTCTTAAGCATAAATCAGATGCTTTTCCTGTATTTTAGCAGTTTAAAGTCCTAGTAGAAAAAGAGTCTGGTTCCCCCATTCGTACTCTTAGGACCGATAATGGGGGGGGAATTTGTTCTTCTACTTTCTCTGCTTTCTGTACTACTCATGGCATTAGACGTTAGTTCACCACACCTCACACCCCTCAGCAAAATGGTGTTGTAGAGCGTCGAAACCGTACCATCACAGAAATGGCTAGGGCTATGCTAGACCATAGAAATGTTCCCAGAAAATATTGGGCAGAAGCAGTATCCATAGCCGTCTACCTTCTTAACCGGTCACCTACCCTTGCTATTAAACATAAGACTCTTGAGGAAGCATGGTTTGGTCGCAAACCTAGGATCAACCATTTGAAAGTTTTTGGCTCTCTAGCATATGTATGGATTCCTGATGCCAAATGCGCTAAGTTGGATTCCAAAAGCCAAAAACTCATGTTTATAGGATACAGTGACACACATAAGGCCTACAGACTGATTGATGTAAACACTGATCGTTTAATCTTCAGTCGTGATGTTGTGTTTGATGAGGAACTCGGACCATTTCAGCTCTCTGCCTCCCAGCCGCATTCCGAGATTCAGTCTTCAGCAATCTTTGACTTGGGTCCTTCTATTTTATATGAGTCATCTGATGCTACTGATACACCACTTCAGCCACCTCCAGATAACACAGCTCCTGCTCCTCAGCCTACTATTCCGACAGCATCTGATATTGGCTCCTCTACTCTTCGGCCAAAATGGTGGGCTCAAACGATTCGTGCTCTTCGTCCTGATGAACTCATTAAGGGTAGAACCTCCAGAAATAAGAGCATTCAGCACAACCCAATTAATGTTGCTATTATGGCCAACATCCACAGTATCCCTGAGCCCCAGACATATGCAGAGGCCAAAGGAATTCCAGAATGGGAACAGGCAATGGATGCTGAGCTTCAGAGTATTCAAAAGAACCACACCTGGTTTCTTTCAGATCTCCCTCCCGGGAAGAAACCCATTAGCTGTAAATGGGTCTATAAGGTCAAGTATCATGCAGATGGTACCTTGAACAAATACAAAGCCAGACTTGTTGCTCGAGGATTCACCCAGCGCGAAGGCATTGACTATGAGGAGACCTTTGCCCCGACAGCCAAGATGAGCACTATTCACCTTCTTCTTGCCATTGCAGCTCAGTATGGTTGGAAAGTTCATCGGATGGATGTGAAGAGTGCCTTTCTCAATGGTGAATTACAAGAAGAAGTCTACATGACGCAACCCCCCGGTTTCAAGGTTGCTGGTTCAGAACCAAAAGTATGTAGACTCCAGAAGGCCCTTTATGGTCTTAAACAAGCCCCTCGGGCTTGGTACATAAAGATTGATCAGTACTTGGTTGCTCAGGGATTTCAGTGTAGCCCGTCAGACAGTAATCTGTATATTAAACACTCTGGTAATGATATTCTTTTCCTTGTTGTCTATGTGGATGATTTGATCATTACTGGGAGTTTAGAACATTTGATTTCAGAAATCAAACAGAATCTGTGCAGAACTTTTGATATGACAGATTTCGGATTGCTTCATTATTATTTAGGTATTGAGGTTTGGCAGACTGACAACGGTATTTTTTTGTCTCAGTCCAAGTATGCCAGAAATTTGCTTGACAGGTTTCGAATGCAGGATTGCAAACTTGCCTCCACCCCTATGGAGACCGGTCTGAAATTGTCTGCACACTCTGATTCTCCTCCTGTAGATGAAACACTCTTCAGGCAACTTGTCGGTAGTCTCATCTACATTACTGTTACTAGACCTGATCTCAGTTTTGCAATCAGCTACATCTCACGGTTCATGACGAACCCCAAGACTGATCATTGGATTGCAGCCAAACGTGTGCTGCGCTATGTACATGGTACTTCAGATTATGGTCTTCTTTACACAAGGAGTGCTACTCCTCAGCTTAGTGGATTCACCGATTCCGATTGGGCCGGCTCAGTTGATGACAGGAAATCTACTTCTGGCTATGTGTTCAGTATCGGATCTGCAGCAGTTACCTAGACCAGTAAGAAACAACAGGCACGGGCACTCTCCTCTACAGAAGCAGAATATAGAGGAGCTGTCAAGGCAGCTTGTGAAGCAGTTTGGCTCTGTCAGATGCTTGCAGATATGCATATTCCTCAAGCAGGTCCGACTTCTTTGTTTTCAGACAATCATGGAGTACTCAAACTTGCCAAGAACCCAGTATTTCATGAATGAACCAAGCACATAGAGCTTCATTGCCATTACATCCGACAGTTAGTAGAAGATGGATCTATTCAGTTACTCTATGTCCCTACCTCAGAGCAGCCAGCCGATATTTTCACAAAACCCTTTTGTCCTGACAAGTTTGTTAAATTCAAGGGATCTATTGGTGTAGTAAATAGATTGAGCATTAAGGGGGGGTATTAGAATAATATTTATGTTTCTTATTAATGCTCACTATTGTATCTTATTGTATCTCTGTAAATATTAGAATGTTTCTAATATTTAGGTGTAGTCTAGAATAGAATGTTTCTATTCTATTCGACTCTCCTCTTTGTATATATAGATCTTTCGATCTTTGATTAATTAGAAAAGTATTCTGCCATTTACGTTTGTAACAGTCTCGCTTCCTTGCAGTCCGTACACCACACAACATCCTCCTTGGTTTTGCTTGATCCTCATTTGGTTGCCTTCAATTCTTTCATCATCCTTTGGAAGTCTTTTTGTAAAGCATGCACTTTCTTACTTGATTCTTCCTCACTACTTTCCGCTGCGGACTCATCATCTGAGGACTTAATTTTCTTGGAGGTCTTGCATTCGTGATAGGGAGGTTGGGAAGAGTTGGTCACAAGCCCTTGCTTAGGTCCACCTAGTGACCCTTAGGTGTGCTCACTGACACCACTCACCTATAGGATGCCTACAATGTCTCAATCCCTTGGTCTTACACCCCAACCAAACTATCAACACTGATCAACCAAGACAACATCCATTCTTGGTGGTTATCACTTCCATGCACACAATGACCCTTAAGCTAGGATAAGGGCTTAACACCTCCAAATGAACTTGGGAACTTCACGAGGTGAGGAGGTTTTGGAAAGTATCTTATATGATCCTATTAGACATGTTTCAACTCTTACTTCATCAATCCCTCTTACCGATCTCATACTTCCTTTGTTATCTAGGGCTACAACGAAGAGCAAGCCTCCTCTCCAAGAAAATAGGGCTTTTCACCTATTTGCCTTCAAACAAACAAATTGTGAATTCTTGCAATGTAAGGTAACCTCTCAAGGATTTTGGAGGTTTTAGGTTCCTCCCAGGCCGTATAACTCCCTTTCCAAAAAATAGGTGTTTTTGGTAGGTTTTAGGGCCTTCTTTGATTGCATGAAGTATCTCCTGCCTTTGGGTGATCAGATGGATTGATCATATCCAAGATCTCCAATCATTAAATCCCACTTCCCAATTCACCTTTACAACCTATTTCTTCTCTTGGTTTAGTCCTTTCCAGCTGGGCTCACCATGGCTCGCCTAGGGCTTGACTGTAAAAACATCTTGCATGCATTCTAGGGCCCCTCCTACATATGGTACATTCATGGAGTCTACTCACTATCCCCAAAAGGCTGTACATAATGGATGGTGGGATTGTGAGTTAGACCGTCATGTCTACAACTCTCCTCGTATGATCCAGTGAGCAGAGACTTTGGGAAGATTAAAACTAAAACGAAGAAATGAAAGAGAAAATCTAAACTAGTTGTAGAATCTCAAATTAGGTACACACATTCATCTAACATCCATCATAGATCCAAATCTACTTCATCATTGCATGCATTAGTTCACTGATCATTGAAATACAAGCAAATGCCAATACTGTGCACACTTCCAGAATTGATTCTCCATACAGTAGTACTTCCAACCTCGAGATTTGAGCGAAGGTTTGCATATATACTCTTAGGTTAGGTTTAGGATAGGTTTAGAGCTCTTAAAAGCCGATTAAGGCCTTAAGGCTTTTATGCACCGAGCAACTTTTCAAAGTTGCAAAAGTTGCTAAGCAACTTTTACAACAAATGTGACAACTTTTTTGATTCTTGCTTCCTAGTGGATTTGGGAAGCTCCCATGACCATACCTAGACTCCAAAACTAATTCCACATGCGCAAAACCTCATGACATCACCGTGACATCACCTTTCTTTATTTGCAAAGAGAAGGCTAAAAGACTATAGCCTTCCACATAGAACCTAAGGACCTAGGACTTCAAATCCCTAGTTGATTCCAAGACTTGGTCAACATGACCTTAGGGAAATCCTTACATGCCAAAAAGGCTTACAATCAACACAAAATAAAGGTGCTCCTGCACCAATTCGCTCTCTAGGTCCATCGCACGGTTATATGCATTATCATATGATGTTGGGGGTACGATCTTGATTTTCTTTAACAGGGAAGTTTTCAGTCCTACGAATCATCATTTCTTTAGTTCGTTGATTGGGGCAGATTCCATTTTTCCAATTAGCTCCTTTAGTCGTCTCCCGTAGGCTCGAACGGACTCATTCTTCGATTGTTTTGTGTTGTAGATCTTGACAAGGATCTCATTGTCATCTCTTAGCAACTGGAATTATGTTTGGAATGCCTTCTTCACTGCGGCCCATGATGTCAAACCAGTTTTATCCACATCGGAGTACCAGTCAATGGCTCCTTCCCTCAATGTGGTAGGGAACTGTCCGACCCACTCGTCATGGTCTGTGACTCCGTTAGTGGTCCATATGGTTTCAGAAGTTTGGCAATGGCGAACATGATCCTCCTTCGCTTGGCCCATGAACTTGGGCAATTTCTGTTTATTCGAGGCCATCGCTACCGGTTGTTGTACTGATTGTGCCCCTTGTGGTTGCAGAGGTGGGGTTTGTGTCTGCCCACCTATGTTAAACTTCAATATAGTGGGTACAAAGTTCTGGCTACCAGATTGTCTTCCTACGTTCGACATACGAGGATCAAACAATGTGTCTTGGCTATCCCGCGCTTGTGCCCCTTCGGTACCTCTAGCCGCGCTGGTTTCTTCTTCACTCCTGCTTCCTGTTTCCTCTACCCATGGTGAGAGGGACAAGTTTCGAAATTGTTCCCATGTTCCCTCGATCAGATTCAGTCTTTGTCGTGTTTCCTTGTGAGTAACTCTTCACTACTTCTTACTCGTCGCTGTCCTATTGTAGGGTAATGGTCTCCTTTGGTTGTTACACCTCCCGTGACACCCCCATGGTTACCTTTGGTACCATCTCCATGGTCCCCTTCGGTTAACCCTTCGGTTAACCCTTCGGTTGGTTGTCCCTTGGCGAGTTGTCTGAACCTTCGTCGATGTTCTACTTGTTGGGCAAGGATTAGAGCTTTATGTGGAGCCTCCAAGACATTTGGCTATTCTTTTTTATTCCTATCCTTATTTAAGAGATTGGGCATCAATTCTATCCAAACATCATATTAAAACATAACACAAAACACTTTTTATTTATTCATGTTTCCATACAACATATCAACTGTGTGATCTTGTTATTATGGGTGTTACAGTGTTCCTTTTATTTCCTCCCCCAGGCTTAAGGCTCATGGGTTCGTTCTTCGGCGATTGCCATCGCGCTCTTCTTCCTCGCGGCAATTGTTTTCGGCAAAGTTCCTTAGGATTTGCTGTCAGCACTATTCATGCTCTACTTCCTCCCTTCGGTTCCTTTGGGCAATGGTTGTTTGTGCCAACAAACGGGGTAATTGATGCAACAACCTATTTACAGCGGGGTTGATGTTCAATGCGTCCCATACAATGTCTTCAGCAACTTCTTGTACGGCTTCCCTTCGTACGAATGTTTCAATGGCTGAATGCAACCAAACGTGAAAGTCGATTGTAAGAGCATGCTCCCCTTCAAAAAGTTATGTGATTCTGTCCTCATTGATCCTCACATTGATATTCTCCTCAAATGGTAGTCCCATTTATCCACTCATTCCGTCACTTGCCAAATTCGGTTGGCAATGGCACCAAATGTTTACCCTCGTGGGGTAACAGAGATTATTTGCATAACAGAGATTATTTGCATACAGAAAGTAAAGTACTTTACAAAGAATGTAAAGAGAACATAACAACATTGTATTCATAGAATGATCATCAAGTAGAAATGTATTTCCACATAATTGTCGTGCCTTGCTCAAAGACAAGAATGCATGCATACATATAGTGTCCGAGGGGATGCGAGGCAAACCGTTGCATCCGTGTAACTCCCTCGAACGGACTAACCGTCTAACTACCCAGTTTCGCGACAACATCCTGCAGTATACAGTCATTCTCTAAGAGTTTCCAAAAGTTTCAGAACTTAGCTCATCTTATGGAAAATTCTTTAAGTTTTCTGTACCATGCCTAGAGTTTGTAATACTCTCTGACATTGTTTTCAAGAGTTGCCAGAAGTGAAAGATATTTCTAATATGTTTCCATACCATTCCTTGTTCTTGAGGATCTCTCAAGAAGTCTTCCCCAAAATTTGCAGTGTCTCCGGACCTAGAAGACCACACTTTTGACATTCATTTCCAACGTTCCCAAGAGTCTCATTTCATTTCTTTGCGCAACATAAACATTATTGCAAATCAGTAAGATAAAATATAAAAGCTCATGATTTAGAAGTTCTAAATCACAATTACATAAGGGCCTACATTTTGGTTTCAAGGGAGGTTGTAAAGTTCCAATTTTTTTCTGTTTTTCCTAGGGTTTCTCTGACTTTCTGTGATTCAGAACATAGGGACATGAGGATGCAGTTTTAGACACACAATATTTTTTCTTGATTTTGGAATGGCAGGCAGATGGCTTTTAAATTAACTCATTCCAACTAAAAGCAGCTGAAATTTTAAACTGTAATTGCAATGTGTTGAATTTGCAATGACAATTTTCCCTGTTTATCTTTGTAAGGATTTTAGCAAACAAATTCTGAAAAATGTTACTATTTTTAATGTTTTATACACCGAATGGAGCAAACTGTCTGGCCCTGAATAAAGGTGATGGCCCCTTGAAGTTTCCAAATCCCCAAGATGTCTAGGATCTCAGGGACATCACTTGGATCCCTGGGGAAACATCCTCACTAAATGCTGATTTTTCCATAGAAATTTTTGGGTAAACAAAAAATTGGAAAATTATAAGATAGGATCTCAACTTATTTGTTGAAAAAAGAGAGGATGATCTACAGACAATTGGTAGAATAATGCAGAATGAAGGGATAAATAATGACAAAATGTTATTTAATGTCTTATGGATCCACTGAGATCATATGGCAATGGTAGTCAACAAAATATAAGCTTTAAGAGATCTTTCAGAGGATAATGTTTACGTAATTACATAGGTGGTTAGTAATGTAAACTGAAAAGCAGTTATTGGGGTTGTGCCCTTTCCCCAGGCACCTGTTGTTTGCAGCTGGCTCTTTGCTGAACTCTACATGTCTACCTTTAACCCATGGAGGTTCACACGCCTGTCTCTCTATCGATTGCCTTCTTTTTGCCTTCACATCACCATTTTACAGAACACACTTATTGCCACCCAAGTTTACCACCACTTGCTAAGGTCAAAGGCACTCTGTAGATTTTTATTCCTGTTGTTCTAGCTGTGTGAGACTTTAAAATGTAAGTGACCATTCAGATCAGTTCCTGTTTGCATAAATTCATATAACATTGTCCCAAAGTAGTTTCCTTGTCCAAGGATGGCTCCGTTTTCTGTTACAAGAAAATAACCCACATCCTATTTCCTCTTTGACAGCATATCTGCAATCTGAATGGCTTAAAATTTCTTAGGAAAATTCTCTTGGTTACTCCTCATTTCTTTCCGCATTTGATGAATCTGTAATCAACAGCAATTTTCAACCCGATGGGCTCATTTACAAGAACATCCTTGATTTAAAATGAGATGTCAAAAAGTTAAGATAATAGTAATACCTTAGTTTTACGTCATATATTTCCACATTGGTGCATGCAATGACATTCATGCCTAATTTTTGGTTCAATTTTTTAATCAAATTATTTATAAAATGTAAATAATAAAGGTAGTTTTTTTAGGTCACCACCAAGCGAGAAACTAATTTGGTGTATAAGATACCCCTTATGAAAATATTTCTTGAGATGGTATTGTTTTCCTTTTCCCTACTATTGTTTTGAGCCATTCAACCCTCCTGCCTGTTAGGAAATCAGATCTTTGGGAATATATTCACTGTTGATATATTCAGTAATATTTTTTATAAATGCAGATATATGTATATGATTATCTCTGATTATTTGAATGTATATATTGTATGCAGTGAGGGGACAATAGCAATGAACGTTTTAACTGATTGATTCAAAACCCACACTGCATACAATATATATATATATATATGTATTGATTTGTGAGCGGTCACATCCAAAGGATCGTGACCCTCACAAAACAATACATATGATAAACACAGCGCTTCATAACACATATTAGTCCCTGCACATATAATAAACATTGTATACAGTAATCAGCGCATATAATAACAATAAGTATCGCATACAATATACAATAATCATCGCATACAATATACAACAGTCGCTTGTGTTAATGTAAGCGACTGTTGTTAACAGTCGCTTACATTAACACATCGACTGTTAATGTAAGCCGATACAATAGGGTAGTCGGCATTGTATATATAAGGTTCGATAAAGTATTACATTGTTATTTCGATACTGCATCAATATCATCATTACTATATTGTTAATATAGTAATGATAATATAAATAATATATATCATGTATTATAATATTATCATTACTATATTAATAATATAATAATGATAATAATATAATGTATCATTTATTACAACTTCATCATTATAATAAAGTATCAATATATATATACGAATGAAGCTATATCTTAACACTCTCTCTTAGCGAGTGAGTATTAATCATCAAAAGTCTATCATGATATCCGCACTTGGGACGTACAAGTTAATGTAGTCTTATCATGAGTATAGACTTGAATATCATGATCTCCGCACAATCGGGACACACAATTAAGTAGTCTATCATGATATGGTTTCGTTATTACACATCCAGTAATAACAAGAGTCAAGATCTCTGCACAATTGGGACACACAATTAAGTAGTCTATCTTGACACTTTGGTTAACTATTTACAAGATCGTCACCTTGAAATGTTAACCCACACACAAATGATCATTTTACACAATATTGCAATATACACATATTTTACATTTATTCATGAATAAAAAACTTATAAATAAGAGGAATATAAACCATAATTCACAACTTGATCATGCCAAGTTTGTTTCTGAAGTATTCTGTCTTCAGCTTTGCCAGTGGCTTAGTGAAAATATCAACACTTTGTTCTTCAGTACTAATGTACTCTAGCCTTATGATATTTCTCTCTACTATATCTCTTATGTAATGATATGGAATCTCAATATGTTTGGACCTGTTATGGAAAACTGGATTAACAGATAACTTGATACAGCTTTGGTTGTCACAATGAATCACAGTTGGATCTAGAGGTTTTCCAAACAATCTAAATAATAGCTTTCTTAACCATACTGCTTCACGTGCTCCCATGGATGCTGCCATATATTCAGCTTCAGTGGAGCTTAATGCTACTGCTGACTGTTTTCGACTGAACCAAGAGATCATAGCTGAACCAAGACTGAAACAACATCCTGTAGTGCTTTTTCTATCGGTAGTACTTCCAGCCCAATCAGAATCAGAATACCCTTGAAGATTGATTTCTACCTTTTCATACTTTAGCCCAAATCCAATAGAGCCTCGTAGATATCTCAAGATATGCTTAGCTGCCATTAAGTGTATTTCCTTGGGCTCACACATAAAGTGACTCACAACATTGGTTGCATAACAGATGTCAGGTCTAGTGTTCACTAAGTGCATAAGGGAGCCAACAATTTCTCTATACAATGTAGGATCAGAGGGTTCAGACTCTTCTGCTTCAACTTTGAGTTTGTGCAAATTTGTTTCCATAGGTGTGGATAAAGGCTTACATTCCATCATTCCAAACCTGGTTAGAATATCAATAGTGTATTTTTGTTGATTTAACAAAATATAGCCTTCCTTTTGAAATACTTCCAACCCTTAGAAATAATGTAAGAGTCCTAGATCTTTCATGTCAAATTCAGCAGTGAGTTCTTGCTTACATTTTGCAATAAGATGATCTTCTCCTGTTATTAAAAGATCATCTACATAAAGAACTAAAATAACCATGTTGCCATTTGTTATCTTAAAGTAGATGTTACGATCTGCATCATTTTTAGAGTATCCTAATTTTGAAAGATAGCTGTTTATCCTTTCATACCAAGCTCTGGGAGCTTGTTTCAACCCATCTAGTGCTTTCTTGAGTTTGCAAACGTATTTTGATGCCTCATGTATAATGAACCCTTCTGGCTGCTCTAAGTATACTTCTTCTTCAATGGTGCCATTTAGGAATGCTGTTTTCACATCCATTTGGTGTATCTTCCACCTTTTAGATGCTGCTATAGCAATAATGGTTCTGACTGATGTATACCGAGCTACAGGGGCAAATGTTTCTTCATAATCAATTCCTGCTTTCTGTGAGAATCCTCTAGCAACAAACTGAGCTTTATGCTTCTCAATACTTCCGTCAGGAACATATTTAGTTTTGAATAGCCATCTAGAAGAGACAACAGTTTTATTTTTAGGTCTAGGTACTATGTCCCAGACATCATTCTTTATTATAGATTGATATTCTTCAATCATTGCCTCTCTCCATGCTTGATTAGATAATGCCTCCTTTGGATTTGATGGTTCTGATTTATTGATTTCTGTTATAAGAGCTGCATAACATTTTTGAGTTCTTGTCCTTTTACTTTCATGAGATATTTGATTAGGTTCTACATTATTTTCTTTAATTATTTGCCTTGCCCATAATGGCCTTTTCTTACCATTGATTACATTAGTATTCTCATTTTCAATGACAGGAGATTCAGGTTCTTCTATATCCTCCCTCTCAATTTCAACAGTGAGATCTTCTTCTATCTCCAGGGTGTTATCTTCTTCAAGGTTTTTAAATGTGTTATTTTCAACAAATTTTACATCTCTACTCATCTCAACAGATTTTTGTCCTGGAATATAGATTCGATACCCTTTTGTGTTTTCACTATAACCAACAAGTATGCCTCTCTTACCTAATGGTTCTAGTTTAGTCCTCTTCTCTTTAGGTACATGAATGTATACGAGACATCCAAATATTCTAATATGACTTAGGTCTGGTTTGATCCCTGTAAATGCTTCTTCTGGTGTTATGTTTTCTAATATGGAGTGTGGACATCAATTTTGAATATATACTGCTGTATTTGAAGCTTCTACCCAAAAAGAAGTATGAAGGTTTTGATCGAGCATCATAGCTTTTGCTGCTTCGATTATGGATCTATTCTTTTTTTCTGCTACTCCGTTCTGTTGAGGATTATATGGTACAGTATACTCCCTCTTAATCCCAACAGAATTACAAAATTCTTTAAATATGTCAGATTTGTATTCACCTCCATTATCTGATCTTAATACTTTTATTCTTTTATCTGTTTGATTTTCTACTAATGCTTTAAATTCTTTGAATTTAGATAGTACCTCACTTGATTCTTTAACCTTAAGAAAGTATATCCAAGTTTTCTGAGAATAATCATCAACAAAAATAATATGGTATAGTGATCCTGTTAATGAAGGTGTTGACATGGGTCCACATAAATCAGTATGAATTAGTTCTAAGATTACTTTAGATTTGTGCTCACTTGTAGTGAAAGACCCTTTTATATTCTTTCCTAGTGCACAACCTTTGCAAATGCCAGGATGATTATTTTTAAAGTGTGGAAGACCCGTAGTAATCTTGTTTATTAAAGGTAGAGCATTATACCTTAGATGTCCCAACCTCTTATGCCATAATTCATTGTGATTTGTGATTTCATGAGTTAGTGCAGATTTCTGATCATTACATATTTTATAAAGACTACCATCTCTTGTCCCTATGATTGTGGCATTCTTCATATTTGAATTCTTAGGCCATAATAGAACTTTGTCTTCATTAAAGGTGACACGAAATCCTTGGTCTGCTAGTCCTGATATAGAGACTAAGTTTCTTTTGATTCCAGGTACAAATAGAACATCTTTTAGTTGTAGAGATACTCCATTCTTTATCTTTATGGTACAGGTCCCTATTCCTTTCACTGGGTAGGAGGAGTTATCCCCAATAGTCACTTCTTCGGTTGAATAATTTTCAAGTGTCTCAAACTGATTTTTGAATCCGGTTATATGTCTTGATGCACCACTATCAATTATCCAAGTTCTATTATTGGAATTTAGTTCACTTGAGAGAGCTGTAAAGAAGAGTGGAATTTCTTTTGCTTCAGCTATGGTGGCTGGAGTCTTTTGCCTTTCACGACAATGTCAATGAGTGTGCCCATATTTATCACATTTGTAACATTGGATTTTAGAAAAATCTCTTTTGAATCCCCTCTTTCTTTTAAAGGATTTTCTCTTTTTGTTGTGGGACTTTGTGTTGAGTGTTTGTGTTTCTCCCTCTTTCTTTAGACCTATTCCTCTGGTAATAAGTCTTGATTCTTCCTGAGTACAGTCGTTCTTAAGTTGATCAAATTTTGGTAGAGGTGGACGTGTGCTTATGCATTGAATAAAATTCTCCCAGGATGTTGGTAATCCCGTTAATGCTATTAGAGATAATTCCATGTCTTCTATAGTGTTACTAATAGAGAATAGTTGATCTCGTATTTCAGAAATTCTTAGAAAATAGGATGTAACTGTTTCACCTTTATTCATCTTTATGGTCAATAATTGTTCCTTCAATGTCAATATACGACTTGTATTGTTTATTTCATATGTTTCTTGAATTTTCTTGAAGACCTCATATGCTGTTGTTAATCTTGCTATACTTGGGAGAATGGAGTCTTTAACTAAATCAACAATTAATTTCTTGGCTTTTTTGTTCCTCCTTTTCCAAGTCGTTTTCTCTGCTTCGTCTGTAGGAATTTCTTTTTCTGCTTCTATGAAAGATTCTAATTCCAGTTCTTGCAACAGTGTGGTGATTCTAATTTTCCATGATAGAAAATTTGATGCTCCTTCCAATCTATCTTCCATCCTGATTCCGGTGGTCATCTTTAATGATTTGTGATTGAATCCTCCTTCTTTAAATGATATCTTTCCTTTATATTTCAATAATAATTCAGAATTTTATTCCCTTTAACTTGGCTCTGATACCATGTTAGGAAATCAGATCTTTGGGAATATATTCACTGTTGATATATTCAGTAATATTTTTTATAAATGCAGATATATGTATATGATTATCTCTGATTATTTGAATGTATATATTGTATGCAGTGAGGGGACAATAGCAATGAACGTTTTAACTGATTGATTCAAAACCCACACTGCATACAATATATATATATATATATATGTATTGATTTGTGAGCGGTCACATCCAAAGGATCGTGACCCTCAGAAAACAATACATATGATAAACACAGCGCTTCATAACACATATTAGTCTCTGCGCATATAATAAACATTGTATACAGTAATCAGCGCATATAATAACAATAAGTATCGCATACAATATACAATAATCATCGCATACAATATACAACAGTCGCTTGTGTTAATGTAAGCGACTGTTGTTAACAGTCTCTTACATTAACACATCGACTGTTAATGTAAGCCGATACAATAGGGTAGTCGGCATTGTATATATAAGGTTCGATAAAGTATTACATTGTTATTTCGATACTGCATCAATATCATCATTACTATATTGTTAATATAGTAATGATAATATAAATAATATATATCATGTATTATAATATTATCATTACTATATTAATAATATAATAATGATAATAATATAATGTATCATTTATTACAACTTCATCATTATAATAAAGTATCAATATATATAATATATATATAATATATATATATATATATATATATTAATACGAATGAAGCTATATCTTAACACTGCCCTCCATATTTGAACATGCAAAATCTATTATGGAGTACAAGTACCTTCATTGTATTGAAGACTCTGAATCCAAAATCCTTCCTTATCTAGAAATCAATTGCATTTTCTTATTTCAGGTGGTATATTTCTTTACTTCTGAATTATCTCGTCAATAAATATTTGCACCTGGGAAAAATAGGGTTCATCATGGCATCTTTTTCTATGGTAACAGGAACAAGATAAAGAACATCCTGTCTAGATAAGAGTATATTATTTTACTCTCAAACAGTTCCCCAGAACAGATTTCTAATTCTTAGGGTTTTCTTTATTTAAAAGGCCCTTAGGCATCCATCCATGCAATTTTTTTTGCCCGTGCACTCTTACCACCAGCACAGATTTCTGATATCAATGTCAAATTGGCACAAGGGCATCTCCTGATTAAATGTCTTAACCGAGTACTCTTTGCTGATGGATACAGGTGACTGGTAATTACCTTTCCTAATATTTTACTAGCTTATGTTTTTCTCTAGATACCTTGAATCTGTGATGGACAACAAGAAGTAATCATTTGTTAAAGTTAACTATTACCAGTGCAAGTTAATTAAATTAACCTTAGAGGAATACAGAGAGACTTGAAAGGATTGTTGTGAACTTTTGAAGCACTCATGGAAGACCAAAGTTCTCTTATGGATAAAATTACCTTGGTTTATGTTGTGAACAACTACATTAGAAAAGATTTGATGGTGTTCTGAAGTGTCAAAGGTGGTTTTTTTTTTGTGAATCGCTTTTATTTTGATTGGGATAGCTTTTGGTTTGGGTTTATGTAGAAAGTAGATTTTATCTGAAGGTATTTCTAAAGTATACTGATTGTATTTTGTTTTATCAAACTAGTGCTGTGTTCATGGATTGTGGGTATAGATACTGATTGAAAAAGAGAAATACTTCATTGTAATATGTGCACAAATATGCTTTTCAGTTACTGAATAGTCTGGACTCTGAACAATGGTGCATGGAATTGGAAATATCCAATCGTAAAGGTAACCTTTGAAAAAAAATAAACTTTTTTTTTCTAAATGCTTGGGATGTACAGGGAAATGAAGACTTGATCTTAGTCCATGATGCTCTTGAGTTTGGACAATGTCACTTGTCACTTGCAGTAAGTTGCTTTTTGTACTTTCTCTTTACTTTAGATGTACATAGTCTGAGCCTTTTATTTTTCAGGTGCATTATAATATGTGTGTCATTTTGTTTACAGATACCAAATGATGGGATTTATAAAAACATCTCCACATTGGATCATTTGGCAGCAATGCCTCAATGGACTGCAGAAAGGCCACTCCGAATCGCCACAGGGTATACCAATGTATGTTTTACAATTTCTTGAGCAGCTGCAATTTGTTTGCATGTAGAAACATAAGATACATTATTCCACATGCATTTTTTAATCCACCAAATTTATGCTTTTACAGACATTTAATAATGCAAGTCTTAAAAAATTAGAGTTGCCATTTATTTTTTTTACATATCCAAACAACGTTTTCTTACATGAGTACCAGTTCTTCCTTGCAGCTAGGTAAAGCATTTGCAAAGGAGAATGGTCTAATCCATGTAACATTTTTGACAGAAGATGGAGTATTGGAAGCGGCTCCTGCGGTAATCAAGACATTCAAATTGTTGTTGAATTTTATTTATTTTACTTCTGGTTGGTCAAATGAAATGGAGAAGATCAACAGCTGGCATTGATTAAAGAACTAAATCATATGATATTTCATGCAATAAGAATTTTGCTTGAAAAATACTCATTAGAGTAAAAAGTCTATATTTGAGGAGCTAATCATCAATTGTCTATAAGATGAATGTATTGAGCCAGGACACAACACAGATATATGTATTTCACCATTATTAGATAGGGTCCAAGACACTAGTGACGTAACATTTATTTCAAAATAATTTGGTCTCAACAATAACACAAAATAAATTTCCAAGGTCTTAAATCCCTATATATGAATTGAATTTTTAATTGTGAGCACTTGTTCAAAAGATCTTAAGTTTTATTTTGAATGGCATTTTAGAGAACAAAATCTAGAAGTTGTTGCTTTCTACTGAAAAAAATCAGCAAAAGCATTTCCCCAATCCATACAAATATCTCAGTTTCACAAATTGCCACTTTGATATCACATTGAATATGCAAATGTATAATTATAAACAATATGCAAAAATGTGGCCAAGAGCACACAACATGATAGAAGCATGGTGGGTATTGTTATGCCTTTATCAACTTGAATCTTTAATTCAAACCCAAAATGAGCTTATGAGAAAGGTGATAGTAAACATGGTCAAGATGCTAGATGTATATTTAGGCTACCGACAGCCCCTAGGACAAGCTCGTACTTACTTGTAGATGAGTTAGCGTTTGTGCATTAGAGTAATTCTATCTTGTACCTTCTTTAGAGTTTTCTCATCCACAGGAATGCAGTCTTTGAAGTTCAAAATCATCCATCTACCTTAGTTTTCCTTCAACCAAATTGCTTTAGCCAATATCATGCCATCATAACCCTTTATCCTTTGCCTATAGATAAAAAGATAATGCACAAGCAACCTCCCACTCTTTATGTTGGGGCATGCAATTGTCCCATAGAGTAAATGAGTTATAAATGATGAACTTCAAGCCTGAAGATTGTTTAATACTTTATCTGATATGATTAATACTTGCATAAATGAACATAAAACTCTATGCATACCAAAATGAGTAACAAATGTAAAGCTTTATTCATATGAAGTTTTTAACATAAAAGTACACTAGGGATGATCAGCCAAGGATCACAGTACTTTCCTTGACTATGAGAAGCCTCTTTAAATTACTTGATGGTTGCCAAGTAGAACACAACCATTGACAATCGACTCCTAATGAATACCCACAAGTGGACAAGTAATTAATATGTAGTTAAGGACAACATAACACAAGTTAATTTTATGAATTACATCAACCTCCCCTAAAAGAAAAGTTAGATTCCTATCTGACCAAGAACAAAAGAATTAAGTCATCGAAATAGAGTGCAGGAGACATCCTTGAATTGTTAGATGAAGTTGTTTGTTGCTTTTTTCCATGCTCATTAGTTCCTAGGAGTGGGCTCCAATGCTGGAAGCAGTTGGCCCTGTCAACTCATGCCATACTAATCAAATGCAGTTTTTCCAAATTTTTGGCTTTGAAGTAGATGATGAAGCTCCAACCGGCATTTTTTGTCCTGTAGCTGTCATGATTGCAGTGCAAAGCCTGAATTTTCTACAATAAAATACTTGCTAAAACCCCTATTTGTAGGGATTTCTCTTCCTTGTAGTGCTTGTATCATTGATGGTTCTCCAAACCCAGCCAACTTATCCCATGGAAATAAAAATACAAACTTTGAGGCTGCTGACTTTTTAATGAAGCAGCCCAAATATGGTGAATGTAACTGCCAATGTTTGTAACATTTCACTAATTCTTGTGGACCATTGAGGCAATTGATGTCAGATTTTCCGGAAACCCCTGTATGTACATGATCCAAAGCTGTAGCACCACCATGTAATTGCATAGTAGTGTTGGAATTTATGGAGGGTACAATGATAGCTGATTGGACTGCAGGATAGCGTTTCACAATGTTGTTTGTCGTTCGCTGATGTGATATGGGCTTGTATCATTGTATGTTCTTCCCTTTCTGTAAACTTTCCCTTTTGTAAATTACATTCTAATTTTCTCTGTACGCTAAGTAACATAACCATACCGGCGTAAATATTCAACGTCATCATTGATACAAATCCTAGAAATATAATTGACAGACAAGCAGTATGGTGATGTAGTGGGCCAACCTATGGAAAAATCAAAAGTAACTAAAACCGAAGAAGAGGAATACACAACCGAAGACAAATTGCCAGAAGACTTGGCATACTTGTGGGATGTTGGCATTAAGTGATGATAACCAGTAAGCCTGTCGCTGGTACTGGTGTTGTCATTGATTGGCAAAAAGAGCATAGAGACTTGTCATCTGTATAAAATCCACAGAATCAAACAGATCTATGTGAAAGAAGGATGGTTTGGCCGATGATGTCAATATACAAGAACGTTGTGACTACATGCATATACCACCGGTCACTATACAACTCCTTAGTCACTAGGCTATGTACACAGTAAAGGAAAAGAGGATTCCAGCATCAGCTGAAGGACTGTACTACAACCGGTAACCAACCGAGGATGGAGCAACCGGTAAGTCGAGCAAAGGATAGCAAACCGAGGACTGTAGAAACCGGTAAGCTGCAACAGGTCAAAGACTCTTACCTGTTTACAGCATAAAGAACTCAACCAATATATTATAAGACTCCAGTATGAACCGAGGAAGTCACAGTCAACTGTCTGTTCCAACCAATATATTATAAGACTCCGGTATGAACCGAGGAAGTCATAGTTAACTGTCTATTCCAACCAACTCTTCTTGACCAGGATTTATTGCAATAAATCCGGGTGACTTTGAGTTATTTTGGTGATCGGTTTGAGGTGCAGTTGAAGGATTTAAAGCCGGAATCAGTGGCTTTTTGAGGCGCAGTTGAAGGATTTATAACCGGCATCAATGCCTTTAAATCAAAGTGTTATCTCCTGTGAAGGAAAGTTGCCTGGCACGCAACCACTGTTTTCTTCATAAGGCTGATAAAGCAAGGGCATGCATCAAATGTTTTCCTTTGATAACTAACACTTCACTACATGATGAATCTGATAAGGATATGAAATTAGGTCATGCATGATGAGCACAATTAGGGTTTGGACCCTATATATTCTCTTGCCTAAGGCAAATAAAAGTTGCCTTCATTCTGCCGAAAAAAAAAGAGTGAACCTGTAAGCTGCTGAAGCCAGGGTGAAATAGAAAGAAGTGAAAAAAAAAAGAACTGTGCTAGGAAGCACAAATGCAGAGGAGAAGACACATGCACCGACCGGTGTTACTTCTCAGTTGAGCACGAATAGAGATCTTATCAGACTGTGTGTAGTCAACTGTAAAAGGTCATTCACTCTATTGTTTTCTAGCAAACTATAATAGTTAAATCCTAGAATTTGGGTGGACTCTATCAGGTCCCTTGTATCAAATCCCTTAACCGGGTGATATCCTTCAAGGTGTTCAAATTCCTCTAATCAGGCAGGTCCTAACAAGCCTTATTGTAACAAATCTCTTAATTGGGTCGCATCTAGCAAATGCTTTATTATCTTCTAACCGGGAAGGTTCCTAACAGGATGTACTCCAGAAGAGTACAAATTTTGTGAGGTCTCCTCACATCGTGGTTTTTACCCAAATCGGGTTTCCACGTGATAAATTTGGTGCCACTGTGTGATTGGTTGCTTACTATTAATATATGCATGAATTTGTTTTCCTTTCAGTTGTAAGTTAACTTCATCAGATTTGTAGGAGTAAAGTTTTAGTGGTGCTGATTCACTCGTCCCCTCTGAACACCAGTTGGGACTGTCAATTGGTATTAGAGCCTTGTCTTGTTTTCTTCGTAGCTTAACCGCACAAAGAAAAAGTCAAGATGATGAGAAAGGAAGGACCAAAATTTTCTAAGGAAAACTTCACGTTGTGGTGTAGCAGAATGAAGCTGTATTTGAAGACCACCGGTGATCAGTACTGGAATCATGTTACCGCTGATTACAGTGAGCCCACTGGCACTCTGACACCTGATCAGCTAAAGATCAAGACCGATCACACAGCTGCCATGGACATGATAGCTAGCACACTCCCTGATCATGTTTATGCTGAGATAGAGCATCTTTACTCTGCGTACAAGATGTGGGGCAAGCTGCAAACGGTTTATGGAGGAGATCCTAATGTTCAAAGAGCCAAGGTCGAAAGCCTCAGAGGAAAGTACGACAACATGAGGATAAACGAAGGAGAAGACATTGAGCAATATAGCAACCGGATCAAAGAGGTGATCAAACTCCATCAGATGCGCTAGAGGAAAGCTTAATGAAGAGGAGGTGGTTAGTAAAATACTGAGAACTCTCAGACCTCAGTATGCCATCAAGATCTCTGCCATTAAAGAGCTCAGATCGGTGACCAAAGATCAAGTCACTCTTGACTCCTTAATCGGTAAGCTGGCTGCCTTAGAATTAAGTAATTTTGATAATAGCTTATCTGTTTAGGAAGCAGCGTTTAAGTCTTTTGTTAACATCTCTTCCACCAAAAAGGGAAGAGAAATCGGTAATTGCTCTACCGGAAAGACTGGCAACCTTGTTGAGAATCTACTCTCAGAGGAGATGGAGCAAGATGAGTTCGAAGCACTCATTGCCAGGAAATTCCCTAGAGGAAAAGGGAAGTACAAGGGAAAACTCCCTTTGAAATGCTTCTCCTCCAATAAGATAGGACATATTGCTGGAAGGTGTCCAGACAATGAATCGAAAGATAAAAGAGACCGGTTCAAGAGCAAACCAAAGAAGGAATGCTATCTTGCGGAGGAAGGAGTTACAGACAATGAGTCTGAAGACTCAGAGTATCCAAAAATTGCATTTGTTGCAATAAAGGAGGACAGCCTAGCTGTGAATGAAGTTGCACTCATATCCCGATCTCATCAGCATGATGACTGGATCATTGATAGTGGTTGCACTCACCACATGACCAGTGACAAGGACAAGTTCATCAACCTGGAGCTCAATGACAGCGGATCTGTTACCTTTGGAAACAATGCCCCCTACTCCATCAAAGGTAAAGGTTCTATTGCTTTCTGCAACAATGCTGTCTGTGAAGATGTGTATTGGGTTGAAGGACTCAAGTACAACTTGATGAGTGTTGCACAACTGAACAACAAAGGATTCCTATTGGAATTCGGACAAGGTTCTTGTATAGTAAAGAATCAATCCGAAACTCATGTCGCAACCGATAGACAGAGCAAAGGTAATCTTTTCTATCTTGACTCAATGGAAGGAGCCTGTCTCATAGCCTCGGTCAAAGGAGAATCAAGCAAAATCTGTTGTTGTCGGGATAATTGTATGTATGGGTTATTATATTAGTAAAGTATTATGTTACTCTCGGTCATTAGCGACCGAGAGGTTAGATAGTTACGTCACGACGTTTCGGTCGTGGCCCTTCGAGTACTTTATATACTCTCGGAGGTTGGACATGGGAGATATGATGGTATGATCATCACGACGTAAATGTACTTGCCTGTATGGAATGATTAATTAAAGTATTTATTATTCTATGATACATTCTGTGTTTATTATATTTCCTGTACTATGTCTGTGCAATACTAAGTTTACCCCAACAGGTAAACATCTGGCGCCGTTGCCTAGACGTACTTGGGAAGAGAGTTGAGGGAAGGATTTATGCCCAATGTCTTAAATAAAGATAGAAATAAAAAGGCACGAGATGACGAAGAGGAAGCCGCACAGAAGGCTTTAATCTCCGCGCAACAGCGTAAACGTTGGTGTAGGCTGAGGCAACTTGCCAAAGACCAGCTTGCCGGAGGGTTGCCCGAAGGGAACCCAGAAGTGGTACGGAAGGTGTAGGGGCGGATTGGGAATCGTTCATCTCGCCGGAACATCAGAGAGTGCGGAGTAGAGAAGAACTACTCGAAAAAACATGACTTAGACAAGTCTTGCTTCAAGAAGAGCGAGACTAGTTTGAAGTCTTGAACCGCACGTGGCGTGCAGAGGAAGGGAACTACGAAGGTGAGCCCATTGCCGAAGGCACACGAGGAAGCACAACCGAAGGCACACGGGGAAGGTACGACCAAAGGCACACGGGACGCGCACGCAAACCCGCCATTGGAGCCAACGACTCCACACAATACGGTTCCACCCGCTACACAAATACAAGTACCATTAGTAATCGGCCAAGGGAACGTGGGCGCCGGTTCTAGCACAAGCGGTGCAGGAGCACAAAATCTACCGCGCACACAACCAAAATCAGCCCGACCAACCATGGCGACACATAAGGAAAAGTTGCCAAAATTCCACGATAATGGAAAGGACGATCCAGTACGGCATTGCCGTACGTGTGAAACCATTTGGGCAGCCAATGGGGTGATTGACCAGAACGAATGGCAGTTCCCTGCCACACTGAGAGGTGTGGCCATTGACTGGTACGCGGATCTGGATAGAACGAACATAACCACATGGGATGACCTGAAGGGGGGATTCGAGAAGGAATTCCGGCTACTACGAGATGATAATGAGATAGTCTCAGAGATTTATGGAACGAAGCAAGGGAAAAGGGAGACCGTACGAGCGTATGGCCGCTGGCTAAAGGAATTAGTTAGAAAGATGGAAAGCCAACCGGCTGACAGCCTAAAGAAGAGGTGGTTTGTCGAGGGCTTGAATCCTAAGCTACGACGGAAGATGAAAATTGTGCCTCAGACATCCTACAATGATGCATACAACTGGGCCATGGACCTGGAAAGCGAAGATAAGATGTCCAAAAAGAAGAAGAATAGATCTTCGTCATCCGAAGACGATACGTTCGAAGAGGAGAGTGGTAGCGACGAGAAGCCGAAGAAGAAAGTCATGGCCCATCAGAAGGATATAGAATGGATGTTAAAAGAGTTTAAGACAATGAAGGGGACAACAAGCAAGGATGATGAACTGTGGTGCACGAATTGTAAGGAGAGCGGCCACACGAAGGGTGCCTGTCCCAAGAAGGGATTCTGTGACATCTGCTAGATTATGGGACATTCTACGAAGGAATGCCCATACAATCTGAAGGCGCGTAAGCAGCAAGTGCTCTATACACAAGAACAACCATCCACATCAGGGGGGACGGAATCAAACAATAATGCATCTTCAGGAGGTTACCGTGGCAACCGGCGAGGTGGAGGGAACAATAATAATTCCACCCGTAACAAGGTCCAGTATGACGCGAAGGGACGCCCAATGATCCAATGTAGGGCATGCAACCAATGGGGTCATTATGCAAGCGAGTGTAACAATAATGATGCCCCTCAGCAGCTGTGTCGGTGGTGCGGCCCTGGGGACCATGAAGATGCTAATTTCCGAAGTCTGGCGTAGGGGCCAATCTGATTGATATCGAAGGCAACACACGGATTAAAGAAGCTATACTTGCTCTTTTTCGAGGGCAAGCGAAGGAAGCCCGCTACCCCCATCCCCGAACGGAGAAGCAGAGAATGGCGGAGGCAAGGGAGGAAATAGAAAGGGCGATGAAAGCCCAATGGGGAGAGACACACGAATCATCCGGACCCTACTGCACAGACGCGGAGAGGAACATTGTACGATAGATGCTTCAACTGGAGGTGCTTGTCAAGCTGGAGGACCTCCTATACACCATGCCTCAATTGGGGACAGTGCTGTTGGGTACAAAGGTTGATAAACCCAAACCGAGACACACGGACGCTTCCATACCAGGAAGCTCGGCAACAAATCCAATGTTGCTTGCCGTCAACAATGGCAGACATCCAGCCGTGGTGGAGATGGGCATTCTGGGCACCATCCTAATGGATACTATAGTAGACTGCGGATCCGGGGTAAACGTCCTTCCGGAGGACACATGGAAAAAGCTAGGGAAGCCCACTTTGTGGCCACCTACGTTTAATCTGCTAAGTGCCGACCAGCACGGGATTAAACCCCTCGGCACGTTGATGGCACAACAAGTCACCGTGGGTGCACAACCATTTGTGCTCGACTTTGTGGTCATTCCGTTGAAACAGAAAGGGTATGATGCCATACTCGGAAGAGGATGGCTGGTGGCAGCGAAGGCAAACCACAACTGGAAACGGAATACACTCTCGATGGAGAGCGGAGGCAAGAAATTTACTATTGATCTCCGGACCCAGTTGGTGAGTGAGGAACTTGCCTTTTCCTCGGGATCCGAATCCGAAGGAGAGAATGACCCACGAGATGAAGGCAAAGAGGGGATGGATCCGGATGCCGAAGGCATACTAAAACTTGGAGGATGCTGTTCGGAGGATGACACAAATTCATTAAATGGATTGTTCCATTGGCAACAAGAGGACTATGATATATTCTCACCCTCCTGTAACGTATTAAGCGTCGAAGAAGAAGAGCCAGATCAATATCCTCCAGAGTACGGGGAGTATAAGGAAGGAGAAGCTACAATGGACACCGTACTTGCACATCAGTTTAAAAACAAGGAGGCTATGAAGTACGAAGAACCGACGGTGAAACCTTTGAATCTGGGTACGGAGACGGATGAGAGAAATCCGAAAACCATCGCCACGGGAGACGACTGGTATCCTGTGTGGAAGATTGTAACCTTCAAACTCTTGATTCTCCTTCTTATGTACGGGCAAGAGGCTGTGGTCCCTATAGAATTTATGGTTCCAAGCCTTTGGATGGCCATTGAAAATGGACTCGGTCACAGGGAAAGCTTGAGGGAATGGCTGCACAATGAGATTAAGTGAGGAACATGTCGGGAAGTCGGCTACGATAGGGCTGTCAAGTTATGGACTCTCGACGAATGGATACATGACGCCATCAACGGGACCAAATTGAAACCTTCCCCGGAGAGGATGGATTTGAGAGGAGGGACAGAACAATCGAGAGGGACTCAAGCGGTCAGGCAGGTAGAGTCGTCCGTATGAGCGACCAAAGAAGTCTTCGGAAAGGAAATTGTGGATGTCATGAACGGTTCGAAACGAAAAGCATATCATCACAGGTTGGAGGCGCACAGGCAGCTGCCTGGCAATTGATGAAAAAAAAAAATTAAATTTTTTTTTTTTTTTTTTCGAAACGAAGCAATAAAGGCCGTACGATAGTACGACAACTTGGGAGCGAAGGCAAGCAAGCACATAAAAAGCACCGTATGGACGAAGACAAAGTCCGAAGACGAAGACATAAAGTATGAACGAAGACATAAAGTCCGAAGATGAAGACATAAAGTATTAAACAAAGACATAAGGTTCGAAGACATAAAGTATTAAATGAAGATACAAAATAAATGAAGGCATAAAAGTATTAAACGAAGACGTAAAGTATGGGCGAAGACATAAAATATCGGACGGAGGTATGCATGGGCGATTTTAAAAAGTGAAGGCACAGATCAAGCAATAGGGTCCGTATGGCAAGGTTGAAAAAGAAAAGCCGAAGACATTTATGAAACCGTATGGCCGTACGACAACTTGGAGAAACGAAGTTATCTTAGAAAAGGTACCGTACGGTTAGTATAAGTCCAAAATGATAACCGTATGACAAGTTTATAAGTTTGAAGGTGATTTGACGAAGGCATAGGTTAAGCAAAAATGACCGTACGGTAATAGTTTTAATGAGTATTAAGTGGCAACTTTCAAAGTTTGAAGGGAATGAGTATTTAACCTTACGGACATCACAGGCAAAGCAAAAAAAGGCACCGTACGACCAAACAGAGGAAAGGAAAAGGAGGGAGATGTCCGTATGGCCATTTCATTAATAAAGATACAGTACGGCAGGTTTCATATTTAGGTGAAGACCATGCAGAGGCTATATGAATTGCAAAGTTACAACCGTACGATCGAAGGAAGAATACATAGAAAACAACGTACGACAATTTTAAGAGAAGCTCGCAAGTAATAAAAGCTGAACCGTACGGCCTTCTTTGGCAAATTAAAAGTTGGAAGGCGAAACAAGAGCAAGCGTACGACACTAAAAGGTGTAACAGGAATACTGTCCAAGGAATGTAGCATTTCATACGGCAAGGAATAAGTTTGGAAATAAAAAAGAGTACAGAAGAATTTAGTTCTTGACGGTAAGGAAGGACTGGCGGCAAGGAGGAGAAGATTAAAAAACAAAAAAACAAAAAAAAAACAATGACAAATCAAAACAGTTCAAAATGAGTAACTTATGGTACCAAAGGGAAGGGCATAATGAGGTAGTAAGGAAAACATAAGCGCTTTACAGATCAGCCCTTGGAGAGTGTGACTTGTTGATGAGATCGGAGCTGCTACAGGCATGGAGTGTCTGCATGCCGGAGGTGAAGAGAGCACTGGAGCAAGTCTTTCAAGAGGGGTACTATGCTTTGAGGCACTTGGAGTAGGTGTTGGCTGGACGTGAGACTGTCTTGGTGGATGCATAGAGAGCTCAGGAGGAGCTGACCACCCAGTTGGAGGCAGTAGAGAAACACTTGGCTCAGCGTACCTAAGAGTTGGAAGCAGAGAAGTTGGCACGAGTGGCTATCAAGGTCAGATTGGCTAGGGAGACAGTATGGTGTTAGCGGAGGCTATAGCTGAACAGTATGTTTTGGAGACAAGTTTGGTGCAAGCACGGGAGGAATGGGATGTGACGGAAAAGACCTACTGGACGCAGCATTGATGGGGAGGGCGGCACTTCATCTTTTCAGGGACGCCCCTTGCCCCTTCTCGGTGATTTTCTTCTTCTATGTGGTGTATTTCATCTCCGTGTTGTTGTAAGTCGTCGGAGACGACTTTTTTTTTGGGGGGGATGATGTTGTCGGGATAATTGTATGTACGGGTTATTATATTAGTAAAGTATTAGGTTACTCTCAGTCGTTAGCGACCGAGAGGTTAGACAATTACGTCACGATGTTTCGGTCGTGGCCCTTCGGGTTCTTTATATACTCTCTCGGAGGTTGGACATGGGAGATATGATGGTATGATCATCACGATGTAAATTTACTTTCCAGTATGGAATGATTAATGAAAGTATTTATTATTCTATGATACATTCTATGTTTATTATATTTCTTGTACTATGTCTGTGCAATACTAAGTTTACCCCAACATGTAAACATCTGTCTTATGGCCAAAGAGGACAACAGTTGGTTATGACACAAGAAGCTCTGCCACATAAACTTTGACAGTAGTAAAAAAAAACGGTAAGAGGACTTCCTGAGATTACCAAGCCCATCAAAGGTATCTATAAAGATTGTCAAGAACATCAGAAGCTTTCCACATGTTCAAAATCTACAAAGCTTGAGTGGAAAAAGAAACCGACAAAAGCTTGAAGTGTCTAAGATCAGACAGAGGAGGTGAATATACCTCTCAAGTGTTCACTCACTACTAAGAGGAGCACAGAATAAAAAGACAGCTATCTGCACCAAGGACTCCCTAGCAAAATGGAGTTGCAGAAAGAAGAAACAGGATGCTGATCGATTGCAATAGAACCCTGTTGATGTAGAAGGATTTGCCTCACTACTTCTGGAGGGAAGCTGTCAGTACCGCTGTCTACACACTCAATCGGATCCAAGTCAAGAAGGGAACCGGTAAGACTCCTTACGAACTATGGTTTAAGCATTCTCCTAGTGTAAGCTACTTCAAAATCTTTGGTAGCAAATGTTATATCAAAAGAGATATGTACTTTGGAAAGCTTGATCCTAAGAGTGACGAAGAAACATTTTTGGGCTACTCTACCAAAAGCAAGGTCTATCGGTGTTTGAACAAAAGAACAAGCAAGATAGTTGAAAGCATCAATGTAAAAGTTGATGAATCTTTAGAACTAGATAGGAAGACTGGTCATGAGGATCATGACAGTCTTGAGGGCCTAAATGAAGGAAATGCCTTTGAGTTCAACGAAGCCATGATAGAAGATGAAGGAGGAGTACACATGGACAGACATCTAAAGCAGGAGATCGTTCTTGAACCCAACAGGCCAATGCAAGATGATGAACAAGTGGATGTCCAAAACCATGATGAAGATAATGCTCAACCGGAAGAACCTGACCGGGAACAGAGACCGGTTCTTCCAAGGTATGTCACATATCATTCGCCTGACAATATAATTGGTGACAAACATGCAAATATCTTAACCAGGAAAAAGGCTAGAGAGAATATCTGCTTACTCTCCCATGTAGAGCCCAAATCCACCAGACAAGCTCTAAAAGATGACAATTGGTTCAAGGCCATGGAGGAAGAAATTCAGCAGATTGAAAAGAATGAAACATGGGAACTTGTGCCAAGACCTAAGGACAAAAATGTCATAGGAACCAAGTGGGTCTTCAGGAACAAGTTGAATGAGGATGGAAAAGTAATAAGAAATAAGGCAAGATTGGTCTGCAAAGGATATGCCTAGGAAGTTGGACTGGACTATGGAGAAACCTTTGCATCAGTAGCAAGATTGGAAGGAGTAAGAATTCTACTTGCCTATGCTGCTCACAAGGGATTCAAAGTTTATCAGATGGATGTTAAGTCCGCATTCCTAAATGGAATACTGGAGGAAGAAGTCTACATTGAACAACTAGAAGGCTTCACATCTGCGCATAAGGATGGAATGGTCTGTAAACTGAAGAAAGCTCTTTATGGGCTTAAGCAAGCTCCAAGGGCTTGGTATGAGAGGTTGCACTCATACCTTCTGACCATAGGATTCACAAGAACTGGGGACTATAGCAATATGTATCTCAAGACCGGAGTAGATGGAAATCTAATTGCCGAGATCTTCGTGGATGATATCATCTTTGGAGGTCATGATAGGATGAGCAAAGCCTTTGCTGAAGAGATGAAGAAAAAATTTGAGATGTCTATGATAGGGGCAATAAAATTCTTCATTGGACTATAGGTCTATCATCTGAAGGAAGGAATTTTTATTTCTCATTCCAAATATATCAAAGAAATTCCTAAGACCTTTGGACTTGATGATTCCAAACTGGTTGGAACCCCAATGATAACCAACCTCAAGTTATCAAAGGAGGATGATGCCAAAGAAGTACATGAAACAATGTATCGGTCCATGATAGGTAAGCTATAGTATGCCGTCCACAGTAGACCGGACATTGCTCATGCAATTGGCATAGTGGCAAGATTCTGTGCAAATCCAAAAGAGACATCTAATAACAGTAAAGAGAATCTTCAGATATCTAAGAGGAACTAAGGATTATGGTTTATGGTTTCCTCACAAGGGAGGATTCGAAATAAAAGTTTACACTGATGCAGATTGGGCAGGAAACATTGATGATAGAAAGAGCACAAGTGGTGGTGCATTCTTTCTCAGTGGAATAATTGTTTCGTGGACAAGCAAGAAACAAAACTGCATATCCCAATCTACTGCAGAAGCCGAATATGTTGCTGCAGCAATCAATTGCACACAGGTGATCTGGATAAAACAACTATTAGAAGGAATTAAAGAACAGGTACTTGAACCAATAGCTATCTATTGTGATAGGACCAGTGCAATTAACATATCCAAGAACCTGTCATGCATTCCAAGACAAAGCACATTGCTATCAAGTATCATTACTTGAGAGAGCTTGTACAAGACAAGGAGGTGAGATTAGAGTATGTTCCCACCAAGGAACAAATTGTTGATATCTTCACTAAGTCTTTACCAAAGAGTACTTTCGAGTATCTCCGAGGTAAACTAGGGGTAATACCCCTTCATGATCTTTAGTAAACCTGAAAAGGTGGTCATTAGTTCATTGTGCTTCAACAGATGGTTACACCTCATCTTTTCTGGACTGATGAAGAAGGAATGCTGCTCATGGGGGTAGCAGATTAGACAAAGGTAGTCTCTCTGACTAAGCCTTTGGCATCATTGTCAAAAAGGGGGAGAATTTGGCAATAACCCGAGGACTGTAGCAGTAGCAGATGTACAAAGATATAAGCACAGTAAGGTGATTGCCCATCATAGTTTTGCCTTCAATGCCAAAGGGGGAGATTGTTGGCATTAAGTGATGATAACCGGTAAGCCTGTCACAGGTACTAGTGTTGTCATTGATTGGCAAAAAGAGCATAGAGACTTGCCATCTTTATGAAATCCACAGAATCAAACAGATCTATGTGAAAGAAGGATGGTTTGGCCGATGATGTCAATATACAAGAACGTTGTGACTACATGCATATACCACCGGTCACTATACAACTCCTTAACCACTGGGCTATGCACACAATAAAGGAAAAGAGGATTCCAGCATCAGCTGAAGGACCGTACTGCAACCGGTAACCAACCGAGGATGGAGCAACCGATAAGCCGAGCAAAGGATAGTAAATTGAGGACTGTAGAAACCGGTAAGCCACAACAGGTCAAAGACTCTTACTTGTTTACAGTATAAAGAACTCAACCGATATATTATAAGACGACGGTACGAACTGAGGAAGTCATAGTCAACTGTCTGTTCCAACCGATATATTATAAGACTCCGGTATGAACTGAGGAAGTCATAGTCAACTGTCTGTTCCAACCAACTCTTCTTGACCAGGATTTATTGCAGTAAATCTGGGTGACTTTGAGTTATCTTGGTGATCGGTTTGAGGCGCAGTTGAAGGATTTAAAGCCGGAATCAGTGGCTTTTTGAGGCGCGGTTGAAGGATTTATAACCGGCTTCAGTGGCTTTAAATCAAAGTGTTATCTCCTGTGAAGGAAAGTTGCCTGGCACACAACCACTGTTTTCTTCATTAGGCTGATAAAGCAAGGGCATGCATCAAATGTTTTCCTTTGATAACTAACACTTCACTACATGATGAATCCGATAAGGATTTGAAATTAGGTCATGCATGATGAGCACAATTAGGGTTTGGACCCTATATATTCTCCTGCCTAAGGCAAATAAAAGTTGGCTTCATTTTGCCGAAAAAAAGAGTGAACCTGTAAGCTGTTGAAGCCAGGGTGAAATAGAAAGAAGTGAAAAAAAAAGAACTGTGCTGGGAAGTACAAAAGTAGAGGAGAAGACACCTGCACCGACCAGTGTTACTTCTCAATTGAGCACGAATAGAAATCTTATCAGACTGTGTAGTCAACTATAAAAGGTCATTCACTCTATTGTTTTCTAGCAAACTACAATAGTTAAATCCCAGAATTTGGGTGGACTCTAACAAGTCGCTTGTATCAAATCCCTTAACTGGGTGACATCCTTCAAGGTGTTCAATGTCCTCTAGTCAGGTAGGTCCTAACAGGTTTTATTTTAACAAATCTCTTAACTGGGTCGCATCTAGAAAATGCATTATTATCCTCTAACTGGGAAGGCTCCTAACAGGGTGTACTCCAGAAGAGTACAAATTTTTTGAGGTCTCCTCACACCGTGTTTTTCACCCAAATCGGGTTTCCACATGATAAATCTGGTGTCACTGTGTGATTGGATGCTTACTGTTATTATATGCATGAATTTGTTTTCCTTTCAACTGTAAGTTAACTTCATCAGATTTGTAGGAGTAAAGTTTTAGTGGTGCTGATTCACCCCTCCCCTCTCAGCACCGGTTGGTGTATACACCTAAAAATGGTCACCTAGACTATTAGCCCCTTTTGCTAAATCATAAATTGCTTATTCTTGATCAAATCCTAGTTCTATCATTTATTTGATTATTTTGTATGGGCTAACCATTTATCCTAAGTTTTTATTTACTTAAAAGAAATATTTCCTCCCCTTTTAATAAATAAAAAGCCCCCACTTTTCCTCTTATCCTAAGTTGCACAAATAAAGCATTATTTTTATTTTATAAAAAGGGAAAAAAACACTTTTTGTCTCATATGGACACAAAAGTCAACTCTTATTTTCCCATTGGAGGATATTTGTGCACATGGATTGCTCCTCTTTCAAGCTCCACCATTCATTAAATCTTTTGCCTCTTAATCTTCATGGTCCATTCCTCCTCATTTCCTTTAAAAGAAGAGCTCTCTTCTTCATTCTACATCCCCAACTTTTTATGCTAACTTTATGCTGCAAGATTTTTAAGTCACTTTGGAGCTTTTGAAGATTTGGAGCATTCTTAGCATCTACATTTCATTCTTGTATTCTACATCTCATTCTTGCATTCTTAGCTTAGCTTCATATTTATGTTTTCTTAGATTAGTTTCATTTCTATACTCTAGATTAGCTCACATAGATTAATTAGCTTGGGTTGTAACACTTGCATATTTCCTTTTATAGCTTAGCTTGCATTTCCATTTCTAGCATAGCATTGCATTGCATTTTCATTTGATTTTTGAGGATATTGGCATTCTTGCCCTTGTCTTCATTGAATCTCCCATTGCATGGTTTACTAGCAAGGTTATAGGCTAAATAGCTCTAGCTGAGAGCATTCTTAAAACCCTTGCACTCCATGCCTAGGGAGCTATGGATCAATTTTTGAGACCTCATTCTTGAGTGTTCTTGAATGTAATGATTCATAGAAGTGTGACACAATTATAGCACACATTTTTGGCGCCCACCGTGGGGCAGAGTAGACTAGCTTTGTCCTTTCCTTTTCTGCATTTTCGTCATATTCCGTCAATTTTTCGGCAAGTTTTTAGCTTAATTTTTAGTCTCTGTTTTTTTGTCTCAGACTGTCGTACGATACTTTCCAGAAGTATCGCGCGATATACCTCTGTATGCGCGTGCGATACTTCGCCTGTCAGAAGTATCGCTTGGCTATAGTAGAGAATATTGCTTGGTCTTGGGCGAAGTATCGCCTGGTGTCGAGCGAAATATCGCACAGTTAGAAAAGTATCGCCCAGTATACTGCGAAGTATCGCGCGATACTGGTATCTGTACTGTGTCTGTATCCGACAACGAGCTATTTTTGAGTTATTTAATCCATCTTGCAAGTTTCGGGTTCTTAGCTATCTTTTTGGAATTTTCTGAAAATTCCAGTGTAATTTTGCAATTTTTTTTAAAATTTTGCCAATGGTATTGAAAATCAAATTGTAAGATATCGTTGGAAAGGTCTTTCCGAGCCTAATCCAACCATGATGGTTTCATTTTCAGATTTTATCATTTGATTAGCTATTTTACATGCAGATTATCTGATTTTTGATGTGCTAACCATTGTTAGATTTCTGATTTTGCTAACCTTGTGGGTCTAACAAGTTGTGGTTGTAGGTGCCTCTTGCTTGATATATTTTGCCAAAAGAACGCATGTCAAAGAGGGCTACTAACGGTTTTTGTAGGGCTGCCCAAGCATAAAAACAAAAAAAAATCTTGCTTGTTTATTTGCTTTCCTTTTAAGTGTGGCAAAAACTAGTTGTTTCATTTATTAGGCACTTAATACCTTGTTGTAGGAATTTTGAGGTGGTAGGAGAGTATGCTCTTCACCCTTGTGGTGAAACATAAATCTTGACCCATCTTGAGATTTTGAAAGCAAGGGGGTAACTAAATCTTTGCTTGGTGTGTTTGGGTGAAATTTTTGAGATAAGGGAGTATGCTCTTCACCCTTGTGGTGAATCAAAAACCTTGAACCTCAAGAATTGATCCACTTTTTGTTTAGATTTAGAATCCTTTAGCAGCCCTGCTCTTGAGCAATCAAGAGGAACGACCCAAGTGGGGACAAGCTTTTTGCCGGCTCTTCCAACCCACTATAATCTCAAGGCTATTGAGGACACAAAACCTTGGTAGACATAGTACTTATCTTCGCTTGATGTGAGTAACTTGTGAGATTGTGACCATGAGGAAAGCATTAAGCAAGAATGCTTAAGGTACTCTAGAGGCCGCGAGGTCCTAGTCTTTTATGAGGAGCAAGAGGGGTGCTATGAACGGAAGCACTTACTACGAACCTTTAGATAGAGGCCACCTTATTTTATCCGCTTAGCTTCTTGGTGCAAGGATTGATCCAAGTGGACTTACCCGGATCACCCCAAGACACTCACCATATGTGTTCCTTTGGTTGTGTTTTTGACACTTCCATGACAATGCCAATATCTCTTGTGGGCAACCACTTGGTGTGAGTCAAAGGAGCATCAAGTTGTGGGCCATGTTGCTAAGTAATGAGCCTTGTCCTTCTAGGTAGTAATTGCTTGAATTGTCTTCGATTGTGCTATACCAGTGTAAACATTCTCAACATTCAAACAAAATGGTAGCACTCAAAGAATTTTTCTATTTTGATATCACAAGTGCTTGTCTTGGCAAGGTTGCTTTTGCCCTTGTTTCAAGTGTTCTATGACATGTTTGATCCTATACTGTTTGCAAACCTGTCTTTTATCTGCTGTTACTGCTTGTCAAACTAAGAAATTGCACTATCCAACCTTTGAACTTGATCAAAATGCTTCAAAACTGAGACTTTTATGTTCACTGGTCAAAGAATTGCCCAAATCTGCAACAGTATCGCGTGCCTTCCTGAGAAATATCGCGCGATAGTTCGCGCCTGCTGTCTATCGCTTGCTTTGCTTGAAGTCTATTGCTCTGGTATATTGAGGTCTATCGCCTGGCTTAAGGCGAAGTATCACCCGACTGAGAAGTATTGCCCTGTCTGCTTGGAATGTATCGCCCAAAACCTTTTTGCTGTCCTGTCATTGCTGCAATTCGGAGTTGCTAAACTTGCACTTTAACCTGTCCTAGAATGTCTTTTTTGTTCTTACTTGAAGCTGGCTTGTTATCTACATGCTTAGATTTGTTCTAGACTGAAACAAATGAGCTAAAACTATTGGATTTGAGCTTAACAAATGCTACTCTTGATCACTTGTCGCATCACGGTTATCTCTCTAGCTACTTGCTTATTGAGCTTCTTGCTCGCTGCTCGGCTTTAGTCAATTGATTGCTATAAGTGCTTGAGCACTTTTGACAAGCCATCTCTCTATTGTTCTACTTTGACAAGTGATCCTTATTAGCTTTGCTTATCTCATATCTGAGAAACTTTGTCTCATTCTATTAGTCAACCAACATCTCTTTTCATGCCGGTTACAACTCGGTCTCAATTTGAGCAGGAGAGTCATCCTCCATTCAATTATACACAGTTACCTTCTCCCACTAGACGCTCACGAGCGCCCATTAGCAACAACAGTTCTAGTTCTAACCAATCTGAGGATTCTAAGGCTACCCCGTGGTACAAAGGAGGTTTCCTCTTTTCCGCATTCAAGACCCCCAAAAACACAGACAGTGTCTCACTCACTTTGACTGAACAAGAAAAATTTCAACGCTTGCAAGAACACTTTGAGCATAAGGATAACCAAGCGTGCTTAGACAAAGAACACAATCAACAAAGGATGGATGCTGCTAGGCGCATGGCTTATAGAGGGACATTTCATGAGCAACCTGAGACTAGTAATCATGAGCATAGACCTCTTTTTATCAATGGCAACAATGGCAACAACACGCCACCAAGATCTCCTCCAAGACCCACTTTTGGTATGCCTTCTTCACCTCCTAGACCTCCTCCCTCTCAACATGAGGCAGAGGCTGATGATGAAATTTCTAGTGAGGATCTTATGAGATTTGAACAAGATGTGGTCTCCCAACGAATGATGCATAAGCTTTTAGAGCGTAATGGCGATCAATATTTTCAATATATGACTTCTAGAGGATACAAGCTTCCTCCTGGCTATGATGTCAGACAAATTGTCCAACAAAGAGTACCAACTGAATTGGAAGTCCTTCAAGAAGAATTACGTCGGACAAATCAACACCTTACCCAAATGGCATTAGAAAGAGAGCCTCCAAAGGTCTCTTTTGTAGAATCAATTTGTGCTCTTCCTTTTGATAAAAGTCTATACATGGTCCCATTTCCTAGGGATATTGAGGTTCCCAAATATGACAAGTATGATGGAAACGGAGATCCTCATGACCATGTGCGTCACTTTTATGCTCTTAGTATGGACTTTCTTCATGAAGACACATTTCTTCTACGATTATTCCCTCGAAGCTGAAGAGGACAAGCTTTAGAATGGTTTGCAAAGTTGACACCTCCTTTGAAGACTTTTGATGAGTTGGCTATGCGCTTCACACAACACTATTCATACAACATCCAACAACCTGTCACCGTGATAGATCTTGGTAATCTAAGACAACATCAAGGTGAGCCATTTGCAACTTACTTACAATGTTGGAGGTCATTGTATTCTAGGTATCCTCGTCAGTTACCCGAGAGAGAAAAGATTGACATTTTCGTCAACACTCTTGTGCCTGAGCTATATTATGATTTAAGGAAACAACTGTTCTCTTCTTTCAACGACATGTTTGAAAGTGCATATCGAATTGAGGATGTAGCTATAAGAAAAGGGGATATTGTTATTAATAAAGATGCTAAAGGCAATGGCAAAGACAAGAACAAACTGTGGAATAAAAACAAGTATGTTGTTAATGATGGGGTTGTTGATGCTCCTAAAGCTAAAGAGCCTGCTTTCAATCTCTCTAATGCTATCCATGCAGCAAAACAACAAGAAGCTACCAACACTCACGGTGCTCCTAAACCTCGATATGTAGATAAGCCTAGGAAGTCATTTCGAAAGCGAGTCTATACCAAGTTGGCAGAAGCTTACGATGTGATCCTTAAGACTTTGGTTGACAATGGATATCTTACGCTTCCTGATAAACCTGGTAACTGGGATCCAAGAAATAAGCCGGATTGGTGGAGAGATGATCATTATTGTCATTATCACAGAAACAAGGGACATCCCACAGACAATTGTTTTAAGCTTAAGGATGATATTCAGGATCTTTTTGAGAACGACACAATCTCCACTGATGGCTTAACTAAAAATTCTGATCACACAGCTTTCAAAGATCCTCTACCTAAGCATGATAAGGGGGACACCTCTCAAACACATAAAAAGAATCATGATGCTAAGATCCACTATACATGTACTTCTGACACACCTGTGATCAACATGGTAGAGCCTATTGAAAATGTTCTTATGGTGAGATCTCAAGAGGATAATAAAGCCAATCATGGTAAGCCAAAGTTGGTCTTGCAAACACATGGTAGTTCATCTTCCCGAAGTGAGACACTGAATGCTGTTACTAGGGGGCAAGCCAAGATTGTCCTTAAAACTGCGCAAGATCCCAAGCAAGCTTTTCCTTCCAAACAACCGGCTCCTTCAGCCACCCCTAGCTATGATGTTGTCCAACATTTGCAAAAGACACCAGCTCAGATATCTATCCTTGAGTTGCTTCGGTTATCCCCTTCGCATAGATAGATTCTTGATGAGGCTTTACGTACAACATGTGTTCCCAATGACATTGATCCAGATTAATTTCAGGCTATGGTCAACCACATTTCATCTTCGCTATCTCTCTCCTTTTCTGCAGAAGATGACATATCTATTGCTCACCCTCATAATCTAGCTTTACACATTGAAGTTCTAGTCTACAATACCTGAGTCTGCCGAGTCCTGATAGACAATGGTGCAGGGTTAAATATTGTTTCTTTCAATGTCATACAACAGTTGGGTTTGTCAGAATTTGCTATGGATTCTAAGAAGAAGATTACTATAAAAGCTTACAATGAAGTGGAAAGATCTTCCAAAGGTCTTGTCACACTGCCTGTCCGAGTGGGTCCTGTCACGAAAGATATTAGCTTCCAAGTATTGGACATCCCACTCGCATATAACTTTCTTTTGGGTCGTCCTTGGATCCATGACATGCAGGCTGTTCCTTCCACTTATCATCAATGCGTCAAATTTCCGTACAATGGCACTGAAGTTGTGATTCCTAGAGACCATACTATTGCTATTAATGCTCTTGCTGCTGCTGAAAAATTTGTTCCTCACAATGAACCTTCTGTTGATCCTAGTACGTCTCTAGTTGCTGCTGAGAAATCACTTAAGATGATGACCTTGGTATGGGTGAATATATGCTGGGTTCCTTTGCTTCTATACCTGTTTCTCCTAGGTCATATGGGAAACCTTCTGATCAGATGAAGCCTTCCACTTCTGCTATGGTGATCTTTGATACTTTTATTCCTTCACCCATTCCTTTAGAAGCAGAAAGAGAAGAACAAGTTGTTCAAGAGTGGATCTATAGAGAGGATTCTAGAAATACTCCCATGCTCAGTAATTCAGACACAGATACAGATGAGTCACCACTACACACAATGCCTCACATGGGAGATGATCTTCCTTCTACTTCACTTCTTTGGGGAGAAGAATGTATATCTACTAATGATATAGCTGAGGCCTCTATGTCTAGAACCTATGTGGCTAAAGAATCATTGCACTATGATAGACAACGTCGCAACATTGCATGACTGCTACAAAGAGGTGATCTATCACATAATGACATGAGTATCTCTACTTCTCGTCATCTTAAGCCTCTTCCAGAAGATTCTTCCATGATAGATATGGATGTTGATGTAGTTCATACCTCTGGTAACCCTCCCGACGTAGTTGATGAGTCTCGTGCAGGGTCTGATGGGTTTGTTCCCCATATTGCCTTAGTAGACTATGTTGGTCCTTCTATGACAAATCTAAATCTAGCTACTTTTGGAGCTTACCCTATAGGCTCAACTTCTCTTGTCACCAGAGATGATATCCCTCACATAAATGCTATTGAACCAGTCACTTCATTTCATCTCGCATCAACACCTGTTACTTCTTCCACTAGCGAACTAGCCACAAAAAATATTGAATCAGCAATCAAACATCATAGTCATCAAGTCAAAAGAAACGAGCAATGGTTGGATGGCGAAAACCACATTGTGGCGGTATCCGAACCTAAGAAAAGTAAAAATAAAAATCTGCTCAAAAATACTAATTATCAAATAAAAGATGACAAGTTGATTCTCTACAAAAAAATGGTGCACTACTTTAAGCATGATCTCATATCTGTTATACTTCAGCCCATTCCTGAAGCTGAGAACAAAGTTGCTAATGCCTTGGTTACTTCGACATCCATCTTACAAATGAAAAGGCATAAATCTCGCTTCAAGTTCTTGGTGGACGAATTATGCTATCTTGCTTACAAATACTACAATCCTGCCATGTTTTCATGTCTTCCACCTCATATTCTTCCTGACAATCCACCACGCCATTCTTTCCGCTATCCTTACACTTTGCCTTTGTCTCTGGTGACTTGTATAGGAAGGGTCTAGACGGAACTCTCCTTAAGTGTCTAGAAATAGAGGAGTCAGAAAAAGTGCAAGCTGAAATCCACGATGGCATATGTGGATCACATTCTAATGATCCTCCGCTAGCTCAGACATTGCTTAGGGCTGGTTATTATTGGTCGAACTGGTTGAGACCTCCTATCGTCATAGTTGCAGCATTTGGGCCTGGGGCCTATCAGTTCTCTACATCAGAGGAAGCAGATTCTTGATGCCCATTTCTGTCTGAGGCATTCTTTGTACATACTTTATTGATCCTGAAAAAATTACAAAAAAATTCATATATGATGCTGAAAAAATCCTAAAAAGCATAAAAAGTACTGAAAAAATGAGCATCCTAGTGAAAACCTAGCAATAGGCGCTTTGATGTCTCACCAAAAAAATAAAAAAAATAAAAAAAATAAAAAAAAATTGAAAAAGTGCCTTGGTGAAAACCTGGAAACAGGCGCCTTGGTAGCAAAAATACAAAAAAAATTATAAAAAGTCCTGAAATTTTTTTTGCAATAAATCTATCAAGTGGTGAAAACCTGGAAACAGGCGTTGCTTGAGACCCTCTGCACCTATGTCTATTAGTCTCGCGTGGCGCTCATTCGCTCCACTTCTCGCTTTGCCTCTCCTAGCCTGGAATTGACTCTTGTCTTAGTCTAGGGGGCATACGTTGTTTTAAGCTTATCTTGGGTCTCTTTGTGCGTCCGGGTTTCTTAGACACCTCGCAAATGGTGTTTTTCAACACCACCCCAACTGTGTTTTTCAACACTACCCTAGCATTGAGTGTTTCTTAACACTTATCAGATATCCTACCCGCAATCTAGATGCAATATTTCTCATTGGTAGATGCGATACTCAAAGTTTAACTCTATGACCTACACCCACGCACTTAAACATTTGACTCGCTGAGACTTGCTTGGCTTTATTTCTTTGTGTTGTCTATGATGATTTCTTTGCTTAGTGTTCTCCCCCTGTGATCGTTTTTGATGATGCATAGCTAGAAGACTGAGGGAATGAGAACATGTTTTATTGCTTTTTCTGCTTGTGGGTATATTTTGTTGGTCCTAACTGTCATGAGCATTTATGCTGGTCTTACTTGACACTCTGGATTGACAAGATATTATCCTTGACTGTTTCGCAAGTGCATGCTAGTCATCTTCACTTTCTTGTGTCTCGATGCGAGCATAATCTTGCTATATCAAACTTAGGTAATCTCACTGCACTAGTCATCTTGACCTGCATGTTTTTGATGCCTAGGTGAGATTTCCACATTTCTATCTGATAAAGATCATATTCATATCCACATAGTTATGCTAGTGTGCATTGTATGATCTTACGATGCTACCAATAATGCTCGATGATGAATCTTAGATGTCTATTAGCATTGTGACCTTGCAAGTAAACCACTTTTCATGTAGCTTGCATTCTTAGGTTCATGTTAGATTAGTTTTTGCATCTTGCATATGGAGAGAGCTCTCCTTTATCTTTCATGGACTTGTTAATCAACTGCGCTCACCTTTCGCTTCTTCCCGATCATGTCTTTCATATCCCATCATTTTCTATTCATTTCGGGATCGAAACCGAAATCCGTGTTCACCTTGATCGTCCAAATCATCTTTTTCCTTCTTCCGTGCAGTTGGCTAACCTTTTGAGGCCTGATCCTTCGATCTTCGTTGGGGCATTCTTCACCTCTTCATCCCCATCTCTTTCAAACTTCCAGTCTTTCATTCACTTTCAAAATCCCAAGTTCAACTCTTCTCTCCATGGTGTTTTCGAGTTGACGGACCGCTTGGTTCATGCCCCGTGTCCCATGTGTGGGGCATATCTTCACTGCTTAATGGTTATTCTGTTCTCTTTCTTCGATTATGATTTCTAGTGATTTGATCATGCTGCTCTTGCTTCTGCTTTCCCTCTACTTGGATTTCGCTTTCGATCCCGAGGGGGCAGACATATCATATCTTATTAGCTATCTCTTTCCTAAGTGTTCAGTATTGTCGCTACCAGGCTGACCATGCAGGATTTGCTATTTTTGTGTACTTCATTCTTTGGAGTCAGAACGCTATTGCCTTCTTGGCTATCTGCTTGCTTTCTTGGCTGATCTGAGTTGCTTTGTGATCCCAAATCGATCTCACATTTCAACTTCATTCTTTGACTACATGTGTTCCCAAATCGATCACACATTAGTCAAAGAGGGGCAAATGTATACACCTAAAAATGGTCACCTAGACTATTAGCCCCTTTTGCTAAATCATAAATTGCTTATTCTTGATCAAATCCTAGTTCTATTATTTATTTGATTATTTTCTATGGGCTAACCATTTATCCTAAGTTTTTATTTACTTAAAAGGAATATTTCCTCCCCTTTTAATAAATAAAAAGCCCCCACTTTTCCTCTTATCCTAAGTTGCACAAATAAAACATTATTTTTATTTTATAAAAAGGGAAAAAAACACTTTTTGTCTCATATGGACACAAAAGTCAACTCTTATTTTCCCATTGGAGGATATTTGTGCACATGGATTGCTCCTCTTTCAAGCTCCACCGTTGATTAAATCTTTTGCCTCTTAATCTCCATGGTCCATTCCTCCTCATTTCCTTTAAAAGAAGAGCTCTCTTCTTCATTCTACATCACCAACTTTTTATGCTAACTTTATGCTGCAGGATTTCTAGGTCACTTTGGAGCTTTTGAAGATTTGGAGCATTCTTAGCATCTACATTTCATTCTTGCATTCTTAGCTTAGCTTCATATTTATGCTTTCTTAGATTAGCTTCATTTCTATGCTCTAGATTAGCTCACATAGATTAATTAGCTTGGGTTGTAACACTTGCTTATTTCCTTTCATAGCTTAGCTTGCATTTCCATTTCTAGCATAGCATTGAATTGCATTTTCATTTGATTCTTGAGGATATTGGCATTCTTGCCCTTGTCTTCATTGAATCTCCCATTGCATGGTTTACTAGCAAGGTTATAGGCTAAATAGCTCTAGTTGAGAGCATTTTTAAAACCCTTGCACTCCATGCCTAGGGAGCTATGGATCGATTTTTGAGACCTCATTCTTGAGTGTTCTTGAATGTAATGATTCATAGAAGTGTGACACAATTATAACACACAGTTGGGACTATCATGGGAAGTATCCATAAACTTCTATGTTCAAAGGGAGGCTCTCCAACAAGAGGTCCCCAAGAGCGTCATCCAAGATAGTCTAATAGTGAACGATGAAGTTGATCATCTTCTTTAGAGATTGCCAAGTTTACTCACACATAGCTTTATTACCCTTTGAGAGGAGAGGGACCCAGAGGATGTTGGCATTGAGTGATGGTAATCGGTAAGCCTACTACTGGTACAAGTACAAGTACAAGTATTGTCATTGATTGGCAAAAGAAGATAAAGTTTTGTCATCTCTATTAAGTCTAAAGATCCAAGGAGATCTGTATGAAGGAAGGATGGTTTGGCAAATGGTGCCAACATATAAGAATCGGTCACTAGATATAGCATCAACAACCGGGTAATGTACATAGTCAAGAAAAGGAGGATTCAACCTTCAACTGAAAACCGTGGACCTAGCTACAACCGGTGTAGTCAAGTACAAAGAAAGCAACATCAAACCAGTGTCAACAATACAACTGAGAAAGGTGCAACCGGTAAGCCAAGGAAGATACAGTAACAGGTCAAAGACCCTTACCTGTTCACAACATGAAGATCTCTACTATCTATTAATGACTCCGGTATGAACCAAGGAAGTCATAGAGTACTATCTGTTCCAACCAACTCCTTGACTGAGATTTTTTGTGACAAATCCAGAGGTCTTTGAGTTAAACTAGTGATCGGTTTGGGGCGCATCTGGAGGTTTTAAAGCCGGAATCAATTGCTTTAAAACAAGGTGTTATCTCTTGTAAAGGAAAGATGCTTGCCACGCATCTATTGTTTTCTTTTTGCCGCAGATAAATCAAGGGCATGCGTCAGATGTTTCCTTAGTGAACTGGTACTCCACTAAGTGATGAATCCGAGAAGGATCTGTAATTAGGTCATGCATGATGAGCACAATTAGGGCTAGGGCTCTATATATTCTTCTGCCTGAGGTGAATAGAAGTCGCCTTCATTCTGTCGAGAAAAAGAGTGAACCTATAAGTTGTAGAAGCTAGGGTAAGAAGAAGTTTGAAGAAGAGAGAAAGAAGATTGTGTAGAGAAGCACAACAGTAGAGGAGAACACACCTGCGGTGACTGGTGATGCTTCTCAGTTGAGCACAAATAAAGATCTTATCAGGCTATGCATAGTCATCTGTAAAAGGTCAATCCCTCTATTGTTCTCTAGCAATTACAATAGTTAAAATCTCAGTATTTGGGTGGACTCTAACAGGTCCCTTGTATCAAATCCCCTAACCGGGTGACATCTTTCAAGGTGTTCAAAGTCCTCTAACCAGGTAGGCACTAACTGGCCTTATTGTAACAAATCCCTTAACCGGGTCGCATCTAACAGTGCATTGTGATCCTTTAACCAGGAAGACTCCTTACAGGTCGTACTACAAAAGAGTACAAACTTTGTGAGGTCTCCTCACCGTGGTTTTCACCCTAATCAGGTTTCCACGTGATAAATCTGGTGTCATTGTTTGATTGTTTGCTTACTGTTATTATATGTTTGAATCTGTTTGGCTCACAGTTATAAGTACACTTTACTAGAGTTAAGAGAAAAGTTTTAGAGGTGTTGATTCACCCCTCCCCTCTCAGCACCGGTTGGGACTGCCAAAGCAATGAAAGCAACAAATATTGCACTTGAACGAAGAACGAAAGTGGAGCAAGGAAGAAGAATGTGACACAACCTAGAGATGTACCCCTAAAAATTAATGTCCTTGCAGCCGAACAAAGATACAAGACGTACACCATGGAGTCAAGAAGTCATAGAAGGATTGGCAAGATCCCTTTGGCTGAGAGAATAAAGAAAGTGACAAAGACAATTGAGAAGAACTTCTGAACTTGAAAGCCCTAGTTCACTGAGAAGCAAATGTTGAAGTGTTAGTCATAGCCGTAGTCGGGAGGAGAGGAAGAATCTCATTTATGGTGGGCAGATGAAGAGTGAGTAGGTCGAACTTGCCAACACACCTACCACTACTTGACAAAGCATAAGAAGATCTTGCAAACCAAATAAGTAGCTAGTCCGTACTATCAGTATTAGACAAAGAAGAAAACTTTGAGACCAAGTTCCCAAAGATACTAGAGAGTAACATACAGCGTATCAAACAACTATCCATATTAGATGAACCAAGGATTGGGAGCATTAGGCCAAAGACTTTATGGAGAAGAGAGTCCAAGAACGAAGAGGAAGATAACTAGAGTGCAAGGGACACTAAGGGTGAATGTGTAGAGGACTCGTACGTGGTTGCGAGTGCAAGTGAAGCACTAGAATGCCGAGGAAAAAATAGTTCAACTAGGTCCCAAGCACATGGTTCCATACCGATCGAGAAAAATGGTGACTCCTTCGACGAGTGCACATGTTGACATGCAAAAACTCCCCAATTTCATAGGGAATGGGCCGGAGGTCCTGGTATGGTATTGGAGGACATGCAAAACAAAAATAGATAGCAAGTGGTCAAGAGAAAAAGGATTATTGGCTAAGAGCATTTCTGGCAACATTACAGGGAGTAGTCACTAAATGGTCCACAAAGTTGGATGAGAGATTCATAGACTCTTGGGAAGCCCTAAAGATGGCATTTGAAGCAAAGTTTAAATTATTAAGAGATGATAATTAAATTGTGGCCAAAATTCACAACACTAAACAAGGGAAGCATAAAAACATATGAGCTTACAATCGTGGGCTTAGAGTTACTGGTCAAATTGAAGAATCAACCAACTGACAACTTGAAAAAAAGGTGGTTCATTAAGGGATCGATGCCCTCACGACACAAGAAAATGAAAGTGGTACCCCTTGTCATCATACAATAATGCACATAATGGGGCAATGGATATTGAGAGCAAAGCCAAAACATCCTCTTGGGGAAAATGAAATACGGATGATGACGAAATTACTGAGGATAGTAGTGACAATGAATCCAAAATTGTCCAAGCCCTATGGTGAGATATGATTCGTATGATGATGGGAAATCCGAGAAAGAGAATTCCATGGGAATTGTGGTGCATTGATTTTAAAGTAGAAAGTTACAAAAAAACTTGTTCAAAAATATTGTTTCGTGACATCTATTAGGTATTGGTACATTCCATCAAGCAATGCCCGTACAATCTAAAGACAAGAAGCACGCAAGTGCTCTTTACTCAAGGGGAACAATCAACCCCACTAACCACACCTCCAAAACCTCCAACCAACTCCAATACATTTCTTGGTGGGTACTACAATAGGCGAGGGAACAATAAGCAATACAAGAACAATAACAACAGGGCCCAAGAAATAGAATATAATATGATGTGAAAGGAAGACCAATGATCTAGTGTCAAAAGTGCAACAAATGGGGTCACTTTGCTTGAGAATGCCAAAGCAATCAAAAATAATTTGGGAATGTTGCACAAGTGGTATGGACTGGGGAATTACAAAGACATTGATTGTTCAAACTAGAAACAGGTGAATATGCTAGCCGTGGAGAATCCGGACTCAGAAGTTATAGTGATCACCAGATTATAGTTGAAGAAGGCAGTGTATGTAGATCCTCGTATGGAGGAGAGACTTCGAGAAGCTAAAGCCAACATGGAACAAGTGATGGAAAATGAAAGAACTCCAATGAAGTTGCAAGTACTCTACGGTCAAAATCTTAAAAGAATATGGTAAAAAAAATGTTGCAAAGAACAATACTTGTAAAGGTAATTAACCGTTTGTAAACCATTCTAGGATTAAAAGTGGAAATCACCAATATAGTTGTTGACAACATAGTTGGGCATAATCAATGCAAGCGACAAGAAGAACTGACAGTGAAACCACCAACTGGAGGCAATCAGACTAATCATCCCATGCTATTGACGTTGAGCATTGGGAGAAAGCAAACTATTGTTGAGATGGAAATAAAGGGGAAGAACTTGATAAACAACATCCTCAACAAAGGTTTAGGAGTTAATGCATTACCAAAAGACACTTGGAATTGCCTTGGAAGACCAACTTTTTGGCATCCAACTTTCCACTTGGTGGATGCCGACCGACACGGTATCAAGCTATTGGGAACATTGATGGCGCAAAGAGTAATGATCAGTACACAACAATCTCTCTTGAACTTTGTAGTCATCCCGTTGTAGAAGAAGGCGTATGACACATTGCTCGAAAAGAGATGGCTGATTGTTGGCAAAGCAAATCACAATTGGAAATGGAACATGCTCTCAATCAAGAGTAAAGGAAGTATGTAATTGACTCGAGAAATCATGTTGTAAGTGAAGAGTTGGCATCATCTAAATGAAGATGGAGAGTCAAGTATGGACAAAGAGAGAAAATACATGAAACCAAATGATGAAGGGGTGCTCAATTTGGAGAATAGTCTTGAAGATGAGATGTGTTCTTTGAATGGACTATTCCATTGGCAAATGGAAGACTCTGAAGTCTTTCTTCACAAATGAAACATGCTACAGATTGGGGAAATTGAAGAAGGCAAACAAAGTGCAGAGAGTAACATGTTTCCTCCAAAGTATGAAGAGTTCAAGGAGGGAGTAGCATGGGTGGATGATATGCCAACTCATCACTTCAAAAGAGACAAATAATAAAAGATGAGGAGTCAAGTGTGAAGAAGGTAACTTTGGGTGATGAAGACAACTCAAAGGTCAGTTTGGTCAATGATGATTGGGATCTTGTATTGAAGGCGTTGCCTTCAAAATACTCCATATTTCCATCGAGTTTCTTGACGGGAGGAGGCAGGACGTTGGGACAGGGGGACCTAGGGCCTAAATTTGGGGACAATAGGGGGACAATAGTGGAGTAGTGGTGGGGGTGGTGATGTTAATATACAAATTGAAGTGAATTCAAATTTTCAAGGTAAAATCTGCTATATAACATCTTTGTGAGTGCCTCATGAGAGGACGTAACCAAAGCCTACTATAAACCTGATCTCTACTAATTTCTATCCCAGGGGTATATTTTGTAGCTCCCAAGTCCATATCAAATGTGCTAAAAAGTTGTCTTGAGTTCACTAATCATCACTTTGCTATTACCATAAACATGGCATCAGCATAAAAGACAATAATTAGTGTCTAATCATCAAATACTATTGATTATAAAATCATATTTGAACGAGTTCAAAATTTTCCAATCCAAGTTTGAACTTGCAAAATTTTATATACATATACCATCAAGTAAATTTTTGTAATGTCCTCGAAATAATTAAGTAAATAATTAAAATTAATTGTATGGCCTTGAAGCTTAATAATAATCTTTCGGACCTTTTTTATTAATTAATTAGTTATTAATGTTTTGGTCGTGTCCGCCTATTTGTAACCCTCCGGGAAACTTCCTAGAGCCCATTTATAAGGCCGTGTTTGGCATAGTTGTAGGCATGGTGAATTTGATATTTTGTTTGTATTTGCGAATTCCAGTTGGAGTTCAGCTTGTCTGCCTACGAATCTGAGTTACTGTAATCACAGATATATTTTGTGTGAAATTCTATATTTGTTCCTCTGTGCGATTATCTCCACTATAACTATGCAATTTATCAAATATTGTGTTTGGATCTGGCATAAATCGATAACTCTAAGTTCCCTATCTTGACCGCATCTGCATCCGTACTCGTGCCCGTGCTCGTATTCGCGTTCACGTCTGTGTCTTCATTCGCTTTCGTGCCTATATCTGTGTCCACGTTCGCGTCCGTGTACCTTATCCACACCCGCGTTCGTGCCTACGTCCAAAGGTGTGCCGTGTCCGTGTCCGCAGGTGTGTCGTTTCTGCATTTGGAGGTGTGTCGCGTCCGTGTCCGAAGGTGTGCCTTGTTTGGGTACAGTGAAAGGAAGGTCGTATGGTGAAGGGCCTATGTTGGCCGTATGAGGGTGGTTCATGTTGATCGTTCGGGGAAGTGTTGTAGGCTGTATGGGACATTACAGTGGTATCAGAGCTGGTGATTCTGCCAGCTTGTCGGGTAGTGGATGTGGGTATACACGAGGAGGTACTGTTTTGTTGACAGAATGGGGGGACTATAGGATTCTGCCACTGAAATCTCATGACATTGTTAAGGGAGCTAACCAGAAGCCAAGCTCAACTCAATAAAACTATGGTTAGAGGGGAACAACGACAACATCTCATGGAGACATTGCAAAAATTGGCAGAAGGTAGAACAAATGGAGGACACAATGGACATAGTCATAATTCCGTCACTAGAGGTTTGAAAAATCAACACTCGCAATCTTGACCATTGATGCCAACATTTCCCCAAAGAATAGAAGCACCTCGTAGAGAACAAGATGTTAGCAATATGAGTTGTCATTAGTGTATTTCACAAAACTCACACTGGTAAAGGGTCATCGGTCACTCACGTTACTTAGACGATATTGGTAGATGACGAACAAAATGTATCCACCGGTTGACTATTTCGATAGATACACTGGTAGATTGAATCAAGAAACTCCGAACCGGGCTTATGAGGCATACAGGGACAAACCGGGTATAAGGGTATACCGGTCTAACTGCAAGATAGATCTGATCCGGATTTTATGGATCAATTTGAGTTACAGTTGAAGTTAAAAGCCGGATTATATGGGACATCCATCACTTAGAATTAGAGTTAGCTTTTTAACAGGAGTTAGCTTTATTCCTGCAGATGTTTTTGAAAGGTACACTCCAGATCAAAGCGCATAGCTTCTTGCTGATTGCATGATTTAATGCGGAGTTTGCTGCCTAGCGGTTTTGCGAGTTAAGGGTTTCATTACGATGAACTCTCATATAAATATAGGTCATAGGACGCAAAGAAAAATGTTTTTGATAGTTGATGATTGCTTAGAGCAGAGGAGAGATATCTTCTGAGAAGTGCTGCAGGCACATAAGTGAAGAAAGAAAGAGAGATCAACAACCAGGCAAACCGGATAAGAGATCAACAGGTATGATCTAATCAGATAGTCAGTGTCAAAATAAGATCATTGCTTTTATAAGGAGTGAAAACATATTGAAATCCCTCTATCAGGGTGAACCTAATCGATTCTTTGTAAAATCCCCTAAAAGGGTAACATCTTTGTGGATGTTCAAAGTCCTGTAACCAGGCAACTCCTAATAGGGTTCTAATCTTAATAGATCTTTTGTAAAATCCCTTACTTGGGTAGCACTTCAATCAGTGCTTTTGTAAGCTCCTAACAGGGCGCCTTCACTCTACAATAGTGAAGTTGTGAGCTCTATCTTACCGTGGTTTTTTCCTTCTAACCGAGAGTTTCCACGTATAAATACTTGAGTTGATCTGTGTGATTTTGTTTATGCTTGTGAATGATTGTTTACATTCTGTTTTACATTCAATGATCTGTTTACAAGTTTTAAACTGGCAAAAAGATAATATTTACTAATTCACCCCCCCTCTCAGTAACCGGTTTAGTATTAACACAAGAGCGCACTTTCTAGGAGATGCAACAACAATTGAGACAAGATTGGAGAGATGCAGATCTTGAGGTAGATATATCCTTCAAGGATTATGTAGATCTTCGAATGAAATACTCGGGTGGCAGGAGTCGTGGGTACTACAACAATGACATCAAACGAAAGATTGGCAAGTTAAATTTATTATCCTTTGATGGGTTTGGGACATCAGCACAACCATGGGTATAGGATGATACCTACTTCCAGCTCAACCTAATGTCCGAAGATGAGGCAATAAAATTCGCAGCACTTCACTTGGAAGGAGTCGCTCATGAATGGTGGCACCCCGGAATGATCACCCTCAATCACGATTGAGTCACTACATATGCAGATTTCACGAAGATACTGATAGACCACTTTGATGGGAAGGATCCAGAGCTCAACTTCAAGGAGTTGGCACAACTAAAGAAGACCAGATCGGTGGATGATTACATTTCAGAATTTTAGAGGTTGTTAGTGTTGGTTACCACGATGTTTGAGAGAAGACTTGTCATCCTGCTCATGGAAGGATTGATGGAAGCCCTCAAGGCTTGGGTTAAAGGTTTCAATCCCAACACGCTCACAGAGGCATATAAGAAGGCATGTAACATTGCTATCTCATCCTCAAGTAGTCACACACATTGCCAGCCACCCCTCCCACAGGAAGACAGGGACAAGGAGCCATTTCAGAAGAAGCCTCTAATGGATGAGGCCACTCGTCAAGAACTCCGAGGGAGGAAGCTTTGTTTCACTTGCAAAGAGCCTTGGGAATTGGGTCACTGTTTTCTTGATAAAGGGAAGATTTACTATATTGAGGTAGTACTTGATAATGAGGGAGAAAGTAAAGAGGAAGAGACTAATCATGCGGAGAGGATTGCCACACTTATACAAAGGGGAGGTTCCATTGCTACACTCTTTGTAACTTCTAGATGTAGTGTATTTCGGGTCTGTGACACACTTCAGGGGGAGCAAGTCTCAGTCATGCTTGATAGTGGGGCCTCGTTCAATTTCATCAATTCATCACTTGTCCCCAATGCACAGGGTGGAGCATGAGGGATTTGAGGTCAAGGTGGTAGGAGGACCTTCCTACCCTGCACTCATGTGATTCCATAACTGAGCATTACCATGGGAAGCTATACAGTTGTTGTCCCCAATTTTGAGATCACAAAATTGTGGCAACCCTACGGAATTTTTCTTGTCAATTCGTAGAAGTATCTTCTATGTTTTGAATGTTTTGATAATGTGTTAATAAGAAGGATTCGTTATCCCTGAAAAAGCTCTTTATAACACATGTTTCATGCGTTCTTTAAGTTTTTCCCATTGTTTTTATTTTTTATTTTCCCTAGAGTCGATAGCACTTTAAATTACGTTCGTTTCGAGCTAACTTAGACATCAAATGGAGTTCTACAGCTCAAGTTATGATGAAAAAGGTGGGGTTTTTCAGGCTGACTGCATATTCTTTAAAAATCCTTATAAAGGTGGGGTTTTTTAAGTCAATTGCACGAGTTTGAATTATTTTTAATATGTAAAATGAATTTCAAAGTCCATTTTCAAATTTCAACTCATTTCGAGTTGATTTGACTATAGTTTTTAACGTTTTCGTGAAATTAGCTTTAAATCTTCTAATTTCATGTTACTTTATTTAAATACTATAGTTATGTATTAAATTAATTCAAATTTAAAAGAAGTGTTAAAAGTGTGGTTTTTGTTGTTCATTGCATATCATCCATGTGCAAAACACTTTTAAAAAAACTCACTCCTAAGTCTTTTTCCATGTTAAATACGTTATTTTTATCAACGACTGCATGTACATTTCATCTTTCAAAACATATGCAGTTGTATTTCAAAAGAGCGTATTTAATCCTTGCTAAAGTGTCGTTTTTATATGCGATTGCATATTTAAAATAACATTTATGAACTTAAAAAGTGGCTTTTTCGTTGCAAAAGTCATATTTTGAAAGACATGTATATGCACTTCAAAAGTGCGTATACTCTTCTTTGTTTTATCTTCCCATGGTGTCAAATTTGAAATGAGTTACATATGTTATGTAAACTTATTTTAAAAAACTTATGTCTTTTCCTTATATCTTCCCCAGGACGTCGAATTTGAAGGCTATTGCATAACACTTTGGCATGTGCAAATGAGTTTCTATAAAGCGTTTTCAATACCCTCTTTAGGATGTCGATTTTTAGACTCATTACATATGTCTAATGTTATGTGAAAGACACTCTTAAAACAACATTTTTAAACTTTTCCCCAAGACGTCGATTTTTAGAGCATTTACATTTGTGTAAATCAGAGTAACCGAGGGACGCGTCCCCCCCCTAAAACCCAGTCTTCCCCGTCCTCGTCCCCCATGGGGGACGTGGGGACAGCGTTTCCTCTCTTTGGGCGGAGCAGCCGTTCCACCGCTGTCCCCATGGGGGATGTCCCCCCGTCCTAGACGGGGACAAGGGGACTTTTGGACGTCCCTCGACCCTAAAGAGGATGCCCAGAAGTCCCCCGCCCAGGCAGCGTCAAAAAGTAAAAAAATAAAATAAAATATAATTTTTTTATTTGTTTAATAGGTTACTTTGTAACCCTTAACCTTGGAGATAGTTCTAATGATGATGACTTTGCCGACCCCGAGATGCATGATTAGAGGCCTCCTTGGCATTTTGATTTTGACATTTGATGTTTGTACTTGTTTTGATATATCATATATGCAACTCAATGTAACATTGTAATACAGTAATCATCTTTATGATGAGTTAGATACTCATACTTTTGATATTCATATTTAATATTTATTATGCTGATTAATAGAACTCTTATGCTGATTGGAGTATTTAAGATTTATTGTTCAATGTCCAATGCAATGTTCAATGATTCAATATATTAAGTTTAACAATGCAATGTTCAATGATTTTATGTCTTACACTCTTATATTGTTATACATCTTTTCATAACTACCATTTTAAGTACCACATGTATAGTATATACTATATACACCCCCCGCCGTCCCTCGCCGTCCCCAAATTGAGGCCCCTTTGTTACCCTGTCCCGAAAACTCGTCCCGCCGTCCCGACGTCCCCCAGGCCGGTGTAACTATGGTGTAAATGTATTTCAAACTCACGTTTTTGAAGCCTTAAGACTAGGGCGTCAAATTTGAAGGCTTTAACATATGCTTTTCGTATGCATATGCAAGACTCCTCTTAAATGACATTTTAAATTTCAAGTCTTTAGGCGTCGATTTTGAAATGGATTGCATATGCAAAGCCTTTCATAAAAAAAACATTTTTTATGACCTCTCTATACGCGTCGATTTTGAGAAGCCTTGCATATGTTGTGATTTTTGAAACAAGTTGTTTTCAGCCCCTTTTAAGGTGCCGATTTTGATGGAGATTACATATGGTGAAACCGTGAAAGGCATATTTAATGGTTCTTCTAAATCAGCATTTTTAATGCTAGGTTGAAGGTGTTGAATTTGAAGGGTTTCGCATTCATAAGTTTGCATTCAAACTAGTGTTTTCAGCTTCTAAACTCCAAGATGTCGATTTTTGTTTGCTTTACATATGCTGTTCAGCATACAAAGCATATGTAATATATTCAAAACAGTCCGCATTTGAGTCATTCTTGCTTCAAAATACTTCATTGAAGAAGGGTTTTATGTATCTTCAATCAGTTTTCCAGCCTATGAATCGATTTGGTAAGTTCTTTATGGATTTATTTTGTCATTTTTTGTTGGATTTATGCCCTAGACGCCGTTTTTCTTTCTCATTGCATGTGCAAGAAAAATGGTCAACCGTTTGCTATTTCTTGGCATTTTTCTTCTCATTCTTCCCCACTTGGTTGTATATGCTTATTGACTATCCAAATTTAAGGGAGAGACTAGGAATGTGATCTATTTATACTCTTTCTATCCAATCTTTTCTAAATCCGGGAACCAATTGGATTTATTTCAGATTTGGCTCAAGATTTTGAGAGATTCTATCTTGATGATTGAGGTAATTTCTTCCTTACTCTTTTCCTTGTTTTTCTTCCAGAATTATTTGATTTACATGTAAAGCTTTCATTTTTTATTTACATGTGATTGAATCTATGTTTCTTCTACTTCCGTCTTCAATTCTCAAAGATGCATATGCAAGAGCTTCATCTTTCTTGCATATGTAGTTGGGATTAAAAACCCCGTTCTATGAAAGAGACAAACCAAACGCAAGTTTATACATGTACTATCTTTCAAATCCACTTGCATAAAGTCGCTATCCCTACCACTGCCATGTGACGTCAAACTCATAATGGTGGTCAATTTGACACTTTATTATAAAATAACATCCCTCCATTCACTACATATCTCTTACTGTCCCCATATTTAATTACCCATAAGAAACTCGTTCTTGAGTTCTCTTTGAGCTAAAAACCATTCATTTTCCCAAAAATCAGTCATCTCCATTCACCTTTTGTCATTCTCTGATGAATCCCTCTCAAGAAGATGTTCTTATTTTGTGGGATTTTTATGTCACAACTTCTTAGTCACATAAGGTTGATATGTCTGAAGGGATTACACTTGCAAAGGAAAAAGAGAAGAAAAAGATGAAATATCAGTATGACTCATATCACAATTCTATCCGGCCTTCATAGATGATTTCATATTGTGATGAGGTTAAAGATATAGATGTTTCTCACATGAACTTTGAAGACTTTCTTCAAAGAGTAGATGCTGCGGTTACAGAGGACATGCTTTCAATCAAGCAGAGCAGCGTTCATCTTGTCTCTACATTTCCATTGGCTGCCTTGGAACCAGAGTTCGTATTTGCATGTGCGAAAAACTTTGATCCCACCTCCAAAACCATCAAGGACCAAGATGGTAAGACTATCATTAGCCTTGATCCAGAGACAGTGGATAGAATCTTCAAAGTACCATTAAGTCCTGTTACTATCAATATCACCAAGCAAAAAACTCTTGACAGATGGAATGAGAACACTCTTTCATGCATGAAGTTCATTAATGAAAACTGACTGCTCAATAAGAGGCCAAACATTGCAAGATGGCCAAAGGGAATTCGACGCATTGAATTCAAGGAAGAAATCAGTGACCTCATTACCATTTTCAGCTGCCTAGCAGGGTTAAAGACATCAAACACCTTTGAGCCCTAGATGTACAAGTACATTTCTCTCATTGTCCGGTCGAAGAAAAGGATTTTGTGGGGAGAGATGATCAGTGACATGTTGTGTGAACAGCTTTCCCAAGTTGTTGACACTTGCACTTTTTAAATGAATTCATATCTTGTATATATCGCTGCCTCTCTTGGTTCTTTCTCTGGACTATCTACTAAGGGGGATAGGTCATTGGTTCTTGTGTGAGAGTATTTTCCTCAGCTTGTTTTGAAAGCTAGCCGTTCTCACTACCGCAGGGTACAAGATGCTTTTTAAGGGCATTTCATGTGCTTGTTCAATAAAAGTCTCCTAAATAGGTGTGTGTCAGATGAGGCATGGGTTAAGGTTAATGAATATGGCTGTCTATTTCTTCAATTTCCTAGCTTCACTTATATGCGGGTAGGTTACTTCAAGGGAGAACCACATACATTTCCGAGGTATCCTACAAATAAAATCATACTCATGGAGTTGGCCAGGCAACTCATGGCTGTTCAGATGCACCAGAATACACTACATAGACCGGGTGTGGGGATTTCTTCACGAAATCCATTGAAGATTGGGGGATACTCCATAGACACAGTCCCTAAAGCCAACAACATGGAGTATGAGGTTCAAAGGATCACCTTGAAGAAGTTCATGGCTAGGAGTCACTTCAACTAGCGAGGGCTCAACGACAAGATGAGAAGGCAATTCGTACATGTGTACAGGTTGGAGGACATATGGATTGACCTTCGCACTGAGGTAGACATACGGAGAATGGATTACCACCGCCTATCCATCAAGCAAATCATTCACTTCAATCTTGCAGATATTCCTCCAGGGGTTGAAGATGATGATAACATCCTTGATCGTGATTATACCCGTAATCATGTTGAGGACTTGCCTATTTTGTCTCCTTCCTGGTCAGGAAAAGAGAGTGTCTCTATTTGGGATCATTTTCAATCCATCCTTGTAAATACCAACATCTAGTTAAACAGAAGAGGGCTGAAAAGTATCAAGGTAAAAGTGGGTAAAGATTTTGATCATGGTGGTCCCGGATTCATTGGAAGTCTTGAGGCATATACGCATCACTGTTAATGAAATAAGGGAACTTATTTCATCTTTCCATCAGCAGCTGGGAGTTCTGAGTGAGGATCTAAATGTGTGGAAGACTATGCAAGGATTTGACCTCAAAAAGTTGTGCCAGCTTGAAGTTATCTCTTCTGCTGATTCATACTTTGAGTCTCTTGATTTAATGGTTAATAAGGAGAGAGTCTTGGGTAAGTTGATCACAGATTTGCAAACAGTTTTGAACTCATGAGATGAACAAGAATGCCACATGATAAAAGAGTTTGAGAAATTGTCTTGTGAAGTTACTTCAAAGGATGGTGAGCTGATTGAAGAAGGGATTGTGAGCTGATTGAAGAAGGGATTGTGATGGCAAGGTTCTCGGAAATGGTTCACTTTCACCTGGATGCAGATGACTTCAGTCCTGCTACTTTTGATTGGTTTATGGAATGTAAAATATCCTTAAATCAGCTTCAGAGACAAGTAACCGAGTACACCAAATCTCATGTTTTGCGCAAGGTTATTTCAATTGCTCATCATACGGGTGCACTGGATCAAGCCATGATACACGAGTCTCTACGCAAGTTTGAGGCTTATGTAAATACTCCTTGATGGAATTTCCTAAGTGTCCGGGACACTTTTTCTTTGTTTTATAGTTTGTTTGACAGATTACATGTAGTTCATGTGATGATTGTAAATACAGGAAAACATATTGCTATATACAAGAGTTATGTAATCATGTTGCAAGTGCTTTAAGCCTTGTAGCATTGAATAAGTCAAAGCAGTTAGTTAAGTTGTTGAATAAGTCAAAGTGGTTAAAGGTTTCCCCTTTTCTCTCCACTTTTCTCTCTTCTATTTTCTATATAAGGAAGAGAGTTCTTTGTAAATATTTTTATCTTTTGTTGAAGCAAGCAAGGCTATACTTGAGAACTTGGGTAATGAAAACTTTCTGTTTCATTGTATGAGTTATCAATAGTGAATAAAAGTGACAAGATTCTTCAGACTTTATGTTGTAGATCTTGAGATTGAATGGTGTTTTCTTACGTTGCATTGTTCGATCTATCTTAAGTTCATTTCCAAAGCTAAACTTGCATACATCATTGTAGGTTTCAATTCATCTTTTGAGAGACTTTGAGCTACAGAAGGAGAATTGTTATAATAGTAGTGGTTGCGAATACTGAGAGTTGAAGACTTTGAGCTTCAAGTTTAAGTATTTTTCTTTAAATTTCAGAATCATTAGTGAGAGACTTTGAGCCTCACTATTGATTCTCGCTGTTTCAAAATAGAAGTAATCGCAAGAGACTTTGGGCCCTTGTTCTTAATTCACCAAATATATTAGTAACTGATGCCTTAGGAGTTGTTCTTATGTCAATTACTAAGTCACCGGTATTATCGTAGCAGTAGGTAATCTTTGTAGAGTTAATAAGTTTTATTTATCTGTAGATCTTTTCTTGAAAAAAGAGGAAAAGATTAGAAGTATCATCCTTATTTCAATCCAGTTGAAATCCCGTTGAAGCCACCTATGGTAAGAAGGGAGCCTCCCCTATTGTTGAGAGGAGAGATTTATCTCATTATACCGTTGTCTAAAGTTACAATTTTGTAAGGTGTAGTCTTAGCGACTTACAAAATTTTTAGCCAACAACAGTGACAGATGATTTCTTTGTGATAGATTTAGATGATATATATGTCATATTGGGCATTCAATGGATGGAGACCCTCGACCAATACACAAAGTTTCAAGAATATGGTGTTTTCATTTGAGGTGGACGACAAGAGGGTGGTGCAAAGAGGGGTTTCAAATAAAGGCCCCAAGGAAATTTCAGTGAAGAAGATAGTAGCAATTTTCAGATAGGATACGATTCAAGCATACAACTTTGACACTGAAGATGTGAGGAAGAAGGTGGCGGCCAATACTTTACTTGAGATGCCTGCCATATGCCCATTGTTTCAAATTTTAGAAGATTGGAGGGCTCATTTGGTGGTTGAGTAGTCCAAGAACACCTTTGTATGCCAGTTGATGGATGGCCAAATACAGGATGATAGATACAAGGTGGTTGATGACGTCATCTACTACAATAACATAATCTACCTGGTATCTGACCCAAAACTGAAGAAGATGATCGTAGGGAAGATACATGATCCACCTCTAGCCGGATTCCTAAGATTGAATTTGTGATTTCTTAAGGGCAAGCAATCTTTGGGCGGGGAGGACTGCAATGTCCCCGAAATAATTAAATATTTAATTAAAATTAATTGTATGGCCCCGAAACTTAATAATAATATCTTTCGGGTCCTTTTAATTAATTAGTTAGTTATTAATGTTTTGGTCGTGTCGGCCCGTTTGTAACCCTTCATTAAACTTCCTAGAGCCCTTTTATAAGCCCGTGTTTGGCGTAGTTGTAGGCATGGTGAATTTGATATTTTCTTTGTATTTGTGAATTTCAGTTGGAGTTCAGCTTGTCTGCCGTTTCGGAGGTGCAAGATCCTCACTACTTTGGCACTTGCAATTTTTGTGGGAATCATCTGTCACCCTATTTTGCCTGCAAATCTCAGTTATTGTAATCACAGATTTATTTTGTGTGAAATTCTATATTTGTTCCTTTGTGCAATTATCTCCATTATAACTATGCAATTTATCAAACATCGTGTCTGAATTTGGCATAAATCGATAGCTCTATGTTTCTTATCTTGATTGTGTCCGCATCTGTATCCATGCTTGTGCTCGCGTTCGGAGGTGTTCCTTGCCTGCAGGTGTGCCGTGTCCGTGTTCGCAGGTGTGTTGTGTCCACGTCCAGAGGTGTGTTGTGTTCGCGTCCGAAGGTGTGTCGTGTTGGCGTCCAGAGGTGTGCCGTGTTCGCGTCCGGAGGTGTGCCTTGTTTGCCTATGGTGAAAGGAAGGTCATATGGTGAAGGGCTTGTGTTGGCCGTACAGGGGTGGTATTGACCGTTTGGGGAAGCGTTGTAGGCCTTACGAGACATTACAATTTTTCTTTTGGATAAAGCATTAAACTCAGTCCTTATATATATAATTGGGTCCTTTATTGTCCTTGGCTGTCCCTAAAAATGGCCTCAAAAAAACCCGTCTGCAAAATGTGAACTTGTGTCTTGGAAACTTGATGAAACATAGGGTCATACCCAAAATGCCCATCCGATGATTCAAAAGGACCCATTATAAAATTCACTCATGGACTTTTCAAGCCCCATTTTTTGTATAAGTGATGATGCGGTTAAGGATTGGGTGTCAACTAAATGACTACCTTATGCTTTCAGCTTGAAAATTTCACCATCATATTTGTATGCCAATTGTAAACCTAAAAACGTTTATAACATTATATCATGACCAATATTGGCTTTAAAATGCTTACCAAAACACACTAAGAGGTGAATTACACAATGCTTATGTTAATTTTCTGACAAATTCATAGACCTCCAAACACTGACATAAACCCAAAGGAACGTTGTCCAGTCATCAAGCAAGCAAGAGACCCTCAATTTGCAATCTTTATTATTTAATGAGATTTTTAACTCTTAATTAAGACAAGATTGCCCTACAACCCAAATCGTCTAAAACAATGAAAGCAACAAGGGTATGAGTAATTAAAATGAATCCTGCAACCTACTGTAACACATTCCTAACTTCACATGGATTCACATGCATTTAGAACAATTGTTTGTCTGAAATACAATATTTAGCTCTCCTAAGGGGCACACAAAATTCATGCATTTAGAACAATTGTTCTAAATACATGCATTTAGAACAATTGTTCTAAATACATGCATTTAGAACAATTGTTTGTCTGAAATACATAATAAAAAATTCATGAAATCAATCCTTTGCTCATTTTACACAACATTGTGGGACTCAAGCACTTCACAATGATTTTCTATGCACTTAACAACTTTTTCGTTAATCTCAATAGCTCTAACATGCTCTTAGGCATTTTATCAAACTTTTAGCCTGAATTTTGACCTTAAAAATCTTTCGAACTAGGATTTATCACCATAATTTAATTGTCACACCTTTATAAACAAAATGCTAGATTAAATTTGGTCTTTATGTAGCCTAGTTCCATGTGGATCAATGTATTGTTGAAGTCAAACTCAACCTTCTTCCTTACATGCTTGACACCTAGCTTCAACAAACAAGGTTTTCCTTTATTTGTTTTTCATAGGAAAACTTTCTCTTCATTTTACACCCTATTTTAGATGAATAATTTGTACCCACATCTTCCAACTTGCTTTGGCTGTAGATTCTTGCCCTGGCTCACCATTTTTGCATTTCTCATTATTTTCTACAAGCCCCCTTTATCAAAAACATAATGCGATTCTTCAAATCAACCTATGCTCCTCTTTGCCTTGTGGAAGCCTATAAATGACTCCCAATCATGGGATTCTAGAGAAACCCCTTTTAAAACTGCATCGCTTCCTTCTTGGATGTTTTTGGCAAGATTTTCTATTAATTTTGTAATTTCCAATCTGCTCCTTTCAAGTCCAAATGAATCTTGGCACACTATCAAATTCAAAATGCAGTAAATTCATGCCATATTTTTTTGTTGAAGGTGGCCTGAGGATTTTGAATCATTACCATGTGTTTAATCCTGTAGGGAACTTACAAATTACTATGTAGAGTAAACAGAGATTTCATTTGCAGAACAGAAAGAAACATAATGTAACAATGCCAACACAATATAGTCCTAGAAATATATGTTGTTTATTACCATATGCAATGTACACAAGATCAGAATTGGTTCCTGATACACAAAATGGGTACCATAAATACTATTTAGCAGTTGGTTAAGACTGCCAACCGCCAACTAATTTCCAACAACTACCCATCGGGAACAAATGTCAACATCAAATGAGTTGACTATTATTTATATAATTAATACTTCAGCTATAACATATTTATTTATGAACACTTGGCATAACTGTCACATCAGCCCCCAACCCACCCAAAACAAATTTTTTTTTTCTTTTAAATGACTAAACAAAATAGGGTTACAACAAAACAGAAGCAAATACTTGGAGCGATGAGGAGACGTCCCTAGAATCAGAGAAGTCGGGGTAGTCGTTTGAGAATGTTAATACTACAGACTTTGGAGGCGTTGGTTTGCCACCAACTTCCACTCCTAAGATGTTTTCACCATGTATGCCGCTTCCATTAGTTACTTCTTCCTCATCTCCAACTCAAAGTCTTTTGCCATCAAACCCTCATCCTTTTCTTCCAAGTGGGAGGTATGTTCGACTAACTTCAGCTCCTTTGTAGCTAGCTGCTCCTATGATTCAGCCACAGTCTTCTCTAGGGAAGTGACCCAAGAATGCTCCTGGCTCAATTGTGCCCTGAATTTCTTTCCTTGCTCACCCAAGGCCCTCTCCTTTACTATAGTGGATTCATCAATGGAAGTTGTAGCCGGTTATATTGCAAAAATAAGTCCATGAAGCACAGCTCTATGCCATGGAGTGCTCAGAGTACTTGACTGTGGCAACCTCCTACTTGAGGCCGTGGAGGACACCATGCCTCCCTCATCTATGGTGTGTCCACCCTCAACCAACCTCTTGAGGTGAAACACTAAAAGAATTGTTGACACTCAACTTGCATAAATTTCAAGATTCGCTTTGTTGCGTGCGCCATCATGGGGTCACGATTGATATACAAGTCCCTGGCTAGTTCTCCCACTCCACCCATAAAAGTGGCCATGTCCTCTAGTTGACAATTGTACCTTTGGACAGTACCCACTAGGTCATGAGGGTTCGGTCAGCCCAATTGTACAACAATCTCCTCCCAATCGTTTGATGATGACTCCTGTGCTCCGCCTGGCTATGTTGGCTCAAGAGTCGGATCTGGTAGTGGCCCCAGGGGTGGGTATAGCAGTGACTCCCAACCTAGCAATGGTCATGGGAATAGGCCTGGCAGTGACTATTGGCTTGGTACCCCAATAGATCCCAAAAGTAACCCTAGAGTCTCAACTAGTGGCGCCTCAGATGGAATTCCCAATAACTGCAACCATAGTTGGCAGACTCGCAAAGTACTCGCCGAGTTTTTATTCTCTGCGAATTTTTTAGACTTTAACTTGCGAGAAAGACTCGCCGAGTTTTTCTCAAAAACTTGGTGAGTTCGATGGAAAAACTTGACGAGTCCAAAGGAAAAACTTGGCCACAGTTGTGCATAACTGCATAAAGCAAACAAAAACAACACAATCAAGTTCATTTTTATGCTGAGAGGGGGAAAAATATCTCCCAACACCATTGTACAATTATAAAAGTCATTTTATTATCGCGGAGAGCTGCCCCTCAACCTCGCCTTGTATCGTGACAGGGAGTGTGCAAGGGATGCTGCCCCCAAACCTCCGTTGAAAAAATTTGGGGGGAAACCGTGCCGATAGAAGTGGGGAAAAATTAATCTCCGAGATTGATTACACTCCATATAACAACACAATCGCGCCTAGTGTAGGCTTATAGGACTAGACCCTCTAGTTGTACCTCTCCCTTAGTTTTTACTAGAGCTGGGAAGAGGAAGATGTAATTGTAAATTTGTAATGATGTATTTACTTTTAGTTTTACAGATTCTATTTCCTATTTTGCTTCAAGCCGTCAACATTCCTCATGAGAATGCAATTTTGTACCCACTTTGTATTTAAATATATCTAGACTCAACTTGTTTCTTTTGTGTTCTCATTAATTGACTCATTGGATGCATCTTCTCATTGAATTTTGCAAAAAAAATGCATTTCTAGTTAAATTTAAACAGTTTTTTTAGTTCGCAAATTTTTTCCAAAAACTAACCAAGTTTTTCCCAATTTTTTTTTTCAGGCCTTGGCAAGTTTTTGCCGAATATGAGTTTTCCAACTATGACTGCAACTATGTATCAATGGTTTCATGAATCTCTATAATCCCCTTAACTGGCACAGTAGGAACCGTCGGTGGAACCACTCCTCTCATCGCTAACTAGTCGATGAATAAGGTAACTGGTACCTCGTGGCTAGCAGATCTACCAGTGATGGTACCTCTAGTAGTGCTACTAGTGAAGCTACCAATGGGGGTATTGGTACCTTTGAAAGTGTTACTGGAAAAATTGCCACCTTTGGCAATGCTATTGGCGGAACTGCCACCTTTGGCAATGTTGCTTCTAAATGCCTTGCGAAGGTACTACCAGGTTGCTACTAGTGCCACCTTTGGGGTTGTTGCTACCAAACTCCACCTAGTAAGGTACTGCTAGGATGTTGCCAAAATCCTCCTGCCAAGGTGATACCAAGTTGTTTCCAAACTGATACCAAGGTATTGCCATGTTGTTGCCAAACTCTTGACAAGTTACTTCCACAATGTGCCAGACCCTTCACTTTTACAAACTACTTGATGCCTAGTAACCAAACACTATAAAACGAAATCAAAAGTGTCTTCCATGTTGAAGGCTTCCGTATGCTATACGATAAAATGGAGAATTAAAGTGCACAATCGAGGTCGTACATCATATAGGGAATGTGACGTTGAGACTTGTATGCCAAGCCGGGCAGTTCGTATGCCATACGGCAAAATTTCTTATAGGAGAATTTTTTAAGGGGTCCATATGTCGTATAGTGGATGCACATACTGTGCCGAAGAAGATTGTGGTATGGGATGAAAAAATGAGCCATATAGAATGAGTTGTACGTTGTCTATGCTACAAATGCGTACCTTGTATGCAACACGTAGAGAACGCACTTAAAACTTTGGGGGTCGTACGCAAGGAAGATCAGCCCATACAGACCATACAATGCAATAATGACGCGAGAGAAAATGAATTTGTATAATCGAGGTGCTATGCTGTCATAAAAGAGGATGTCGTGAGGTTGAGGTGCCAATGTGCTGTGTAATGTCCCTTTGTTTGAAGCCATTTGTGACATCCTCATTTGTTCACACCAATTTTTGGAATCTCTAAAAATGTAAGTGCAATTGATGTTCATTTAGAACCTTAACATAAAAATGATTTAATTATAAATGATAATCAAAATATAAAATAAATGACAATAAATAATAATAAAAATTAATGGATTATATAATGATAATAAATAATATATTATAATAATGGTGATATATTAATAATTATTTATTATTATAGTAATTATTAATAAAATTAAAATACTAAAGAACTACAAACACTGCATTGACTCAAGGATAAGTTGCGACATTCCAAACCATCTCATCGCTCACACACATTTCGTATGGGGGTTCACAATGATTAACTAAGGAAGATAAAACGATAGAATGCATTGAAGAGGGGAAGGAAGGAGTTTTTGATTATTATATGTGAGAATTGTAATGAAAGTGAGCAAAGATATCATTGAAAAGTCTATCGTTCTCCCACGCTAAAGGAAGAGATACAATGAATATAGCGATCACAGTTAAACTAGTAGCTTGACCACAACGGATTAGAGGTCATTTGATTCTGCAGGACTCATAGAGCCAAGTCATGAACTATGGACTAATTGAAAGAAGGTAGCAGGAACAGTCTTTGAATGGAGATGTTTGTGAAGTCGATGCACAACTAATCTATTTTTCAAGTCGTCTATAACATGGTCAAGGAATTGGAATGTATGAAGATATATACCTCTACACTAACAAGAAACTCATACATGATAGTTGTTTGTTTGGAAGAGCAATATGGGATATGGTGTGTAGTATATACTTAACCAGAGCCTTTGTTTGATCGTTTGAACCATATATGGAGTTCGCAGGGGAACATAATTCATCGGGAATTTCAATCTAAACAAATTAAGCAACCCCCATAGTAGTTCTTGCAAGAGAGATACCTCATCTATGAGGCACCTATATCATTGATCCCAAGTTATCATTGTGGGGTGGATATGTTTAGTAGCATCTAGATTAATCAAGCTATCATGAATATATTATGCTAGGCATTAGTCTGTCGCAAATATCCAATGCGTCAGAGTATACACTAGGACCCGTTAGATAATGGATATGTAGACATACAAAATACATTTCCTACAAATCATTCGCGACATACACAATAGTGGATAAAATGAACAAATCTTGGATTGAAAAAAAGGGAAATATAACGATCAATCTAGCATTTTTATATCCATTCAAAACACAAACAACACTTAAAATATCCAATGAGCAATAAATAAGGAAGAAGGAAGAATTAAGTTGGATGGAGAGAGCCGATATGGATTATGTATAGATTATAATTACAGAATCAGATCATGATATTTTACATCTAGTACTAATCTCAAGAGAAGCCAGAAAATATCATTCGTTTATTATGAAGGAGATAGATTACAAATTAGATACAGTTCAAATGGAAATAAGAGATCAATAAAATAGATGAAAAGAATAGAGATTATCAGTTATTCATAATGGAAGGAATAAGGACTTAAAGCAAGATTTATCATGTTAAAGGGCATAAAATTATGTGTTGAGCCATCCTACAATTCTTATTTAATGGGATTTGTGATTCGAGGGCCAAAATCAGGACAAACCCAATAGGGGACATTACAGTGTATCAGAGCATGATCTTGCCATCTTTCTATGAAAAGATGGAATAGAGAATAAGTATGTAGAAATGAATATTAAGTATGATTAAGTAAGTATTAATATGGAGATTAGAAATAAATATAAGGATGGTTAATGAATTGAGTTAATATGGCTTCTCATTAATCCATCACTTGAAACGGTTGTAGGAATGATGTATACACTTCATCATAGTTGGAAGGAGAAAGAGTAGGTAAGAGGGTATAAGGCTGATCCCTAATTGAAGCCAGGAGGGACGAGTTTCCCTTTAGACTTAGGCTATACAAGTTGAGGACCCCACTATGTCTCCCTGACATTCCTTTGTGATGAGAGAAACCTAATAATAAATTCACCCCATCATAGTTTGAGGGAGGGAGAGTAGGTAAGAGGGTATAAGGCTGATCCCTAAGTGAAGCCAGGAGGGACGAGTTTCCATTTGGACTTAGGCTATACGAGCCGAGGACCCCACTACGTCTCCCTAACATTCCTTTGTAATGACAAAAATACATAATAGGTAGGCATGGTTAGGGAGGGCAAGCACCCATTGAAGACACCTAAGGGGAAGCCGCTAGACAAAGGGCTAGTGTTTCGCCCTTGGGCTTAGCGAGGTCTCCTTGGCCAACCCTAAGATAACTTGACCTATACAAATAATAATCTCTATAAGCAATAAATATACATACAATAATAATGCTATACACAGAATAAAGTAGCAGTGATCAATATTATTCCTAACTTTGATTATCCTAACCTATATCAAAGATGAATTATTTATACACCTCATCATAGTTGGAGGGAGGAAGAGGAGGTAAGATGGTGTAAGGCTGATCTCTAAGTGCAACCAGGAGGGACGAGTCCCACTCTTGGACTTTTAGACTTATCAAGCTGAGGACCCCACTACGAGCTTCCTGACATTCCTTTGTGATGAGTAAAATACTTAAGAGGGAAGCATGGTTAGGAATGAAAAACACCTATTAAGCAAGACACCTCGGGGGAAGCTTTTGGACAAAGGGCCAAAGTTCCACCCTTGGGCTTTATTAGGTCTCCTTGGTCAATCCTAAACGGCCTAACGTATTTACATCAAGACTATTCGGTAATTGTTCTCTAATTATATACGAACACCTGATTTCTACTTAAGAGCTTAGTGAGGAGATTAATTTTTGTAAACCATTTTCCTAACCTTGGCTTATTTAATTGTAGAGACTATTCAATAAATGTAACAATTCTTATGTATAGACATTGTGTATGTTGTGTCTTCATGCATTCATGTGTCTGCTTCGTGTATGCTCTGTGTCTTCACCCATTCATGTGTCTACTTCGTGTCTTCATATGTATACTTTGCGTTTCAAGTGCATACTCCATGTGTGGCTTTATTTTTTGATTTATCACAAACATGTATTTGAATTTGCCAAGCCTTATTGGATTCACCAGTCATCATAGGGATAACTCACATATGAATTAAAGATACATATTGCAGATTATAGGAGGTGGTATATAAAGGAGATTGTTCATTGCTTGAGGACAAGCAAATTTGGGAGGAGAGGACTGTCATGTCCCTCTGTTTGAAGCCATTTGTGACATCCTCATCTGTTCACACCAATTTTTCGAATCTCTAAAAATGAAAGTGCAATGATGTTCATTTAGAACCTTAACATAAAAATGATTTAATGATAAATGATAATCAAAATATAAAATAAATGACATAATAAATAATAATAAAAATTAATGGATTATATAATGATAATAATTATATATTATATAATAATATGTTATAATAATGGTGATATATTAATAATAATATATGATTCACCATATATAATAATAATATATATTATTTATTCATATAGTAATTATAATAAAATTAAAATACTAAACTATATACACCGTAGTGACTTAAGGATAAGTTGCGACATTCCAAACCGTCTCATCGCTCACACACATTTCTAAAAATTAATGGATTCTATAATGATAATAATTATGTATTATATAATAATAATATTTTATAATAATGATGATATATTAATAATAATATATGATTCACCATATATAATAATAATATATATTATTTATTCATATAGTAATTATTAATAAAATTAAAATACTAAAGAACTACAAACACTGTAGCAACTTAAGGATAAGTTGCGACATTCCAAACCGTCTTATCGCTCACACATTTCGTATGGGGGTTCACAACGATTATCTAAGGAAAGATAAAATGATAAAATGCACTGAACTAGGGAGCGAAGGAGTCTATGATTATTATATTTAAGAATTGCAATAAAAGTGAGCGAAGATATCATTGAAAAGTCTGTCGTTCTCCCACGCTAAAGGATGAGATACAATGAATATAGCGATCATAGTTAAACTAGTGGCTTGACCACAACGGATTAGAGGTCATTTGATTTTGCGGGACTAATAGAGCCGAGTCATAAACTATTGAAAGGAGATACTAGGAATAGTCTTTGAATGAAGATGTTTGTGAAGTCGATGCACACTTAACCTATTTTTCAAATCATCTATAACATGGTTAAGGAATATGAACATATGAAGATATATACCTCTACACTAACAAGAAACTCATACACAATAGTCGTTTGTTTGGAAGAGCAATATGGGATATGATGTGTAGTAAATACTTAACCAGAGCCTTTGTCTGATCCTTTGAACCATATCTGGAGTTTGCATGAGAACATAATTCATCGGGAATTTCAATCTAAACAAATTAAGCAACCACCATAGTAGTTCTTGCAACAGAGATACCTCATCTACGAGGCACCTATATCATTGATCCCAAGTTATCAATTGTGGGGCAGATACATCCAGTAGCATCTATTGGCAAATTTTAGTTGTCATTGGTGAAGTTAGATGCAAACACCATTCCCACTGGTAGATCACTTATATTACTTTATATGCACCGGTAGACTAAACACGGTAGATGAAAGAGAGTACATAGTACCGGTCTTATAGTCCATACAAGGGATGAATCGGGTATAAGAACAATACCGGTCAAGTGCATAATAATCCGCACCGGATTATGCGGAGCTGTCTTATTTAAAACTGGATTATACGGAGCATCCACCATTTAGAACTGGAGTTAGCTTTATTTCTACGTGGATGTTTCAAGGTAAACTCAAGATCATCTCGCAAAGCTTTTTGTTGCATGATTTTTGGGTGAGTTTACAGCTTGGCGGTTCTATGAGTTAGGTCTTAATAAGATTAATTTCTTATATATACAGGTCATAGGACACAAAAGAGTTGTTGGTGAATATACAGAGTAGGAGAGAGATATCTTCTGAGAGAAGCTACGGTCACCAGAGGTGAAAGGCATAAAGGTTCAACAGCCAAGCAAAACAAAAAGATCAACAGGGATGATCTAATCAGACAGAGAGTGTCAATTAAGATCATTGCTTTTATATTGTTAAAGCATATTCAAATCCCTCTATCAGGGTGAACCCTAATAGGTTCTTTGTATAAATCCTTTAACCGAGTAGCATTTTAATTGATGTTGAGAGTCCTTTAACAAGGTGGCTCCTAACAAAGTTAAGATCTTAACCGATTTTCTACCAAATCCCTTTACTGGGTAGCACTCTTGCAAGTGCTTTGTAAGCTCCTAACAAGGCATCTTTATTACTGCAGTAGTGAAGTTGTGAGCTCTGTCTCACCGTGGTTTTTTCCTTCTAACTGAGGGTTTCCACATACATATGCTGTGTTGATCTGAGTATTTCTATTTCTGATTATGAATGGTTAATTGCATGTTGTTTATTTTGCAAGAATCTTTATACAAGGTTTAATTGAATATAGAAATAGTATTTACTGATTCACCCCTCCTCTCAGTAACCAGTTAGGAATAACAATTGGTATCAGAGCTAAGTTCTCTTAGATATAAAGCTTAACCGCTTGAGAAAAAGATCATGGAGGGTTACAGGTATCGGAAGTAGCTTGAGGAAGCCAATGACATCATTGCCTCTCTTGAAAATAGGCTGAGAAGATTCCTTGCTAAAAGAAAGGAGCTGGCTTTGCAGTTGAGTGAAAGCAATAAAATGACTGATGAACTCTCTGGGCAAAGTGGATCAAATGAAGCTGAGGAGGCAGTCTCTGAGCTTATGGAGAGGAACCAAATCCAAATCGATCAGATCTCCAACTTGAAAAGGGAGCAGGAAGATGATGCCCTAAGAATGACTGAACTGATTGAGAAAAAGATGAAAGTTGAAGATGAAAGAAACACTGCAGTTAAATCACTAATAGCCTCTGAGAGAGCAAGAAATCTGGCTGAAGAAGCTGTAAGGGAAAGTGATCTTGTCGTTCTGCAACTTCAAGAAGACATGCAAATAGTCACTCAAGAAAATGCCAACATGCAAAAGATTTGGCACGATAAAGATGATGCATGCAAGAGGCTGGCAATTGAGCTGTATCAACTGAAGGAACAGATGAAAGAACTCGACAAAAGAAATGAAACTCTTAGAAGATACAACGAAAGCTCAGTAAAGCTTGATGAGCAACTAAAAGCCCAAAGAAAGCACAAAGATCCCACAGGACTTGGGTTCATCGAACAAGACACCAAGGAAATCGATGAGTCATCTAGAGCCAACAAAAGCAAGAAGGAAAAGAAGAAACTAGTAGAACAAAAAGGTAAAATGACCTTCAACACTTCTTGCAATCACTGTGGGAAATCGAGCCATAAAACAAGCAACTGCAGAAATGCACCGGTAAAGCCAACTAACAGTTACTGCAAAAACTGTTGCAAGTTCGGCAACAAGACCACTGAATTTTGGTCTCGCCCCTCAAGTGTGTCAAGTGGAAGCAGGGGAAGCTTCAAGGGCTATTGCTACACATGCAACAAGTTTGGACACAAAGTTGATGAATGCAGATCCAAAACAATGGCATTCAGATCACCACCAAGACCGTTATTCCTTAAAACAAATAAGAATCGGAGCACAACCAACTGTGCTAACTGTGGCATGCATAGTCATAATGACTCGGTGTAATTCACCTAACAAAAGAATGGTAAATCCATAGAAGGCAATCGGGATAGTCTGTTACACGTGCAACAAAGTTGGACACCTGGCCAAAGATTGTAGGAACCGGTCAATGAACAAAAGAAAAGGATCGGTCAAAGCGGTGATGAAGAGCTCGTCTTCCGATGAGAACAATAACAGAAGAAAAGAGACCAAGAAAGAAATCAAGAAGATTTGGTTCAAGAAGGAATCAAAGAGCTCTGTCGAGGAGAAGACAGAGGGAAGATCATCGTCTGTTGATGGTGATATCTCTTCAACAAACTGAGCCTAAAAGGCTTAGAGGGAACCGGTAGTCTGTCTACTATTCCTGGTAGGACTGGTAAGTAACAAACTCACTCAGTTAGGAAGTATAACCGGACAGGTAAGTGTCAATCAACCAAGGTCTATTCAACAAGAAAAAGCCTGAATACCAGTTGGCGAAAAAGGAAAGAAAGGTTAGGTAAGGTAATTAATGCTATAGTTGTTAACAAATAGTTATCGTTTGGTAATTACCGTTATGCCCTAATCTATATAAAGAAGGGAGGATTACTCATTTTCTTTTACTTTGCGATTTGTGATTAACAATTTCTTATGCTTGAGTAATATTCTTGTGCTTTGATCATCGATAAGATATCTTCTGTAAGACCGATCAAGCTACTTTCTGTATAAACCAGTTGATAATAATGGCATCATCATCATCTGTCGCCAAGTTGATTCAAGGTAATCAATTCAACCGACTTGTCTACGACATCATGGCAGTCCAGAACAAGGGAAACAATGTTTGGTGCACTGTCATCTGTGCCTGATGGTGTTCTCATGACGAAAGTTGTGACCGCTTTCATTCATGCGAAGTAAGAAGAACTGGGTGAAACCTTCATCCAGAGCGAGTATCTCTTGTTGTGCACAGACGAAAAGCTTCCAGACAAATATGCGAAGTTGGTGTCCTCAGGGCTGATTAACGAAGTTTGTTACCCAACCTTTTTCCGACCAGACTGGATACGATTGGTTCTCAGTTGTGTGCATGAACCTGGGTTCTGTCTTGCAAAAGGAGCTTGCACGCAAATCACCAAGGAGGTGTAATGTTCCCTGTTGGAGTTAAGAACTATAACTACCAATTTGTAATGTTTAGATGCTGCTACAATAGAGGCTAGACTGCTATTATGATATGATCCTTAGTTATTTACAATTGCAAATTGATATATTGCTTATAGCAATAATATTGTTGTACGATCTTCCAACGCTTGCAATGTCTGGTATATAAATATTGCTTAATAGCATATAGTTGTTGTCGCAAATAATGAATTATAATCTTGTAGCGACTATTAGGATGCCGTGTCTGATATATACAATCTTTTCCTGTAATCAAAGATGTTATTTCTGATACAAACTTATGTGCTTATATCCGACTAATGCCTAAGAAGGCAATTGCTTGATACGAACAGATCTCAATGGATTATATATAAAAGTTATCCTTTTTTTTTTCAATGAAGTGGAGATGAAATCCCTTATATACGTTCCCAAATGAAATGATAGGCTACGTTGAAAAGGGAATTACTCATGTCCCTTCATAATTGCCTCCTTTCCTTACATTAATCACGCCAATCTATTAGTCTCTTTAGCAATCATTTCTTTCAAGCCTTGGGTTGTCATCGATTTGTTTGCCTACTTAGATATCATGAACTGCTATCCTAAAGATATCCGTCATTAGTTGACATGAGCAAAACAAATTCCTCGCTTTCTACTATTTATCGACAATGCTTAATATCACATAATAGCTGCCGCTTTAGCCAAATTGGGGCTTGAATCATAGTCGTTGACCACATTTCCTTTGAAACAAATTAATTTATCATACCTGTAAATACCCTTAGCTAACTATTGAATCAAATGGTTTGGATTTCCTTTGTCAATGATACTCTTATTCTTGGCGTCTTGAATCAGTGCATTATCACTACGTGCGGGAATGGTCTCTTGAATGTCGTATCACGTAATGTAGCCTTGTGTTGTTTGTAAAACACCAGGTAATCTCTGTGCGGGTTTAAATCATCGTCGCCCATTCCAACTTGGTCGACGGGCCATACATTATAATATCCCGCACACAAGATGAATATTCCAAGTCCAACTATATCCTTCTTGATATAGTTTGATTTTATCGATTATTATTTATTATTTGTATATTATAATACTTTGATTATATTCTAATTATTATATATTTTTATTATTATAATTTTATTATTATTATGATATTGTAATTTTATAATTTGGAATATTATGATTATAATCTTATATTATTATTTTATCATTTATATTTATTATTTTAATAATATATTAATATATTATGAATAGATTATATTATATTATTTTATTCATTCATTAATTTAATAATAAGTTGTATTGTAATTTATTATTGGTTATCTATTTAATATTATCATCTATTATTTATTAATATTATTTTATTATTATCAAAATTCTATTTGTCCATTAATTTATTTTAATTATTAATTATTAAATCTTATTTAGGAATGGGGCCATTATAGGAGGACCTGCATAGAGTGACCAGGTACAGCGACAAAGGGGAACCTCTCACCCTAAGAACCATCTCCAACATAGTGGTCGCCAAGTTGACAAAATTGAAGTCTAACAGTTGGCTAATGACCGTCAACGACATCGAAGGAGTTCGGCTCACATCCACAGTGATAGGTTACAAAATCTATCAATCAAGTAACCTGAATAGCATACCGGGAGGAGCCATTCATGCCGCTCACCGGATAATGCATGACAACGCCCAGTACGATATTTGCACAATGCTTCGAGGAAAGATTTTTGAAAATCTGAAGAAGCTCGATATGCCTTTACTTTTACTCTTTTAAGTTCTTTCTGGGAATAGGAAAGGTGACTTGGGGAACTGATTGACCTATCATGATCCAGATCAGTGATATGGCCAACCAACTGGGAAACCAGTTCGGAAAACTCATGACTGAATACTTTGAGGCATTCCAGCTAAGAATGCACGTCAGGGAGAGGGTGCCGTCAACTATTGTTGACTCCTACGAAGACGATATATGTTTTCTGGTCTCCACCGATCACTGCATCATTCAAGTAGTGGAACCACGAACCGGGTATGCTCCTGAATTAGGGTATGAGATCTCAGCAAAGACAGCCAAGGCATATGCAGATGCCCTGCAAGACTGTGATTTGGACTTGTCTGCTTACCATTTTGGGACCTTTGAAGAGATTCAAGAGAATCTAAAGAAAATGGCACCAATTAAGAATGTTTATGTCAAAAGGACCTCAACACCAAAGAAGAAACCGGTAGCAGATCAATCGAAAGTCCAAAGGAAAAGAGCACAACAAGTGACCAGCGCTCAAGGAGAAGAAACAGAAGGAACAAAAACCGAGGATCCAACTCCTCTAGTCCGCAAGAGGAAATTTGCGAAACCAGTGAAAGAAGATGCACCGAGAGCAAGAAAGCCCACAATTGATGAGTACGTGGCAGCATTAAAGAATTCAGGTGATATGGCATCAATAGGAAGGAGGTATGATCTGGCAAATGAAGAAGACTAGAGGAAAATAGAAGAAGCGGTAGTCTATTGCGTTCACAAGTTCAATCTAACTCCTATTGAACTTCATAAGGTTGTCCTTGACGATCTCCAAGAAATTCTTGAAGCACGATGGAAAGCTTCAATGGAAAGAGAAAAGGAGCTAAGGATAAGGGCTCTGCTTGAGGTTCAGAATCATCTCACTCTGGACGAGGCCACTCAACAAGCAAAATCGCACAAGCAAAACTTTCTGTTAAGAAAAAGGGTCAGTTAGATGCTTGTTGGAGAAGTTGACAAAGTTCACGAGGAAGGTGTGGCAACATGGACTAAACTTCTTCAAACCCAACAATAGGCAGAAGAAGCATGCCAGAAGAACACTGTGCCACCAGTTCAAGATAGCGGTAAAGAAAAGAGAATTCTGGGAGCCAAAGCTCAAGTGAAAGCTAAGGTATTGACTGAACCGGTCATCGTCGATATCATTGACAATAAAGGTGGTGATCCTGCACCTCCAACCATTCTTGTATCTCGAGAAAGAGGTAAGGCTCACACTATGACTGTAAATGATATAGTAGATGAAGTAATGGATTTTGGAGAAGTAGCCAGTGTGACTAAATAGTATAGTGTGCTAGGAGAGGAAGATAAACAAGCAATAATAGTGACTCTGTTGGAAACCTTCTTGGATTACAACAGAACTCCAAGAGACTATAGGTCTAAATTTCCTCTTGAACTAAATACAAGATTAATGACTAAATGGAGAACCAGTCTGGGCTCCAACAATAGAGTTGTTAAGGAGACACTGTCATAGGTGCAACCTGGTCTCAGTGAAGATAGAATTAAACTTCTAATGGAGGAAGTCTCCATGAATCTGGATACAAAGAATAGGGTTGCCAAAATAATAAACGGTTATGAGAACGAAGTCTATAAAGAGACTAGATTTCTGGCAACAATATGATTTCGGTGCTTTCGAGGCAACAAGTCCACAGAATCAACCTAAAACAGCACAAGAACCACCGGTTCAATTCACTGCTTGTGAAGAACCTACAACTAGTGAATAAGAAGTTCCTAAGGAATAGTTCACATCAAGTGAACAAGTACTGGGAGAGTCATTGGTGAAGATGACTACTAACAACACCACATTTGGTGAAGAAGACATTGCTATAGGTGACCTTCATACAACTGAGGAGCAGCACTCAAATCCTCCACCGGAACAAGAAGCCCCACTAGAAGAGCAATTGCAATAGGAAGAAGATGCACAACCAGAAGTAGAAGTACAACCGGAAGGGGGAGTATAGAAAGAGGAAGAAAGACCGAACGAGGTGAGAATACCGGAAGAGATGGTACAACCGGGGAATGAAGAAAAACAAGAATAGTAGAATGCATAGGAACAAGAGTTACCTGTACGCATTGAGCAAGAACAACCGGTATAGGAGCCAAAGCAAAAGGAACAGGTAGATGTTCCAAGCTTGTCCTCATCCAAGAGGAAGTTATCCTTTGCAGTAGACACAAAAACCAAGAAGAGCAAGGCTAGTGAGACTGTGGTTGACATAAGCAAAATGTCAACTAGGCAACTAAAGGAGCTGACAAAGAGGAAACAGGATATGGTCCTCACAAGTGTAAAGAACATCCTGTACAACTTTGTACCGGATGCAGACATAGATGAAGATGAACCTGTAATTGATCAATTGGAGATTTTGGCTGAAGCAATAGGACAAGATGTCACCGATCCAGAGACAATTGCCATCGATCACTATGAAAAGAAGAGAATAGAAATTCTCCACAAACAGGTTGAAGAGATAAAGGTAACAATTTCTACCAACATAAGGGTACTTCAACAACAGTTACAAGTTGCAGGAAGTTTGATGACAAGGACTTCAAATTTTGATACTTTTGTACAAGACATCACAAAGAAGTCATCTAAGACTTCTGAACACATAAGAGCTCTGTCTTCCCAGTTCAACATAAAGAACACATCTGCAGCCAATTTCAACAAAGAAATGACAAGCCTAGCTCTCATTTTGAGAAAGGCATCTGAAGAGAAGACCAAGAGAATCCAAGATCTTATTGGATTTCAATATTTTTGGCCCCAACATTTGATTTAATGCAACAGATGCTGAGAATCTGATCAATGAACCAGACTACAAGATTGTAGAGGACATGGAGAATATTATTGTCTCTCTAAAAGCAGCACGAAAAAATATAGAACATGTCACCGGTCAATGGAACCCTTTTCTTCATACAACGAAGAAAGTGTACAAGGACATCTTCACAAAGTTACAGATGGAATCCTTTTGTAAAGGACTAGGGACAACCTTGTCATTGTTTCCATTTGCAGCAGGGAAAATAGGCTTGCCATCCTTCCATTGGGTGTTGTAAGGGTAATTTTGCAACCTATTTTGCCTATTGAAATTGTTGTTGAATTGAGGCTTCTCTGCAACAGAAACTTTATTATTTTTGCCACTAGGTTCTTTCAAATCCTTCAGTGCGTTCAACACTTTATCCAACTTGTCTTCCTCTTGCTTCTTATTTCCAACATTTCTCTTATTATCCCTTTTGTATTTTTTATTCCCAAACAACTTAGGGTCATCTCTTTTCCCACCCAATTTTCTTGATATTTTCATATTGTTTTCAATATTGACAGCAATCCTAAAAGCATCTCTAAGAGTTCTTGGTTCTTTGTATCTCAATAAGTATCCCATCTTTCCATCAAAGGCATTGAAGTATGTGGTCAGATAGACATTGTCATCTAACCTCATAACTTGAAACAACTTATGCATACCCTTCTGAAATCTCATGTTGAACTCAGTTGCAGACTCATTCTGATTTTTCCTTATGGTGTTAAATTCATTTAACATGAAGCTAGCATTAGGCCTGTCACCATATTGCTCCTTGAACCATTTCTCAAAAGAATCCCATGTGTCAATACAACGGTCAGAGAGTCTTTTGAACCAGTCTCTAGCATCTTCCACCAAAGACTGAACAAATAGTTTCATGACTACATCCTCATGTTCAACCTCGTAATCATTTAGCATATCAACAAATAACCTAAGGTGTTCTTCACAACTAATAGCATTGTTTCTAGCAAATTTAGGTATTTTATCTCTTATATCAGTTGGGAAAGCATTTGGGTAGCTTGGTATTCCATCAAAGCTAATTTGCCGATACCCTTCTAATTGCATAGGTCTCCTTTGAAAACTTAAACTAGTGTTTCCACTAGGATTAACATTCATATCTATATTTCCACCTACTGGTACACTTGACTGTTGTTTAGAGTCAACATTTATCTTGGTAGATGAAGAAAGCAATGGATTATGAGCATTAACATTATCAGATGGAACAACATTAGAAGTTGTGGATGGCATACCTATTTCAGTAGTAGATGGTCCAAGAGTGTTTGTAGATGAAGCCTTCAAGAATTGGATCTTCCTTTTTTCTGCAATGGAGGCTTCAATTTCAGCCTTCTCCAATTCTCTTGCAAGATCATCGTCTTCCTTCCTTTTCCTTTCCATCTTTGTATCTTCACTTGAAACAGGTGGTGGGACCTTTGGTACTGCCATTGGTTCATTTATTTGAATCCCCACTATCTTTTGTTTTCCCCCCCCATTAGCAACAACAGTAGGTTTGGTGGTCTCTTTTTCATTTGTATCTTTAGGTTGAGAAGCATAACTCTGGACTTGTCTAATCACAGGGCCCTCTTTATCAAATTCATGGTCTTGCAACAGACGTTCTTTTTCACTTCTCAAAGCATCAAGATCACCAAAAATTTCATGCTGGAAAGATTTAGGAGCAGAAGCAAGCATTTTGTTTCTCTCCTTTAACTCATTAATCTTTCTAAGTAGAGATTCTCTTTCTATTAATGCATTCATTTTCTCAGCCTCTCTTTCTTTCTGTAATCTTTTATATATTGCATCTTGCTCTGCTAACTGTAATCTCAATGCACCCAAATCATTCGGGTCTACCATAATATCTTCAAAGCTTGATGACACATCCCTATCAGTGAGATTTTGATATGGGAAATTGACCTGTCTTGGTCCCATGGGTTGGCTTCTGAACATATCCTCATTTGGATCAAGATTTGGCCCAAAGCCTCTTTGTCTTGCTTGCGCATCCTGACCTCTAGGTAGTGAATTTTTATCTTGAAATAATGCCTCTGGGGTGTCATAAAAATTATCTCCAGAGCGACCACTATCAGATTTAGAACTTTTATATTGTGAATCTTCCTCATTAGAGGATGCATGTAGTGCCCTATTTCTGGCATTATTTTGTTCTCTTATAGGGGCACTAGTGGAATCCCCATCTCTTCTGATCCAGCTTGTCTTTCCTGATCTAGGCAATTCCTCTATGTTAACCTCTGGATGCTTCTTGACAAAAGACCTTGTATTCCTTCTTTTGTCCATGGTTTGTAATTTGTAAACACTGGTTCTAACCCTTTGAATTGCCACCCACTTGATATGGGAAATCTTAAGAAACAAACCTTGAGAAGCTTCAAAAGAAAAGACTTAAACAAGAGCAACACAGGAATCCTGCTAAAATTCCTTTTAGCTTAGACTCTCCCCAGCAAAGTCGCCATTTTGTTTGTCCCTTTTCTTTCTACTTGCAGATTTACACTATGATTGACAAACTAATGTCACTGACTCTATCACCACAACAAACTTTGCAAGGAAAAGGGCCAATTAACAAGGATCAACTATATGATCCTCCTACACTTTGAGCTCTAATGCTCAGGCGGGTATACCTTTGATTCACTTCTTAAAGGAATCAAAAAATGTTAAGCATTAATGTCCTTGACACATTGATTTAAAGATTTTATCATTTAAAAGTTTGATTGATGATGGAGAACTGCTTCCTGAAAATGGACCAGTGTCTTCTCCTAGGGCATAGAGTCACAAACAACATACATCAAGTGAAATCCTAACTTAAACACACCCAAATCCAGAATAAGTGCTTTGCCTATTACTCCTCTCACTCTCAAACCTGGACATCAAATTCACATTCCACCATAAATTCTCTGAAACTATCTTTAAGGATTTAATCCTGACTTTGGCAAGAACTCAAAGACAATTTCACAATATACCTTATATACCATACATTAACTTACTTTGTAACATTAACATATAAGAATTCAGGATCAAAACAATAAGACATACAGAAATCTGAGAATGAAATTCAAGTGTATTCTCATTAAAAATTTTTAGAATCAATACATTGCAAAATATCAAAATGCTAGGAAAACAAACCCTAAATCTGAGCTCTCTCTATTCAGTTTCCAAATTGACCATCAATGACCTTGAAAAATACATCAGACTGCAATATATAGTCACTAGTCATCTTGGGATCCCTGAAAGTCAGGATGCAACAAGCTACGGATGACTAGGACAAAACTAAGGTTTCAACAACCACTTCACCAACCAGATTCAATCAAGAAATTACTGCAAGGGAGAAAATCAAGCAATCCGAAGCAATCAGATCCAAGATTGATCTTCATTTATGGCTATAACTCTGGCTGGCAGGCAAGAAACTAGAGATCCATCATTTCATCTCTCTGTTTACTTCACCTGCAACATAATTTGAATGATTGTTTCACCCACTTTCCACGGCACAGACATCTTTCTGCAATCAATCATCACCTCTGGACCATGCTGTGACAATGAACAAGATCAAATCAGGAAAATTAGCGGCACAAGCATTAAATAACAAGTCCTTTTCTCGCTGTAAACTCATAAACAATTCAAATTTCTGGTGGCAACGGTCAGTCAGGCAAGTTTTAAAATGTGGCCGTTGATCTTTTTCTTTCCCGACAGATCGGGCGGTCCTCATTTAATCTCAAACAGTCGATTTAACTTTCAAAACATCCGGCCATATCCTCTATCTCTCGGCCAATCAGAATTGAGCACCTCAGCAACACCTGGCAGCGGACCCACTTCGACCTCGCTCAGTTTTAACTCTAAGTCATCTGGAGATTGTGCGACTGAGGGTCATCTCTAAGTCGCGAGACACTTTACTTAACCACGGCTTTATTAGGAGATCACGTGATCAGCGAAATTGCGTGATTGCTGAATCTTTTGGTTAACCTGAGGTTTATCTGGAGATTATGCGCTGACCGTCGATCTTGTCTTCATCCTACGATAGTCGCGCTATCTCCCAATCTCATCCTTGACTTTGACTTCTTTAGGAGATCTGGCAACTGGAGGAAATAATATCTGCTTTATTATATTTGGAGACTTGGCGACTATAGTCATATTCAAGAAATTTTTCAATGTAGTCGCTGAGTCTCATGAAGCACTTAAACCATTCGGAGACTTCCCGACTGAAGGCATTTGCTGAATCGCTTGATAAAATAGAATATTCCCATGCCTTAAGGAGACTGCACAACTAAAGGGTTTCGGGATGTCGCTTAACAAAAAGGAATATTCTGAATTTCTCAAGAGACTAAGAGACTGAAGGAAAAGATATCTGCCTGTCTGGTTGCTGAATGCTAAGCCACTAACTGCCGAAGTCAAGAGATTATACGACCAATGCAGTCGCCCAAATGCTATATAAAAAGACTAACCACCCGGGGATTTAGAGATCTGGCGAACGCTTAGTCACGGAGTTGCTGAATGAAAGACAAAGCAGCCTGCTGAGGAAATAAAACATGTGCAAAAAGGAGGCTTAAGTGATTTGAAAAAGCAATGAGGAAATAGACCAAGGCTAGGGTTTTGGACCTCAAACAATTTTTAGAAACCCTTAAACATGGAATTTAGACCTATTTACAAACCTTAAAACATGAATTTCTCCCTGGTTTCTACACATGAAGCCATGCGATTTTTACTGGACCTTGGATGTAAAGTCCCCTACTCAATAGGACCTCAAAACCACTTAACTTCTTACTTGGAATTTAGTCAAACACTTGTCATGCAATGTATATATGCTGCTGCTATGAAAATTTTAGAATAGCAAACATACATCTAACCACTTATTTTCATTAAAAAATGTAGAAAGATACCATGATCATTGTGCTATATATATATATCATTGAATTAAGACAAGAAGTACATTTCCAGCCAATAGCTTTTATCAATTACAAAACCCTTCCTTCTTATTTACTATTGTCAATCAATGACTTTTACAATACTAAAATGCACAAGTGCTGAAACTACAAATTCACCTTCAGCTGAAACATATATTCTCAGTTACAATGCCAAATAAGATTGAAAATGATAGAACCTAATTGGATGAGTGTAGAAGATGAAATGTAGATGTCCTCAGAATAGGCTTATGCCTCAATGATGCCCTAGTGAAGTGACTGAAATATCACCTCCACAAATGCAACCCTTAAAGAGATATTTCACTCCCTTAGTTATGCAATCAATTGGGAGATTTCATTCCCAATGACAAGCTGAAAATCTGCAGACCCCTTGGCTCCACAAATGCTCATGAAGAAAATAACAATAGTTAATGTCAAGACTGGATGCTCCAAATGCCCCTTGAGCCCCCTTTTATACTACTCCCAATGTTTCTAGTTACTTCTAGTTGCTAGAAGTTTCTACAAACTAGAGGCTTCTACAAGCTAGAAGTTTCTGACTTCTGGAAGTTTCCAACTTCTAGAATCTTCCGACTTCTGGAGGTTTCTGTCTTCTAGAAGTTTCCAACTTCTGAAACTTTCCGAATTCCAGAAGTTTCTAACTTCTGGAACTTTCTGACTTCTAGAAGTTTCTAACTTTTGGAAGTTTCTAACTTCTGGAACTTTCCGACTTCTAGAAGTTTCTAACTTCTGGAACTTTCTGTCTTCTAGAAGTTTCTAACTTCTGGAACAATCTGACTTCTAGAAGTTTCTACACGGAGTCAAATAATCACCAAATAATTGCCAGGCGACTCTCTCATCACCACCATTAGCCTACGAGAGCCATTAATAGGCTAACCCACTGAAAAAAGTCCATGTCAACTAAGAAGGGGACATGACAGTCCGCCCCTCCTGAAATTGCTTGTCCCCAAGCAATCTCAAAACTGGATGCTGCAAAATTGTCTCATCCTCCCAAGTAGCATCCTCCACAGGCAAGTCCTTCCACTTCACCAAATACTCTCTGATGGTTCTCCTGCAAAGTTGCCTCTCCCTGCAATCAAGAATGGATTCCGGCACAAGAATCAATTTCCCCTCATCATCCAAAGGAGGTAAAACTGCTGAAGGCACGACATGTTGTCCCAATGCCTTCTTGAGGCGTGATACATGAAAGACATTATGGATTCTGCTATCCGCTGGAAGCTCTAGCTCATAAGCCACCTCTCCAACATGCTTGATAATCCTGAAAGGACCATAGTATTGTGGCTTGAGCTTCTCTGCCCCACTCCTTCTAAGAGTAGACTGTCTGTAAGGCTGCAGCATAAGGTACACCATATCAACCTCAAAAGTCCGTTCAGTCCTCTTCTGATCTGCATACTGCTTTTGCTGGTTCTGAGCTCTGGCGATGTTATCTCTGAGAACCTCAACAATATTTTTGCTCTCTTGTAACAGTTCCCCTGCACTAGGTACTCTACTATCACCCAAAAACAAATCCAAGAAACTAGGCGCCTCATAACCATATAATGCCATGAATGGTGTCATCTGAATAGTCATGTGATATGTGGTATTGTAACAATACTCACATAAGTAGATCCATCTAACCCATGCCTTCTGCTGCGCCGCCACATAGTTCCTCAAGTATCCTTCCACCCATTTATTAACAATCTCAGTCTGCCCATCAGTCTACGGGTGGTAACTAGTGCTAGGTGTGAGCTCAGTGCCACATAGATAGAACACCTCTTGCCAAAAATGACTCAAGAAACGGCTGTCCCTGACTCCCTGTCACTCACAATGCTTCGAGGCAATCTATGTAATCTAAAGATCTCCCTGAAAAACACCTCTGCCACCTATGTAGCTATATGAGTAGTGGTAATTGGAAAGAAGTGCGCATACTTCGTCAATCTATCAACCACCACATATATGCAAACCCGCCCTTGGGTTTTAGGCAAGCCCGTAATGAAATCCATAGATATACATTCCCACTTCCTATCAGGAATCAGAAGTGGCTGTAGGAGTCTTGCTGGAAAAGTGTGCTCTTGTTTGTTTTGCTGACAAACAGGGCACTCACGCACATATTGAAGCACATCTGACTTAAACCCTTTCCAAGTAAAGTGCTCCCGTACCTGCCTGTATGTTTTAAAGTATCCCAGATGACCTGCTGTAGGTGAATCATGGAGAGTCCTCATGATGATGCTCTTCACCTTCGATCCTGGGACTAAGAAAATCTTGTTCTTGTAAATGATCAACTCATTCACAAGTGTGTACTTGGTATCAATAATGGACCCATCTGCAATACCTAATGCCCATGTATCTCCAGCATACTCTGCTATGATCAAATGCCTCCAATCCTCAGATATGTGCACCATGGAATTAAGATGAGGTTGCTGTGATAGAGCATTTGCTACCACATTTTGTGTCCCCCTCACATAGGTGATATCAAAATCATAAGCCTGTAGCTTACTTACCCATTTTTGTTGTCTATCATTCAGGTCTCTCTGCCCAAAGAAATGTCTCAAGCTGTTGTGGTCAGTCTTGACGCAAAACTTACTGCTCACTAAGTACTGTCTGAATTTGGGCAACGCATGCATAATGGCCAACATTTCCTTGTCATAGATGCTGAAAGTCCTCTCTGGCCCTCTGAGTTTTCGACTCTCATATGCAATAGGGTGCTTATCCTGCATAAGAACAACACCGATGCCCTCTCCTGAAGCATCACATTGAAGCTCAAATGGCTTCGTGAATTCTGGTAAAGCCAACACAGGACATGTAGTCATAATCTCCTTAAATCGCATAAAACACTCCTGTGCCTCAGGCGTCCAAACAAATGCTCCTTTTTTCATCAAATTAGTCATGGGTGCAGCATGACATGAATATCCACTGACAAACCTGCGGTAGAATCCACACAATCCAAGGAACCCCCTCAACTGCGTAAGGTTCTCTGGAGTAGGCCAATCTATGATAGCACAGATCTTGTCAGGATCCATCCGTACTCCCTCTGCACTAATGATGTGGCCCAAGTACAGCAACTCTGTCATCCCTAAGTCACATTTGGACTCCTTGGCATACAAGGACTCCCTCTGCAAAATACTGAGCACTGTCTCCAAATGATCTAAGTGCTCCTGCCATGTCCTGCTATATATCAAAATATCATCAAAGAACACTAGAACGAACTTCCTCAACTGGGAATGGAAGACCCTGTTCATCGTGGACTGAAAAGTAGCGTGAGCATTGGTCAAGCCAAAAGGCATAACCACAAACTCAAAATGTCCACAGTGGCATCTGAAGGCAGTCTTCTCAATGTCTTGTTCTCTAACTCTGATCTGATGGTATCCTGATCTCAAATCTATCTTCGTAAAGTAGCAAGCCCCATGCAACTCATCAATCAATTCATCGATACGGGGAATAGGGTACTTGTTCTTAATTGTTCTCTTATTCAGCATTCTGTAGTCAATACACATCCGTAATGTCCCATGCTTCTTCTTTACCAAAACTACAGAAGAAGCAAAGGGTGACTTACTAGGCCTGATGTGTCCCATGGAAAGTAATTCCTTAATAGTCTTTTCGATCTCATCCTTGAGCCGCTTAGGATGTCTGTAAGGTGTAATCATGACAGGTTTGGCACCCTCCTCTAACTCTATAATGTGCTGAATACCCCTGTCTGGTGGCCTGCCTGGTGGAATGTCGCTAAAGACCTTATCATACTTAATTCTTAATCTCTGTATATCAGGATGGTATTTTGACTTATGCTGCTCCTCTTGTGTAGGCATCAAGATATAAATTGCTGCCCACCCAATGTCATCATGTCTAGCAAGCCTCTCTATCCGTCTGAAAGAGATAGTCCTGATGTCACTGTTCCTGATAGCTTTCAACACATGTGTTTTACCATCTACCTCAAACCGTATCTCCATATCCTTCAATCGAAGGGTAACCTCCTCCAAAGAATGAAGCCACTTCATCCCAAGCACAATGTCCAAGTCACCCATGTTGACCACATGATAATCCGCCTTGAACTCATAATTGTTCAGGCGTAGAGGTAGATCTCTAACCATTCGGTCACATTTGAGAGTGTAACTGTCAGCAACCTTGACCCAAAGGCCCTCGAACTCTTCGGTCATGATCCCACGTTTCTCCACGAATCGTGCATCAATGAAGTTGTGGGTGGCACCTGTATCCAGTAATGTGATAACCCTCTGACCAGCCAAGACTCCGCAGAGTCTAAAAGAACCCTCCTATTGAATGCTAGTCAAACGACCCTCCTGTATCTGTAACTCTGGCTCCTCCTTAAGCTCCAAAGCCTCTGCTTCTATCTTTGTCTCCGACTCATCGGAATCACCATGCTGTTCGGAACTATCAGAATCCGAACCCTCATAGTATGCCCACATGACCCTGTTGGCCTTCCCCTTAGGCCTCAAAGGACAATCATGATTCAGATCATAAGGACCCTTGCAGAAAAAACACAATTTCTTCCTGCGTAAGTCATTCAGTGTCTCTCTATCCAAGGGTACTACTGTTTTTCCCTTTGAATCATTTACCTTGCCCTTGTTTCTATTGAACCCCTTGTTGTCTCTAAATGAAGAAATTCCTCTGGAATTGAACTTGTTGGATGGTGCTGCAAGTTCCATGCTACGTGCCTTCCTCATTGCTTCTTGAAGTGTAGGGGAATCAAATGCCTTAACCCATCCTTTCAAGGGTTCTGATAATCCCTCTGTAAAGAGTATGATCAATCTCTTCTCTGAAATGTCAGGTACCATAACAGCCAGTCTCTGGAACTTGCTGATGAAATGCTCTAAACTGCCTGTCTGTCTCAGCTGTGCCAAATCTCGGAAGAAGACTTCTGGATCCTTTTTATCAAACCGTTCGACTAATCTGTCCACAAAGTCTTGGTATGTTGTCACCTGATTATGCTGAAGAGTGACCATCCCGTGAGACCACCAATCATGTGCTACTCCTTCCAAATGTAAAGTAGCGTACTTAATTGCTTCCACCTCTGTCATAGGTCTCAAGGCAAGGAAAGTGTCTAGCTTGTGAATCCAAGCCTGGGCAATCATCTTACCGCTGCCATCAAAGGGTGGTAATGTGAGTTTACTGGCAACACGCTGAAGCTCATTATTCTGCCCTTTATTCCTCTTGTCCTGCCTGCTAGCTTTGTAATGCTCTCTCCTCTGATTAACAAATCGCTCAAAGGTCATGAGCTCCCGAACATGTGGAGGTAACAACTCCCACTCATCATTCGCAGCCATGAGATCATTTGCGAATAATTCCTCCTGTGCCTCAACAACTGGTGCCTCCTGTGGCTCCTCTCTAACAAATGTAGGATGTGTACGTCTATCAGCTGTGCAAGACCGTGTCCTCTGGGCTCTCTAAGATCCTGCTACACTCCTATTATCCTGATCCTGATTTCTTCTATCCTGCGGAGTCAGGCGATCAACTAATACCTGTAATGTCTGTGCCAACTGCTGCTGACTTGCCTCTAATGTCTGAATGATACGCTGTTGACCTGCGGTCATACCGGCAAAGCAGTTTCTTGCCTCATCATCCTGGTCCCTTGGAACCCTAGGTGGGCTATGTGAATGTCTCTCACCCATGGTGTCTGGTATCCTGACTTCCTGATCACCTTCCAACAAAGCCCTCCTGCGTGTGTAGTATCTGTGAGAACCAACTGCTGGTGGATGCATAAAAATTCTTACCCCCTTCAGGCTGGCAGGAAACCGCTCTGATACCACTGTAAAGTCCCCTACTCAATAGGGGCTCAAAACCACTTAACTTCTTACTTGGAATTTAGTCAAACACTTGTCATGCAATGTATATATGCTGCTGCTATGAAAATTTCAAAATAGCAAACATACATCTAACCACTTATTTTCATTTAAAAATGTAGAAAGATACCATGATCATTGTGCTATATATATATATATCATTGAATTAAGACAAGTACATTTCCAGCCAATAGCTTTTATCAATTACAAAACCCTTCCTTCTTATTTACTATTGACAATCAATGACTTTTACAATACTAAAATGCACAAGTGCTGAAACTACAAATTCACCTTCAGCTGAAACATATATTCTTAGTTACAATGCCAAATAAGATCGAAAATGATAGAACCTGATTGGATGAGTGCAGAAGATGAAATGTAGATGTCCTCAGAATAGGCTTATGCCTCAATGATGCCCTAGTGAAGTGACTGAAATATCACCTCCACAAATGCAACCCTTCAAGAGATATTTCACTCTCTCAGTTATGCAATCAATTGGGAGATTTCGTTCCCAATGACAAGCTGAAAATCTGCAGACCCCTTGGCTCCACAAATGCTCATGAAGAAAATAACAATAGTTAATGTCAAGATTGGATGCTCCAAATGCCCCTTGACCCCCTTTTTATACTACTCCCAATGTTTCTAGTTACTTCTAGTTGCTAGAAGTTTCTACAAACTAGAGGCTTCTACAAGCTAGAAGTTTCTGACTTTTGGAAGTTTCCAACTTCTAGAATCTTCCGACTTTTGGATGTTTCCGTTTTCTGGAAGTTTCCAACTTCCGGAACTTTCCGACTTCTAGAAGTTTCCAACTTCTGGAACTTTTTGACTTCTAGAAGTTTCTAACTTCTGGAACTTTTCGACTTCTAGAAGTTTCTAACTTTTGGAACTTTCGGTCTTCTAGAAGTTTCTAACTTCTGGAACTTTTCGACTTCTAGAAGTTTCTAACTTTTGGAACTTTCTGACTTCTAGAAGTTTCTACACGGAGTCAAATAATCACCAAATAATTGCCAGGCGACTCTCTCATCACCACCATTAGCCTACGAGAGCCATTAATAGGCTAATCCACTGAAAAAAGTCCATGTCAACTAAGAAGGGGACATGACATTGGACACAATAAACTATCTTTGGCTAAAGGCGCAAGCCATGAAAAACTATTGATTTTCTTCGCATATCAAAACAAGTTTTAGCCAAGACAAGGCAATTTCTAGGGTTTTTCATGGGATATGACCATTTTCATTGGATTTTTGCATTAACAGGAAAATGACCTAACACCTCCAACCTTCTCCAACCACAAAATTAGAGTTGGAGGCCATGTTTATACATTTTTCAATCAATTCCAACTATTTTGTAACCCCTTCTTGATAGACACTTTTGACAACTTGTACATCTTTTTGCAAATGTTTACAACATTTGATCCAAACATGTAAATTGATTACCAAACACTCCTAAGGACCCCAAATGACTTCAACTAGACTCCTAACAACAAAAAATGGTCTAATAAGACCTTATTACATCAAAGACACAAAACTAAAACCAAGATGACGAAATTGCCTCATGGAGGCATGAAATCAACTAGGTGCTCCCGCACCACTTTGTACTTTTCTATTTTAAAATAATGAGTGAGTGGGTGTATTGTCCACTCATGGCACTCCCTCCATGTATTCTTCGTAATCCTGGGGAAAATAAGCACTCTCTCCATTTTGTTTGACTCCTTTAATCTCCCCATTTTGTACTATGTTGCATTCAAGGTGGGAATAATCCATTCAGATAGCTTGTTTCATCTTTGGAGCGCTCTTCCAATTTGAGTACCCCCTTTGTCATTAGGTGCCATTGCCTTGCTTCATCCACACCCCACTCTCCGTCTTTAGATTTTGAGTCAATGGATGGTAATTCCTCACTCACAACATAATTCCAACGACATGCTTCCTCCCTTCACTCTCAATTGAGAGTGTATTTTGCTTCCAATTGTGGCTTGCCTTGGCAATGATCAACCAACCTCTCTCGAGGAGTGTGTCATATGACTTCTCTAATGGGATCACTACAAAGTCCAAGAAAAGTATTGTGTACCAATTGTTACCTTTTGTGCCATCAATGTCCCCAACGAGTTAATGACATGTTCGATGCCTACCAAGTGGACGGTTGGCAGCTAGAGTGTTGGCTTCCCCAAGACTTCTATGTTTCGTTTGATAACGTTAACATTGACTCCTGAACCTTCATTGATGCTGGTGTTTGTAATCGTTCTCTCCACTATTTTCATCTCGATAGCAGCTGACTTCCATCCGATGCTCACTGTCAGCAACATAAGGTCAGTAGCTTGGTTGTCTTTAGGTGGTGGCTTTGCTATTGGTTTCCCTTGTGGCTTACATTGGTTTTTACCAAGTGTGAAGTCACCGACTGTATTGGAGATTGTCATTTTTAATTGTGGCATGGTTTGTAGAATGTTGTACTATATTCTTTTCAGACTCTAACTGTAGAGGGGTATTGACAACTTCATTAGAGGTTGTTCGCTCATTCGCCATTGCCAGTTCTACATCGGCCTTGGCCTCTCAAAGTCTTGGCTTCTCCATATGAGGATCCATGTACATTGCCTTCTTTGTTTTCAGCCTAGTAATTGCTAGGACTTCCTCATCTTGGACCTCTATGACTAACATGTTCACTCCCTTCTGCTTTGGATAGTTGCCATCTTCATGGTCTCCGGGTCCGCACAATTTGCATGACAAGCTTGTATTATTTTGACTATTCTAGTACTCTCAGGTGAAGTAACCCCATTAATCGCATTTGCAACACTAAATCGTTGGTCTTCCTTTCTCGTCGTACTATATTCCACTTTGTGGGCCATTGTTGTTATTGTTACTATTATTTCCTTGCCTATTGTAATATCCACCAAGCAATGCATTGGAATTTGCAAGTGGTTTTGGTGGTGTGGATGGTGGGTTTCTTGTTCCCCTTGAGTGAATAGCATTTGCGTGCTACCTATTTTTAAATTGTATGTGCATTCCTTGATGGAATGTCCCAGTACCTAATAGATGTCACAAGAATTTCTTTGGACAGATCATTTTTGTATGAGCTTCTACCTTATAGTTGATGCATCATATTTCTTTATGTTCCCTTGGGTTCTCTTTCTCAGCCTTTAATTCCTTCATCATTTATAGCATATCCTTTCAGAGAGGGCTTGTACTATTTTCAACTTGTTGCTTCTGCTATCCCCCCTACTTTTGTCGTCACTTGCTATCTTTTTTCCTCGTGATGTTTTGTTCTCACTTTCAATATCCATTGCCTGATTGTAAGCATCGATGTACAAGGATGGAAGTGCTATCTTCATCTTCTTTCTTAGCGAGGGAATCAATCCCTCTATGAACCAACACTTCTTCAACCCAACTAGCTGGTTTTCCATCTTGCCCAATATTTTATTGAGCCTACGATTGTAATCTTGCACGTTTTCATGTTTCCCTTGCTTGGTGTTATAAATTTCCACAACAATTTCATTATCATCCTTTAGGAATTTAAACCAACGTTCCAAGACTCGCTGAGTCCATGCCTAACTCAGCGAGTCTGAGCCAAAGTCAGGCCAGCCGAGTCTAGCTGCCTCTGGACTCGGACTCGGCCGAGTCAGGCATGGACTCGCCGAGTCCTGCCAAGTCCATGAACTCACCGGACTCGGCGAGTCCCGATGCCTGGACTCGGCCGACAGTCAGCGCTTTTCAACGCTTAAAAAAAGCATTTTTTTATTATTTCACTTTGTTTTTTTGGTTTGTTTTGCCTTTTATAATGTCTTTGACCTAAAAAGGTCATTCTATCACTTGCATAAGGAAAGGAGAGAAAAAAGGCTTGAGAGAAGAGGATTGGGGTTTTAGGAAGAAAACCGGTTGGCTCTCATTGAAGGATTGCTGATTGTTTGTTCAACTTTGTTGCACTTTGTAGCTTGCATGTAAGCATTGAGAGGAGTTGAAAGACGTATTTCGAGGAGGCTTCTACAAAGTTGACTTGCATTTCCATTTCTAGAGCAAATTCCAAGAGGTATGTTACTTTCTTTTTGTTGTTTTGTATTTTTTTTTTTCATTCATGAATTTTTTTTGTTTCCATTTTGTTTAGTATTTAGTATTTACAAATTACAATTTTACATTTCTAGTGTTGGTAAACCGTAAAATTGATTTTCAGTTTCTATAATATATATTGTAGTCTTGTAGATGCTTATTTTGTTTTATTTATGATATATTGCAGCGGCCACCAGTCATCATGTCTCAGACTGAGGGTAGTGGGAGTGGAAGTATGCCTAAAACAAACCCGGATGCAGACCCTCGTGCCGTAGCAAGGGATGAGGTTTGGTTACATGCCACAAAAAAGGAGTTGTTACATGTTGGCATTGTAGGGTAACATGTAATGGGGGAGGTATTAATAGGCTGAAATATCATCTTGCACATATACCAAAGCGGGATGCTAAAGCATATTTACTGGTTCCCGAAGATGTCAAACGCAGGATGATAGCTATTTTAGAGGCAGCTGAAGAGAAGAAAGAATTACAGAAGAAACAAGCAGAAGAAATGGCAGCCTTAGCTACACAGGGCTCTTCAAGGACACATGCTAGGACTCCCTATTGGCACTAGTACTACTAGTACTACTTCTGCATCTGCGAGTGTGAGCATTGGGGGTCGGGTTCGTAAGAAACCATCCACACTTGATTCCATCTTTGCTCCACGCACAACTCCTGGTGCACAACCATCGCTTGAGGGCATGAATTGGAATAAGGAGATGCATGACAAAGCAAAACTAGCACTTGGAGATTTTTTCTTCTACAACAACCTTCCATTCAATGCAGCAAGGTATTTATTAATATATAATTTTAATTTTTAATTTCTATGTCTTACTTCTCTTGCTTTAGGTCTTCTTTTTAATTTATTTATTTAATTGCTTTTAGATCTCCATATTGGCAAATTGCCATAGATGCTATTACTGTTTGTGGTGCGGGGTTCAAAGCCCCTAATGATGAGGAGCTAAGAGGTCCTATTTTGTCCCAACGAATTGCTGATGTACAAGTTGAAATTGAGGAGCAACGTAAGGTATGGAAGGCAAAGGGTTGCACCATCATGACGGATGGTTGGACTGATAGAAGAAATAGGACACTTCTGAATTTCCTTGTCTCCTCATCAGGTATGTTAAGTTTTTAAGCTATAAGACTTAAGTTATGAAATTATGAATTAGATTGATCATTGATCATAGTAGTAAGTACTACTACTAAATTGCTTTATTTTTTCTCAGGTGGTACAATGTTTTTGAAATCCATTGATGCCTAGGGGAAGACAAAAAATGTTAGAGTATCTTTGTGAGGTGATGGAGGGAGTGTTGAAGGAGGTTGGTGAGGAGAATGTGGTGCAAATATGCACAGATAATGCAGCAAATTATGTTGCAACAGGTAAAATTTTAAATTATTTTAATTTTTAATTTCTATGTCTTACTTCTCTTGCTTTAAGTCTTCTTTTTAATTTGTTTATTTTTTTTGTAGGTAAACTTCTTATGGAGAGGCACCACCACATATTTTGGACCCCTTGTGCCGCTCATTGCATTGACCTCATGTTGGAGGACCTTGGCAAACTTCCTTGGATCAAAACATGTGTAGATATAGGAAGAAATATTTGCAAGTATATATATAATCATACTTGGGTCCTCAACCTTATGAGGCAACACACAAAGCAGAAAGAGTTGTCTCGTCCAGGGGTCACTAGATTTGCAACAAATTTTCTCATGTTGCAATCCATGCTCAAGTCAAAGGCCGGTGTGAAAGGCATGTTTGTATGTGAGGAGTGGACAAGATCATCATATGCAAAGACCATTGCAAGGGCTGCCATGGTTGACTTTGTTTTTGATGAGAGAACCTTTTGGCAACTGGCCAAAGAGATTGTTGATGTAATTTTCCTTTTTGTCCTCATTTCCAAATTCCAATTCCCTTTCATATCATTATTTTTTGTTAAACACTTGTTTATAACTTTATGTTCATTGTTCAACTTCATTTATTGCAGCTTGTACGACCTCTTGTTGTTCTCCTATGGGTTGTTGATGGAGAGAAGCCCTCAATGGGATACATTTATGAGGGCATGGATAGGGTGAAAGAGGCCATTCGATCATTTTATGCAAGAAATCAGGATAGATATGGTCCCCTATGGGATGTTATTGATAGGCGATGGCACAATCTACTTCACAGGCCTATACATGTAGCTGCCTACTTCCTTAATCCAGCATACCAATTCAGCCCAAGTTTCAAGGCTGATGGGGAGGTGTGGAGTGGCCTCTATGATGTTATAGAGAGGATGTCACTTGATGATGCAATTTCCACAAGTACAGTCCATGAGGTAGAGATGTACACCAAAGCACAAGGGGACTTATTTGCACGAGAGATATGCAAAAAAAATTGAACTGCATTGATGCCTGGTAAGAATCTATGATTCCAAATTCTAATTTCTAATTCTATTACGGTTTACCACTTTAGAATCTAGATTGATAAAGTTAAAGTTATAGAACTGATTTGAAATTTTCTTGTTTCAGATGCATGGTGGGAGATGTTTGGTACTAAGGTGCCAAATCTACAAAGGATTGCCATTCGTATCTTGAGCCAGCCATCTAATGCTTCAGGATGCGAACGCAATTGGAGTATTTTTGAGCATATACACACCAAGAAGCGCAACAGGTTGGCCGTGAAAAAGATGAATGATCTTGTATTTGTTCACTACAACCTTCGCCTTCGTCACAAACGTATCTTGGGCACTGACACATCTCCAATTCAATTAGAGAACATTGATCCACAAGAAGAGTGGAACACTGAGATGAATGATCCTGTCTTCAGTGATAGAGACTTGGAGTGGGTTGATCAGGTGGATCGAGAGGCAGAGGTAGTAGCGATGGCACAGGAGGAGGCTAGAGCACGAGGAGACCCAGTGCAGGACCCTAAGGCTGAGAGTGGTGGATCCGAGTCTGATGATGAGGATTATGAGGAGGGTGATGATGAGGAGGAGGTTTCCGATGAGCATGTCACTGAGGATCCTATTTCGGTTCAGCCTCAGACACAGGGAGAGAGGATGGCTATAGAGTCTTCCATTTGTCATTTTAGGCGTACTCGTAGGAGGACATAGGCTACTATGAGGCTATGAGCCTTTATTTTGAATCTTTGATATATGTTTTGAACTTCTCATTCCATAGATTTCATATTTCATGAATATTGTAGACATTTTGATTTATCATTTGACAGTGACACTATATTTCAGATTTCTATATGTTATTTGGTTTAACAGTGTCAGTAACTTTAACTAGTTTTCTTCAGAAATCCATATTTTTACTTATGTGATCTATGCAAAGTTGTGTATGTGTGCAAAGGAGTTTCTATTTATCTCAATTATTGTGTATTAGATGTTAATTGACTAAATATTGCAGGAAAAAAACTTAAAATCCTTTAAAATCTTTGCATTTCATGGGTTTTTTGATTTGCCGAGTTCGGGCACCGAGTCCATTTTGAGCTTTTCGAGTCCGAGGCGAGTCCGAGTCTTGGGAACTATGATTTAAACTCCTCTTGGAATTCCTTCTTCAGGCCGCCCTAGGATGCTTTGTGTTCATCTTCCAAGTCCAAGAACCAGTTGATGGCTATTCCCCATAACATGGCGAGAAATGACCTTAGCCAATAATCCTTATCAGTCTGACCACTTGCCAACCATATAGTTTTACATGTCTTGTAGTGTTGCACAGGAACCTCTGATCCATTCCCCATGAACTTAGGGAGTTTCTACCTGTCAATACTAGGACTTGCTGGCAGGAGTCACCATTGCTCTGGACCAGAATGTACCATGTATTGAGGACCTAATTGGAGGTGTTTCTCTTGCCTATGTTCTGGTGCTTCTCTTGCACTCTCGACCACGTGCGAGCCCTCTACATGTCCACCATCAACATCCCTTGTACCATGGTTACCTTGTTTTTGAACTCCCTCCTCCCTAGGGTCTTTGGCGCAAGTCCCCCTATTCTTGGTTTTTCTGCTACATTAAGGTTCTCGGTGCAATGCAAATTGTTTTAAAAAATCTCGGTAATGTCTTTCTTGAGGTTCCTTCATTTGTTCTCCTCATCATGTATCGACTATACTGACAAGCTACTCTCTGTGGACTCAGTCTTAGAGTGTTCTTCATTTGACACTAATCGTATGAATAGATTGTTTTCTTGTTCGGCAAGATCTTCCTCTACTTCATTGGGGAGTGGTAGGTTTTTAGCAGTTTCCTCCCACTCACTCCAACATACACTGTGTTATGTCCTCTTTACCAAATAGTTTCCGTCCTTTAAGACTACGGCTTTAGCGAACACTTCTACTTTTAATTCTTGCTAGACTATGAGATTCTTCGACGATTATCCGTAACCACCTCCTTACACTATGCTCCGTGATCCATAGCGATCTTCTCATCAATCCCTCTTCTTCTCGAGTGTGCACAATGTCTTCTATCTTTTATTTGGCAATAGGGGCATTAATTGCTAGAGGTACAACACGGTATACCTGCTTGTATCATGCTCCTCCCTCTAGTTTATTTCCTCATATCATTGTATATACTATCAACATTGCTCTCGATCTCTATCCTCTCGAAGATCTCAAAGGGTAATGAAGTTGTGTGCCAACAACCTTGTTAGTCTTCGAAGAAGATGGTTGATAGTGGCTTTCACTGTCAGGCTATCTCTTATGGCACTCTCAGGTACCTCTCGTAGGAGAGCTTCCCTTCGTATGTATTGGTTGATAGATGCTTCCCACAGATATACAATTTCTTAAGTCAACTTGTCTTCAACCATGTCTTCCTCTTCCTCAGATTTATCTGGTTGTTCAATCAATTGACCCATTACACTGCTATACCACCTATCGCCATTGTTCACTGCAGCTTAGATCTCCACGCTTCATACGACAACGATGCCAAAATGTTTACCCCTGTAGGGAACTTACAAATTACTATGCAGAGCAAATAGAGATGTCATTTGCAAAATATTGAGCAATAGAATGTAACAATGCCAACATAATATAGTCTCAGAAAGATATGCCGTTTATTACCATATGCAATGTATACAGAATCAGAACTGGTTACCAATACACAAAATGGGTACCATAAATACTACTTGATGGTTGGTTAAGACTGCCAACCGCCAAAATTGCCAACAACTACCCATTGGGAACAACTGACATCACATGAGCCAACTATTATTTACAAGATTAATACGTTGGCTATAACTTATTTATTTATGAACACTTGGCGTAACTGCCATCTATACCATGCATTTGCCAGGTATTTGATGAAGTGCTAAATAAACAAAATGCAACTAAAGCTTTAAAAATAACTACATTAATTAATTGAATTTTTTAGGGGTGATATAAGACTGCTCATGGATCCAGATTTGCCTGCATCAATAAGTTTAGAAAAATGGGTGTTTATAACCATTTGTATTTTTCATTAGTTATCTTCTCTTTGTTCAATAGATGCACATAACATACCATTATTTTGTACTTTGGCTGTAGTTTCATACAATATAATGCTCTTGTTAACTTGTGAAGCAGCCAATACTGAGAGTTTTGAGGCTTAGATTGTGGAGATGCCACCTAGAATATTGAGAACGAGATCACATTAAATAAATAACACGGAAAGAAGTAGAACTGTAATGATTGGTTTGAATCTGCTTATCAGGACATGAAATGTTAGCTTTTAAGTGCCCAATATGTTATCATTGTATTCAGAAATTTTCTTTAAAAAAAAAAAACATTTTGAGAATGACAGATGGGCATAGCTGATGCTATATTGGATTTGGTGAGTAGCGCAACAACTTTGCGAGAGAACAATCTAAAGGAAATAGAAGGTGGACAAGTTTTGAATAGCCAGGTAATTCTGATTTTAGTCCCTATATACAAAATTATCAATCATTTTCATCATAACAATAGAGTTCTGAATCTGGATTAATTAGAGTTAATTTTGATTATTTACTTTTCTTTCATCCATTAATAAGTGACATGCCATTCTGTTGCACTTGTAAAATGCTTCTTGGCATGTGGAAATCTAGATTGTTTTTCCTTTCACAATTAATTGTAAGTTGTAAAGGGCTTTCATCTGTATGATCCACTTTTTCATTCCAGGGTGTATTTGTTGCAAACAAGAAAGCTTTGGTTCAGCATAGAGATGTATTAGAGATTGCACATGAAATGCTCGAAAGGCTGGAAGCACATCTTAAGGCAGTTGGAGAGTTCAAGGTATTGATATTATCTAGTCAGCATCTGCACTCGCAATACATCTGTAAAATGTGATTAGGAAATAATTAGAAAGCAAACATTGTTGATAAATGTTCGCCATTTCACATCAAGGTTCTCAGAACTGTAGTAGAATTTTCATTCTTGGGAATACATATGTTCTTTAGTTTAATTCCAAAGATAATGCCCATTAAATTTGTAACATTCATCTTCGAAGAATTCTCTTACTGAAGCTGTTCATTTCATTTACACAGGTAACAGCTCATATGCGGGGCAGCTCGGCACAGGAAGTGGCTGAAAAAATATTTATGCACACAGACTTCCATGGGTTTCAGGTAACATTGTGGAAAAATATTAGGAGAATACCTTACAGGATCCTGCATATGATCAATTATTTTACGCTATCGATTTCTATGGAAAAAAAAAGCAGTAGACCAAAATTTGTTGATGTATTATATAATTATAATATGTGAATATCATAAAATACAAAAATTGAAGAGCACAAATATTATTTTCTCATATTAAGGAAAAAGTAGAACGAAGCAAATGGTTATAAAACTTTACAGGATTTAATCTTTTTATACATTCAAAGATTTTAGAATATTGCAAAATTTTTAGAGAAGGTTTCCAGTCTAATTTATTTAAAAATTGTAAAAATTCGACCTGATGAATTTCTCTGATAAATAAATTTATTTATCTGGATGGGGGATGGTGGGTGCTACAGGGGCCAACAGTGGGTCCAGTCTATTCGAGAAACAATGGAGAAGTACAGACTGGTTATTATGCTCTAATGCTATGTGTACCCAAGCAGAGCCTTTACCAGTGTGTTCGCCAATTGAGAGCTGTAAGTAGTTAGATGGGTTTTTTACTTAATTACAGCATTGTTCAGAAAGATTACATCCAGGAGCTTCTGTTTCATCTTTTGTTCTTCTATATTGTAACTGTTGTGTGTCCTCAGGAAAATGTAAGTTTAGAATAATATCATAAATGTTTTGCTTATTATAATCGTAACCAACATAGGGATGTTTTTAATCTACAGGCTGGAGGTAGTGGGGTCCTTGTTTCTCCTTTAACATATATTTTTGATGAAGAGCCATCTCGATGGCGAAAGCTGCTAGATCAATTGAATCTTTGAGAATCTTGTAAAGTTAAATAAATTTTTATTAAAATTCTCTTAGAAAATCCTCCAAATGACAAAATAAAATCCCTGGCATGATTTATTTATTTTTTCGAAGGGAGAAATTTTATTATAAAAATGTGAAATCAGTTTGTAATATTTGGCTTCAGAACGTACTCAAGGTCGTACTGAATCTTGAATATCTTAATTTCTACTGTTTCTTAGCGTAAGGTTTGGAATTGATAACTGAACTATTCTTTTAATTTTTGGACGTATGGACTAGCAGTTATGGCGATTACAATGAGTTTTGCCATAAAAGCAAATTGAATTTCATGAGGGATAGAGCCATGCCGTTGCAGTTTCATATGTTTAACGGCATTCATTGCAGATACATTTTACCTTTATCAGATATCTTGATCGAAGCCTTCTATAGATTATTCCAGGAAAGGATCTTAAAAACTATTGATATTTTTTTTCAGTTTTCAGTTTTCTGTGATTTCAAATTTGTTGAAATTTATTGTTACAATTTTAACTGCTTATCATCTACACCTGTAAATTTTGGTTTCTCCTTCAAATATTCTCATTTTATGCTCCTCCCCTGTACTTTGAAAAAAAAAAAACTCTCCTATGGTTCAGATGGTTTCAGCAACATGCCAAAAAGGTTGCATACAGACAGCTGCAACATTCCAAATCGGTCCCCAAAATTCTGTTTGCAGTAAACAACTACAGCAAAGGCTATGGAAACTGAGAGAATGCATTGATCCTGGACCTAATTTATATCCAATCTAGAAAACCCTTTATAACTTGATTTCTAATACATAAAAAGTATCCTCTTCAGAAGCACTCATTTTCAGGCCAAAAGGATAATTTGTAACAAGTTTCTTCTTGAAAGCAGAAAAGGATGCAATATTTCAAGGACGATCATGGTTGATATATAGAGCTAGTATATTCATGAAACATCCGTCCTTGAGCTTCAACCCTGTGGAAAAATTGCCATCTACAATGCTTTGATCAGTTCACCTCCGCCTACTGCCAGGAGAGTTTTGAGGACAACCATCTCTAAGAATAATATGAAATGCAATAGGAGAGCACATATTACCAGATGTAATCCAACTAGAGCTCGCAGGCATGACGTAAAAGTACACCTGTTAATATCAGAAGATACCATTGTGATGCAAGTATTGTCGTGCTGCAACCAACATGGGCAGATCATTAAGACCTGTCTACAACTTCAAGGCTCAAAGATAGGCCATGAAGCAACACAGTCAACTTCTGCCTTTACACCAGTCATTCTGCAATCAGAGCTACAAAAAGAAGCTAGTCATACGAGTGTGGTAGCAAGGAAACAAGAGGCATCACAACAAACAAGGTCATAAAAGAAGAAAGGTACACTTATTCCAGTACGTTTACTTCGTAATATGATATTCTTTTTCAAAAATCATACTGGTATGTGTTCCACTAGAAGAGAACTTAGCAATAGCATCAAAGATATATAGCATTCAGACTGCCCTAGAATAAGCCAAAATTTAGTATAGGAACTAGACCCTTCAAATCAGATGGCACTTTTTGTGGACAAAAAACATAGATAACTTGCAGTAATAGAAAATTTACAGAAACTGCCAGCTGCCTCGATGTAGAACACTAAGAGGGCAAAGACATCTCTTAGCAACGTACTATCATATTATACTACTAAATGAGACAATGATATGGTCCTACCTGCTAAACACCTAGCTGATTTTGAAAACATTTAAGGGTCCTCCGATTCGGCAACAAGACAGGTCTACTAGTAAATGTTTTAATAACCCAGATCATGGTTCTTAAGTCTATCAAAATAATACACCTTATAATTTACTTTAATAACTACCTACTGAGCTGGATCATTCTTACAAAATACTCAGATCTTGATTTTAAATATAAACTGAATTGGACATTATTATTGAAAAACAAAGTTATGCAAGATGGAAATTTTATAAGAACATAGTTGCAAATATTTTGAATGCTTGCAAAGCGTTGGAGAGAAGTCTGTATGGTTGCAAAGGTCGATGCAGAAGCATATCTTAAGAAATTTGAAGCAAAGTTGAGCAAATTACAAAGCAGTCTACAAAATTAAAAGCACCTTTACCTATTCATTTTATGGAACTGAGAATGCTTCCCATTAAAAATAAAGCTTTAAAATGACACATGCTATACAAACTCAAGCTTGCTAAACTTGGTCAAGCTTGGCTTCTTCTTAACTTCCAACAATTACGTTTAACTTTTGTGCAAAAATGGGTTGGCTATAAGCTTCGAATAAAATGGTTGTAAGTGTTGGGACAGTTGTGATGTCCTAGCATTTATAGATTTAGACAATCTACGATGCAATCCTGTTAGGGTCTGATTAAAGGCTGTATAACCATGTAACAATAGTAAACACCTAAAACTTAGGCACAACATATAACAAAAATCACAAGCAAATTTGTGATTTATTGTTCTCAAGAGTGGTTATGTGATAGCTTCAAGACCTTAAATACAATCCATGATTAAGCATTTAAACTACTAAATAGATCTTATGAGACCTTACATTATTTTGATACCAAACTTGTTTGCTTATCCAAAATCTGTCCAATATGACTGTCCCCAAATGATATTGAACTTATCTTTGTATAGATAGATGCCAAATAACTTGTGCTACTAGGAAAACTTGTGGTATCACTACAGTTACATGTAATGTCCCCAATTAGGACTGTAGATGTTATTTCCCTTTGGCTTTTGTACGAAGGCATTTCCATAGATAGTCAGGGAAGGTGCAAAGCTGGCACAACGAGCAGAAGTCATGACCCCATGAAGTTTGGGTAGCGAAATGCCAAAGTGGTACAATTTTCCCATGCCCGCCTCCCTCTTTTCCTTTGAATGCTTCATCTTCCGAAATGCTCTCTCTGCAGAGAGCACCAAGTATTAGCATCGCGGAGATTCAAAGACGGAAGTAGCAGCAAACATTCAAGAAGTTCCGCCAAAATGCCATGTGTCGGCACCACGGAGTTTCATATACCTCCGCAAAAGGTTTTTCCCCTCAAAATTCCGCCACTGTGACGTGTCCAAACCATGGTCTCATGATTCAAAAGATGGCAGGGCCCACATCTTCAAAGAGAAAAGGCCACTTTTCATCCAAAGATGAATCCCAAGGCATTTTCAAGTCACAAATGACATCTTTCTCGTCACAATAGTGGAAGTTTCAAAAAAAGGCATAGGTGGCATCCATGCCACACGTAGGAAAAGAAAATCATGACTCAAAGCCTGCGCGCCTAAACGGCCATACCAACCGCTATAATAACTCTTCCACATGGCACAACCGAAGGCCCTTCTCGATTGCGTTTTCGAGATTTCTTTCTACAAAAGTCTACGAGCATATTGTAATAGGGGACTTTTTGGAGAGTTCAGAAAGAACTAGAATTTCTTTTGTAGGAGTTTTTTTGGCTCATTGTATAGAAGAACATTGTGAAATAGTTGTATTTGCGTTCTTATGACCCTAGCCTTGTAATTTCTACATGATCCATAGGAGATATATACTGGACTATGCCCAATGTTGCTTTTACAATATGTTTCTTTTTGTTTTGTAGATGGTTTTAAGGTTTCATGTTGTTTTTTAACAAATGTAGCTATCATCTGTTGCTTTCAGGCTCTTATAACCCATTATCGGTTTACAAGTTGGATCATGTTTGCTTACTCCTCCAATGTTTGTGATCTAGGGGTTATATCATGCCATTATGGTGAATGAAATTCTCTTAAAGTAGTTGTTCTGGTAGGATAATAGGAGCATCTCCCTGCGAACCTTAGCGAGTGCTTCTCATAGGAAGATATGAATGTTTTGGCTTGGGTCTAGGATCTTCATGCCATCACGTTCTCTTCCTAACAATGAAGAGTCTATGGTGTTCTGTGCTCATTTCTAGGGTCTGATGTTTCTATTGTCCCTGACGGGAGCTCGAAGGGTTTCAAAACCTCTAGTGCATCGCCTTAGTTTTTGTTTAATTTTCCTACCCCTTTCTCAGAACACCAAAGAGAAGAGTCAACTTCTATAAAACCCCAAAGGTTGTTTTGTAGGGCGTAGTTCTATCCCACTCTTGCAAAGCTTCCAGACTACTCTCATTTAGGCGGGAGCCTAGATCTGGGATCAACAAGGACCTTACTTAATTTACCCTAAAATTCCTAACTCGAATTGGGTTTGCACTTGGGATTGAAAATTTAACAGTCTTTTTAATGTTTTGTAATGTCCCCTTTTTCTATATTGCGAGACACTAGGAGTCTTATTCCACTATTCTTCACTTATTATGTCAAAAAGATGTCTATGAAGCAAGTAATGGAAGATAATCTAACTTGTAATGTTTTAGGATAAGTTTGAGAGCAAGTAATGGAAGATATTTCTTCTATCTACTTTATTTATACAATTTTTAATTATGATACTGAAATGGAATGTAATACAATTGTTCATAGTCTTATGTTGTATCTGATATAACAATATTACTATGCAATGATGGAATTGTGTGTACAGGTTATTCTTGCAATTTGTCAAGAAGCTAAATATTTGCAATCTCTTGGCAAGAGACTTAATTACTCACAAGTTAAAAATGTTGTGTCTGATGTACTCTTTAACAATATGCAATTAATAACTCCAGTGTATAATTTTTTATTTTTTATTGGCAAAAGGTTGTAAGCTTGATATATATTAATATTATAAAGATATTTTGAAAATACATTTACAAAAAGGCTCTTATAAGCCAAATATGATCTTGTCCATATATAACCTTGATTAGAAAGAACAAAATATACCTTTACATGCCATGTATCTATAATCTCCATCTCCTATGAATACTATTAAATCCTCTTACAAACAAAAAGAGGAATTTGTAATTATATTGATAAATTGCTTACTACTGCTTGTATTTCATTTTCCCCCTGTCACTCCTCTAGTTGAATGTCCTCGATCTCCTCTACATTTGGTTTGTGAGTATAATTGTTCTTTTTGAATAATGCTTTTTATCCATGTAATGAAGTATGAATTGTTGTTTCTGATATTACAATTTATCCTTGCAATTTGGTGTTGTCTTTGATTGGGCTATCGATGTTCACAACTTATAGATAGCCTATATGGCTTGTGTTCAATTTGAGCAATTCCAATAAGGAATCAAAATATATGAAATGATTATTCTCTGATCATGCCTTGAGAGAATGAGTCGAACCTCATTTTATACTTGCGATCCAAAGATGAGGAGATGTGATGAATATACATCTTCCTTAAGAGAATCAAAATTGGTTCAAATAATATCTTAACCAATCGTTATACTTAATGTCTTTGACTGATTAATATAGTAATCGGTTTCCATAGTTAATTGATTATTATAGTAATCAATGCATAGCATTTTACAAGTGCATTTATGAGAGATGAAATGTTACTAACTTGATCGTATTTGTAAAATGCAAAGAAGTATGGAGTATGTTGGCATGCAATTATGATGAATATATGAATGCTATCGAAGAGGTGGATATGGAATATGATAATGCATTACAAATGCAGTTATTGATTGATGCAATGAATGCATTGCAAGTGTAGGTATGGTATGGTGAGGCTTGAGCATATTTATGAAGTACAAATGGATGAGATGAAATATGATGGTATGTAATATAGTACATTGTAATGTATGCCAATGTAATGGATGGATGCAACTTACTAGAATGCAAACATAATATGTGGTTACATGATAATGGGTAGTCTCGACCAACCATCATGTCATTGGTCCTTCATGTATTTAGTATGATATGGTGCCATTCATAAGTGATCATATAGGTCACTCATAAATTGCATCATGATCATGTTGGCTACATGGAGGGTTGGTCGCATGGTGATTGTCTAAGCACATTAATCACTCAAGTAATCACAAACCATTTTATGGTTTGTCTTATCTTAACTTGGAAATGCATATTATGTACAAAGACAAGGTTTGTCATTCCTTGCCAAAACTTTATTTGAAAATTTGTTTTTATTGATTTCAAATATTGAGTATTTAATCTTTTCACTTTTTCCTTTAATTTTGACGTTTCCTTGCAAGGTAAATATTCCATCCTTAAATCCAAATATTTTTTGAATGTCATCTTTGTTTGAAGATGTCCCTCCTCTCAATCACGCTTAAATTGCTCACATAACTGGGCAAATGAAGGTTATGTTCTTTCAGGATGTTCTAGTTGTGGTGTGAAATTAGGAATTCTTGGACGATAAACTTTTCTTTTTGGGCTTCCATATTGTGATTGTTCCTCTTGCCTAGTCCTTCCTCTATTATTTTCAAGGATCCGATTTAGGGTTGTATGTCTCAGTACATCAATTAATTGGGTGAGTTTGTTTTGAAGTTCTCTTTGTTCATTCAAGACTTGATCTACTTTGTTGCTAATCTTTCCTCCCCCCCCCCCCCCCCCCCCCCCCATTTGTTTGTTCTCTTTTTCTCCTACTTTACTTATGTTGTATGTTTTTATTTCTTTGTTGCTCATTCATTTTTAGGCAGGAAAGGTGGCTCTGATACCAATTGTAATGTCCTCTTTTTCTATATTACAAGACACTAGGAGTCTTACTCCACTATTCTTCACTTATGTCAAAAAGATGTTTATGAAGCAAGTAATGAAAGATAATCCTCTAATATACTTTATTTATGAACTTTATTTACACATTTTCTTATTATGATACTGAAATGGAATGTAATATAATTGTCCAATCTTATACTATATCTAATATAACAATATTACTAGGCAATAATGAAACTGTGTATAGGTAATTCTCCCAATCTCTCAAGAAGGTAAATATATGAAATCTTGTGAAGTGACTTAATTACTCACAGATTAAAGATGTTGTGTTTGATGTATTCTTTAACAATATGTAAGTAATAACTCCAACGCATAATTTTTATTTCTAAATAATGCTTTTTATCCACGTAATAAAGTATGAAATGTTGTTTCTAATATTACAATTTATTCTTGCAATTTTGTGTTGTCTTTAAATAGGCTATTGATGTTTGCAACCTATAGATAGCCTATGTGGATTGTGCTCGATCTGAGCAACTCCAATAAGGAATTGAAATATATAAAATATGTATTCTCTGATCATGCCTTGAGAGAATGAGTCAAACCTCATTTTATACTTGTGATCCAAGGATGAGGAGATATGATAAAGAGACATCTTCCTCAACTAAATCATAATTGGTTCTTAGCCAATTGTTATACTCAATGTCTTTGACCAATTAATATAATAATCGGTTTCCATAGATAATTGATTATTATTATAATAATCAATTCATAACATTTTATAAGTGCATTTATGAGAGATGCAATGTTACTAACTTGATCATATTTGTGAAATGCAAAGAAGTATGGAATATGTTGGCATACAATTATGATGAATATATGAATTCTATCGAAGACGTGGATATGGAGTATGATAATGCATTGCAAATGCAATTATGGAATGATGCAAAATATGCATTGCAATTGTAGTTATGGAATGATGGGGTTTGAGTGTATTTATGAAGCGCAAATGGATGAGATGGAATATGACGGTATGTAATATAGTACATTGTCATGTATGCCAATGCAATGGATGAATGTAATTTATTGGAAAGCAAACATGATAGTTGGTTACATGATAATGGGTGGACTCGATTGATCACCATGTCACTGATTCTTCATGTATTCAGTATGATATGGTGCCATTCATAAGTGATTATAAAGGTCACTCATAAATTGCATTATGATCGCGCTAGCTACATGGAGGGTCGATCTCATGGTGATTGTCTCACCACATCAATCACTCAAGTAATCACAAACAATTTTATGGAATGTCTTATTCTAACTTGGAAATGCATATTATGTACAAAGGCAAGGTTTGTCATTCCTACAAAAAATTTATTTGAAAATGTATTTGATTCAAAAGTTTAGGGACATCACATGTTCTCAATGATTAACATTATGATCAAGGAATAATCATTGATTCATAATCAGTATGCATTTAAATCATATCAAGGAATAATCATCGATTCATATACATACTTAAGCCCTAATCCCTTGTCTATTAATCAGTAACCTTAAGAAGGATGGTAGAATTATTGTGACCAGGGTACAAAAACAATTTACAAATGGGCTCCCTCAAGGTTTTTCCCCATGTTGAGACCGTCTTGACATGTGACCAAATTACTATGTCACTCCCTTCACAAACTCTGTATCCTTTTAGTTGTATTAGTGAGAGATTAAGGAATTAGCTAAATATATATTACTATATTATATAAATATATGTATATATCTATAACATAACTGATATATAATACTGATTTCATTGGTACACACACACACACATGTTTACACATTTATGATCTTACTATTAATACTATTATAATTGTAGATAGGGGAAAAGATAGTGTACTAAATATGAAAAGCTCAACCATGAAAAGTATAAATCACATTCAACTATCCCTAATGTTCAATGAAGCATTTAAAATCAGATTTGTATAAAATAATGTAAAACAAAAACAAAATCATGCAAACTCATAGTTGTGCTCCATTGTTTTTCTTTCTTCTCCAACTAATGTTGCTCTTTCTTTGACAAGTGTACTAATGTGATAAAAAAAGAAAGTATGAAAACATACTAAAAGTGAGGATACTCGAATCGTGGTTAGACTCAAAAATGAAAAAAAAGACCCATTAAATAGAAAACTGACTTGAAAAACTAACAAACACAAAATGAAGAGATAAAGGGAAAATAAGAGCCAATAGTCAATAATAAAACCAGATAATAAATCAAATTATCAATTTTCCCTCCAAAAGCTCAAAAGCCACATAAAATAAAATCAGATTTAAATGCAAAACAGAAAGAGAAAATGAAAAGTAATATTCAAATGCAAAATAAAAGACCAAAAAGTGGTAAATAAATGAAATTTATTTATTCCTAAGGGGACATAGGGAAAGTATTTTAATTGATTAATTCCCTAGAGACAACAATAGGACATAATTAAATAATTGTTAAAACTATTTAATTAAACATGCTTAAGTGACCAAAATGCGATAGATCGCCAAGATAAAGTGAAAAAATGATAGATAAATCATAATAATTCAAAATAGACTAGAATGATTTAAAATGACAAAAAATGAACGAAAATGGACAGAATTGATGAATTACATAGAAGACGACTAAAAAAGGGAGCTGGGGTGATGACCATTTTTAGGTGTTTACATTTCGCCCCTCTTTGGGACAATGCGATTCTGAGCATTGTTTCAAAGAAAAAAAAATAAAGATCACATTAAAAGGATAACTCAAACACAAAAAGCTGCGAGGCTGCCCCCTCAAATGATTGGATGAAAAAACTTGAAAAAAAGATGCCAATTTTTTGAAAATAAATCAAACAACACAAGACCCAAACAAGCCTAACTAATGAAGGATACTCCCCTTATTCAATAAAAAACACACAACACAATAAGGAAACAAATAGAAAATTGTAAGGACATAACAATGGCAAGAATATAAACACTTCCTTTCTATTATCTTCAATGAAATGACATTACAATAATAATAAAAAGTAACATGCTACAATCACATGGGCATTTTCATTACAATAATATGCAAGACAAAGCCACAATCTATCTTCTAGAACTAAACTCTAAAATCCCCCTTTAGCCCTATATAAGTAGCACAACTAACACCTTAGAATATAATGGAAATTGAGAATTCCCTATTTTGGCACCCAGTGGTTCAATTTCTAGCCTTAAGTGATTTTTCTCCCTTACTTTTGTATTGAAACTAGCGTCTTGAAGGCACAACTTTGGAAAACCACAACTTGTGAACCATTGAGTCGATTCGCTATTATGACCCATTTCAAAAATCCCACGAAGTGCTCTACTCCCTAGGATGGCAAAGTACTACCTAATTAAAGTTTGACCTCTTTTTGGAGCCTCTAAAGCCTTCAAAATTGAGTTCAAAGTTTTTGTAACACCCTACCAAAACAAAAAATTTAATATCTTCAAAACCAAACTTTATCTTTCCATGAAACTTTACCAAAAGGCCAATATATCCAAAATGAACCTCCAAGGAAGCAATTGGAATAACCTGTGCTCAAATGAACAACCTAATAAAATAGTAACCTTGTCCAAAGATAGTCGTTATTAAAAACTAGACAATATTTTTGGGTGATGCAAGATTGCTCTTACACCCTAGATACTCCTGCATCAGACACCTAGGGTAATTTTAGAAGTGACCTTGTCACATCTTAGGTGTTTAAAGGAAAACTAAGGTGGTCAACCTCTTCCTTTGATAGTCGTGATGAATCTTCAATAGGTTGTCCCTTCCATTTAACCAAGTACTCTTCATATTTATTATTTCTTGTGCTTCTACCCACACGACTATTCAAGATATCCTCTATCACTTTTGTAGTTGAAGTAGGTGCAAGAATATTCTATCGTGCTTCTACTATTTCATCTTCCATACTACCTTCACGGTACTCTATCAAATCTGAAATATTAAACACAAGTGAAATATTGAGTTCACTGGGCAATTCCACTTCATAAGCATTTCATGAATCATGCTTCTTCAAGATTGTACATAGTCCAATTTCTTCATCTTCAACTTGTTGTATGTTCCCATTGGAAATCTCTTTTTTTCAAATGAACCATAGCTTAGTCTCCAATTTGAAATTCCTTATGCCTCCTTTTCTAATTTTCCTTAGCAGTGTACTGTATATTCATTTTATTAATGTGCTTCCTCACCTCTTCATGCAAATTATTTAGCTTCAATAATACTCTTTTATCCTTTATCCAACTTCCTTAATTCTGAAGCATTTCTAGGAGTACTTCCATTTACAATCTATAATGGTGGTTTACTAGTGCTCCTATTTGTTACTCCTAAATGGATTTGATTGTTGTCATTAGTATTCACTTGTACAGTCGGTAAACATAGTAAGATAGTTTAGTCGGTTATCAATACGTAGTAGTCACCGAGCAAAGAGGTTACCGAGTACACATGATTATCGAGCGCCAATAAACACCGAGACCAAGAGACAACATTTATCGAGTAATCTAGACTTTATATAAAATTTTGGAATGGCACATAGTTCAAGGCAAACAACTTTTTTCCAAGAAAGAAAATAGTTTACCAAGATCGAGGTGAATATTTATTGCAGATGTAATCATTTAGTGAGTGATGATTCCTATGTAATGATGATCTAGGTTAATCTTATGAACCATTGATCTTAGGTTTTCTAAGATACTGTAAAACCCTAATTAGATCAAATCAGTTTGATATAAATATTGTTAAGATGTCATTTTGACATGTATCATCAAGAAGTAGTCGCACTCAAGGACATCTAAAGGTCAGACAAGGTTTTGACAAAAGGATTTTGACAGAAGCATTCAATTTATCAAAACAAATATAAGGCTACTAAGCAGTTCAGAAGGACATACTCGTCACAACAAGGTGATATATTTATTGTACTTAAAGGATCTGATATTAACAATTTGAGTTGTATTTCATTCAGGTCATATATCACTATTACGCTCTAACAATTATAGAAGACTCAAAATCTCCTAACAAAGTGGACTTAACCGTCCTTAGTAAAATCTCTTAACCGAGTGCACACATGTATTGTGTTGCTAAAATCCTCTAACCAGGTAGATCTAGCTGATCTTATTGTTACTCCTAATAGGGTAAAATCATCAGAAGTGATCAATCTTTGTAAGCCTTAAAAGACAAATTTATTTTTGTAGAAGTGAAGCTTTGTGGGTTCCATCCCCACTGCAGTTTTTACCTTCTAACAAGGGTTTATGCGATACCAAAATATATGTGTCATGTGTATTGAATTTTCATGTATGTTTTATTGATTTGCTTACATACATTTACATTTCAGTTATGACATTGAATGTATGGTGAATGCAATATGCACAGTCGGTTATTGAAGTTCATGTTTACAAGGATTAGTTTGAAATTTTTTTAAGGTATTGGTTCACCCCTCCCCTCTCAGTACACACCTTTCTATAAATCCAACAATTGGTATCAGAGCTAGTTCTCTTGTTGAGAAATTTTAATCAATGAAGAGAAAAGATCTTAAGCATGGAAAGGTATAAGCTTGACAAACCTATTGAGAGTCAGGAATTGTAGTTGCATATCTACATTGAACAATTCAAGGAAGCCAAAGAAAAGCTAAGAGATTTACTACTCAAGAGGAAGGATATGTCATTTCGGTATAATGAGACTAATTGTCATGAAGAAGAGATAGATGATCCATTTGAAGGATCTGGATCTGGATCTGGTCGCATATCTGATGCATATGAAGGAACCATATCAAATCTATTTGAAAAGAATCAACGTCTTACTGAACAAGTGAAAGCACTACAGATCGATCAGGAGACACAAATGATTATAATGATTGATGTCATGAACAATGCAAGGCAAGCTGAACAAGAAAGGAATTTGGCTATTGATGATAGAAGATAAATGACTAATAAGTTTCAAGAAAAGGAATCTGAAATACTGAGACTTACCGAGAATCATTTTGAAATCTCCAATCAGATGGTTGTCATGAGTCAGGAAGTCAACCAAGTGAACAATGAACTTACTAGAAGATTGGAAGACATTGGTGAATTGACAGAAGAAAATGAAAGATTGAAGAATGAAGTAAAGATTCAACAACAACATAATGAGATGATTAAGAAAGCTGAAGAAAGTACCAAAAGGATGGATGAGTTTCTAAGAAGTCAAAGAAGACTTGACAAAACTATTGGTATAGGTTATACCAAGAAGGGAGAGTCATTAAGACAAGCTGAACAGAAGAGTGCCTATACAAATCCAAGGCCAAAGAAGCTATCATGCTATCATTGTGAAAAACCAAGCCACACATCAAATGTTTGGAAAAGAAAAGAAAAAGCTATTCCTAAATCTACTCCTAAATTTGATGGTTATTGTTACAATTGAAATAAGTATGGACATCAAGCACATGAGTGTAGATCAAAGTTGAATAATCCACCTAAGAAACCTTATATGGAAAATTACTGTCGCACTTGCAACATGCATGGACACATATCACAAGAATGCAGGACAAAGATGAAGCAACTCTAGAAACCGAGAGAAAAAAACAAGACATATCAACCGACAAGGCAAGGTAATGCATATACTTGGGATTACAACACTTAGCTTAATTGCACGGCTTGTAGTAGGTATGGACATAAAGCAGTTAATTGTATGAGAAATTATTGGAGAGGAAAATCTCAAAATTGGACAAATTCTAGAATGACATGTTTGCACTATCATAAGGTTGGTCATTTAAGTAAAGACTACATAGACTGAGTACCAGAACTGAGTACTAGTGTAAATGGAAACACAATTGAAGAAATCACGAGGATAAGGAATCAAATGTGGAGAAAAGCATCAAATGACAATGTTGGACCAAGCACAATAGTCAATGACACCTCATCCTTTGGATTAGGTGATTTCACCACCTCCACCTAAGAAATTCAAGTAAGTATGGAACTGAATTTCAACGGGTTATATCTTATAACAGTTCCTTATAATTATTGTGTCAATACCAAATCAGCATGAATTAAAGATGCACTAGGGTATTATATGTTGTTAACTTGAAACAAGTTTAGTGGGTTAAGCTGGACCAAGTAAGAAATTCCAGGCAGTGAAAGTGTTAGAGACAAATGAGTTACACAGTCAACCGAGTATTGATAGTATTCACCGAGTTGAGGTATTTATAGCGTTAACCGAGGGATTTGATCGTCAACCGAGTGGTAGATGATAATATATTTAATGTGTCGATCGAGGTTTTTGTCTATAAATAAGCGAGAAATGAACTCATTTTTTCACACAATGATCAAGAGTGAAGCAGAGCGATTTGAGTGAAAATTGAGTAGAGAGAATTTGAGTATTTCACAGAGATCTAAGCACATTACGAAAAGTTGAAGACCGAATCAAGTAAGTTTGAAACTAACCGAGTTATTTGCATCTAGTTTGTTGAAAGCCCTAATTTAGTAATCACGATGGCTTCATCCTCATAAACCGTTTAAAGCAAGGAATATAAGAGTAAGAAGGTTATTTTGATCAAGAACTTGACCTGCACTACGCCCCATTACAACCTTCATCCAGAAGTTGCATCTCAACTCGACGACGAGGGCGCATTCTCTTTGATACTACCTAGGGTTCTACTTGTGAAAGATGTTAGATCATACATCCACTACAAAATGAATGAAATCGGCGACTTTGAGCTCCAATCAACATATCAAGAGCTTTGCACTGATGGAAAGCTAAAGAATGATCACAAGTAGTTAGAGGTAAAAGGGTTAACCAATGCCCTATATTTCCCAAAAGAATTAAAAAATAAATGGATACGAATAGTGCTAAGCCATGTACATGAAGGAAATCTATGGATGAATGAACCAATTAAGATCACAAAGGATGTCATACATACAATGACAGGGCATCCCATGAACGAAAAATCTAAAGCCCTAAAGCACCCGACAAGAACCAAGATTGAGAAGTTAACCAGAGTAGAATGAGATGGTAGAGGTTTAAGAATAAACACTATCAGCAACCCTGAAATAAGATTTGGGGCATATGTTATTGCATACAAGATTTTCCAATCAAGCAAACCAAATAGTGTTGCATGTGGAGCGGTTGACATTGCTTATAAGATTGTGAAAAGGGGTTTGCAACTCAACCTAGATGAGTTGATGCTGAGACAATTAGAGGAAAAAATGAGAACAATCAGAGTAGCAAGATCAAACACTTGCAAATTTGTCTCATTATTGGTATGTACATTCTTCTATTTGCAAAAATGTTTCCCATCAGTTGGTAATGTAGAATGGGATATCAACTGACCAATTATTGTTCAAATTAGTGAATTCATTTAGAACTTAGGTAAGAACTTTGAACATGTCATGGAAGGTTACTTTGGGAAGTTTAAAGAAAGAATGGAGAAAAAAACAAGGATACCCGCACAGTTGGTAGATAAATTTAAAGATATTTGTTTTCTAGTGGATACCGACACCACCCTAATCAAAGCAGTAGATCCAAGAATGGCTTGGCTACTGCCCATGGATTATGAGATAGATATTGATATAGCTACAAAAGAAATAAAGGCTTTACTTTCCGAGCCTAAGGACAAGAATGCTACAAGGTTTGGAACCTTTGATGAAGCTAAGTCCATAATCAAGATGGGACTTGTAGTTGAAAAGATGGGCAGGAAAAAGGAGGAAATGGTTAAAAATCTTAAGAAACAATTTGGTGTCATAGATGAAGACATTGAGAAATCAGTTGAAGAAGAAATCGAGGAACAAGCACCAATCGGTGAGAACATAGATGACAAGGCCACCGAGTCTGAGGAACATGAAAAAGAAGAGCCACCTAAGGCTGAAGAAGGTAAATGTAAATAGGTTGATACTTCAACCAAGACTAGGAAAAGGTCAGAAACTACTAGTTCACCACCTTTGAAGAAAGGTGTTACAAAGATAACAAGGCCCACACCGACCCATACATCTCAAAAGAGAAAATCAAAGGCCACCACCGAGCTCCCATAACCAAAGCGGAGAAGAAAACTTATTAGAGAAAAATATGATAAAGATTCAAAAGAGGACACTGAATAATTCCAAGTTTTGGTGAATAAAGGACCTCAAAGCATTGATGAGACAGTAGAAAGAATAAAAATTATTGGAAATCTTGGTACTCCTAAACTTAAAAAGGTATCCCCATCTGAGTACCGAGGAGCAGGATAAGCTTGAGGAAGCAATAATAAGCATGATGATTACTTTCAAAATAGTTCCAATTGAGTTCACTAGCAGCATACCCAAAGAACTGTATGATAAAGTTTCTTCTAGATGGACTTATGCGCTTACAACTGAGAAAAGGATGAGAGAAAGATCACTCATTTTGGTAAGATCTGACTATTATGTTGTTGAGATTGATGAAGCTTTAAAACAATATTAAAATATATTTTTTATGAAGGTTAGAGCATTCAAGATTCTACAAGGAAAATTGCAAGAGGTAGATGATGAGAGTAGGAACATATGGACTAAAATCCTTAGTCCAACATAGAAAATTAAGGCAACTGCATCGGTAGTCAATACCGAGGAACCTCAACTAAGCATAAAAGTAGAAGAGCCTATCAATGTTGATGATGAGACTATTCACATCTCGGATACTAAGAAGCTTGAGGAAGAAACTAATGAAGAAGAATTCATAACTACTGCTAACAATGTGATGGAAGGAATTCCAGAGATGTTGACTACTCTGGGGGATGAACAAATACTGATAGAATACATAATAGAAGGCGAGCCCGATGATGAGGCTAAAGAAGATGAAATGATTACCGGTGCTACCAATAACCTTGGTGAAGAAGAAGCAACCAAGGTAGCCCGAGTAATGGTACTAGGTAATCTGCCTATACTAGTATAAGCTATTGAGATAGCTACTGAAACACAAAATGAGAACATTCCACTCGAGCAGGTAACAAATACAAATGCAGACAAGGGTGAGGAAATAGGTAAAGAGACCAAGCACAATGGAAGATGTATACAAGATAACGCACCTACCAAGACCATTGAAGTGACAAAAAATATACAGGTACAAATAGAGATAACGGTAGACACTTCTACCACCGACATAAGGTCACAAGCCCCTACATCGCAGATTGAAAAATTAGTTACCAGGCAGCATAAGGAATAAATCAAATCCACCAAGCCACCAAAGGTAGATCCCGAGCACACAACTCAACCTTCTATTGCATAATCTCCATCATCTAGTGTGCAAGAGAAGAAGAAGAAGAGGAAGTGAGGAAGTAAGGGTCTGGTCACAATCGATGAAATCATAGAAATACCAGCATGTGACCCAAGGACACTTGACCATGAAGCTCTCAGGAAATATGGAGAGCTATGCACCTGAAAGGCAGCACAAGAAAAGCTGAGACACAAAAATAAGAACACAAAGGTGCTAGAGTATGTCAAGGAGATCCTAATGCAAGTTGCTCCAGATGTAACTGTTGATGAATTTGCCCCTATCATTGACCAACTTGCACTGATCACAAAAATAATCAATGGCCCCACTACTGACGCTGAGCAAATGATTGAAGAGAGAGCTGAACAAAAGATTCAGTATAAGTTAACTGAAAAGATCAGCCAAGCAATGGTAGTGAACAAGGTAAAACTTTAAGAATTTGTCACAGATTTAGAAAGCATTATTGATAAAATTATTACACTTTTGAAATAGTTATGCACTTTAGATCACTTCACTACCGAGGTTAGTGAAAAGATAAGAAAATTAGACGAAGATCTAAAAGATAGTGCTACTCATCTTACAACCGAGAAACATGTCCTCGAAGTGCATTATTCCAAAGTTAAACACATACATTGATTTAGACTTGAGTTGAAAAAGGAAGAGGACCGAATCAGAGAAGAGGTAACCGAGCTACATGTCAAGTTACTATCGCATTTGGTAGTGATGCAAAAACATGTGACAAAGGAAAAGACATTAATTTCCACCCTTGAGATTTATGTCACCGAAAATGTTTTTGATAAGCATGCTCAGGTGAGCTTAGAGCAGTTGGCTCTTGAAAATCTAAAGGAAGAATGGGAGAAACTTATGGATAATCTCAAGAAAACCCATCCTACCATTTTTGACAAATTATAAGTATATTCTTTGTCATTATTTTCAAAAAAGGGGCAAACATATGCATATATACCAAGAGCATGTTCAAAGGGGGAGTCATTGAGTTTAAATATTTTTGGTTTTGTAAATTTTTTGAGTTTAAACTTTTATAGTCGACATACATATAAGTTTTTGATACTAATGCCAATGGGGGAGAATATTACTCCTAAATGGATTTGAGTGTTGTCATTAGTATTCACTTGTATAGTCGGTAAACACAATAAGACGATTCAGTCGGTTATGAATACGTAGTAGTCACCAAGCAAAGAGGATATCGAGTACACGTGATTACCAAGCGCTAGTAAACACTGAGACTAAGAGACAACATTACCGAGTAATCCAGAGTTTATATAAAAGTTTGGAATGACACACAGTTCAAGGTGAACAACTTTTTGCCAAGAAAGAAAATGATTTACCAAGATCGAGGTGAATATTTATTGTGGATGTAATCATTTAATGAATGATGATTCCTATGTAATGATGATCTAGGTTAATCATATGAACCGTTGATCTTAGGTTTTCTAAGATAATGTAAAACCCTAATTGGGTCAAATCAATTTGATATAAGTATTGTTAAGATTTCATTTTGACATGTATCATCAAGAAGTAGCTGCACTCAAGGACATTCGAAGATCAGACAAGGTTTTGAAAATAGGATTTTGACAAAAGCATTCAATTTATCAGAACAAATATACTGCTACCAAGCATTTTAGAAGGACATACTCATCACAACAAGGTGATATATTTGTTGTACTTAAAGGATTTGATATCAACAATTTGAGTTGTATTTCAGTCAGGTCATATATCATTTTTACTCTCTGACAATTATAGCAGACTCAAAATCTCCTAACAAAGTGGACTTAACCATCCTTAGTAAAATATCTTAACCGAGTGCACACATGTATTGTGTTGCTAAAATCCTCTAACCAGGTAGATTTAGTTGATCTTATTGTTACTCCTAATAGGGTAAGATTACCAAAAGTGATCAATATTTGTAAGCCTTAACCAACAACTTTATTTCTGCAGAAGTGAATCTTTGTGGGTTCCATTCCCACTACAGTTTTTACCTTCTAAAAAGGGTTTCTGCGATACCAAAATACATGTGTCATGTGTATTGAATTTTCATGTATGTTTTATTGATTTTCTTACATGCATTTAGATTTCAATTATGTTATTGAATGTATGGTGAATGCAATATACACAGTCGGTTATTGAAGTTCATGTTTACAAGGATTAGTTTGAAAAGTTTTAAGGGTACCGATTCACCCCTCCCCTCTCAGTACACACCTTTCTATAATTCCAACACTATTGACATATTTATTGTATGCAAATTTTACATGTGGTAAAATCAAATCCCACCCCCTGAGTTTATCTCCTTCTAAGCATCTCAACAAATTTCCCAAACTCCTATTCACCACTTCTATCTTCCCATTGGTCTGTAGATGGTACATTGAGATGAACTTCAGATCTATCTTTAGCTTTTTCCACAATGTCCTATGAAATTACCCAACAAACCTAGTGTCTTGATCTGAAACTAAGCTCTTTGGTAGACCATGTAGTCTCACCACTTCTCTAAAAAAAATTCTGCCACATGAACATCATCATTAGTTTTTCTGCAAGGAATAAAATGTGCCATCTTTGAGAACCTATCTACCACCACAAAAATAGAATCATGTCCTCCCTGAGTCCTTGGTAAACCAAAAATAAAATCCATACTAATATTTGTCATAGGGGAAATCTACACAAGCTAGAATAAATGATTAATATTACCGAACTATAAAAATAATCAAACTATTAATCAAAATAAAAGCTCTACAAACAACATAATATAAACATCATGATTTACAAATTGAACTAAATCAATTCAAAGAAAATTGATATACTTCTCTACTTCTTTTGTTTCTCTGCACTCTATGGAAGTGGATTGATGTGGCACTTAGTGTTGGATTCGACAACACTTCGACCCAAAGATTCGAGAAAACTAAGATATGATGCTTGATTGCTTGATAAAAACTTGCATAAGATAATTGCTATTCAAAAATCAAGATCCTTCATATGGGTTTGAAGGGGGTTTATATAGATTTTCAGAAATCAATGAACGATTGAGATTGATTTGAGAAAAACATATTGAATAGATGAGATAATTAGAGACACAAAGATTTTGGGTTATCTTCTAAAATTGAGGATTTGTTTCCAATTTGATCTCAAAAAGCGAAGATTCATTTAGGAAATAAAAGAGAAGATAAGATTTGAAGATATTTCTAATTTTTGAGGATACGAGTTTCTAAAATTACAATTTTGGAAAAGCAAATGATTTTTTATTTAAAGATGATTTTTGCATTTTGAGAAGATTTTAGATTTTTAGAAATTATTAGTTTCCAAATTCGAAGATATGATACATTTTGGATTTATGAATATTGTTTATTTTAGAATTTTGAATTTTGGACATATTCTGATTTTTTATTTTTGAAGATTTAAAAGATTTAAATTGAATTAAAATTTTAATTTTTGAGAAAGATGAAATTAATGTGAAATTAGCATGAAATTAATTCAAAATAAAATTGAGATGAAATTAAATTAATTTAGGAAATTAATTTAGTTGAGAGGAATAATTAGATAATTTAAGTAATTAATGATAATTATTTAAACTATAGGACTTAGGAAATTGAACTTAATTAATCAATAAAGATTAATTAATTAAATAAAGATTAATTAATTAAATAATATTAATTATTTAATTAATACTAGGGGAATGGTTAAATTATTAAAAGATGAAGCTTTGGAAGAATTAACGTAATTAATTAAATAATTGAAGAACCATTTAATTAATAGAAGAAAAGTTAGTAATTAATTCAAACTTGCAAGAGTGGTCAATTTTGGGTGTCTAAATTTGCCTCTCTTTGATACAATGTGATTTTGAGTGTTGTGTCAAAGAATATTTGACAAGTCCTACCCCAGCTTGCCCTGGTGATAACAGGTGGAATTTATGCTCCCTCGAGAGATTGTGGAAGAAAGGCATGAATGATCTCTCGAAATAAGATGACAAATATTAGATGAAATAATGAAAGAGAGAAATAGTTAGTAAGAAGTGAAGAATTAATAGATGATGATGACTATTTGATCAACATTGGATACAAAGATTATTAACAAGAATCATGTCTGGTTTCAAGAAGGATCCATCTTGTAAGACTAGTGACAACATTTGGTTTCAAGGAAGACATAACCTGTATAAGACAAGTGACAACGTCTGGTTTCAGGAAAGATACATCCCATATAAGACACATGATCATTGATTGATTGACTGATTGATAAAATGATTTGACAAATTTATCAAATTGATGGATTGACTGATTGGATTGATAGAAGAAATGTTAGTCAGAAGCATGAATTAGTAAGAGGTGAATACTTAATTAGTTGCAATCAAGATAGGTGATGATTTCGAGTCTCTTTAGAATGCATTTCTTCAATGAGGGATTTATGAATCCACATTGTGTTTCATATTTATTTTTGTTCAATGAGCCTTTGTGGCCTTTTGGATACTGATCTTTTCTTTCTAGTCACATGTTGATTATATTGGACATGTTGATTCTTTGATGGATGTGGATTTTTGGACTTGCTAATTTTATGCTTGGCATCCAAGTTGATTCCCAAGGGATTGAGATTTATGAATGGATAGTAATTGTATGGAGGGTTCATGTGGATATGTGATAGAAATACTTTCAAGGATGTGTGCCTTTTTTGAACTTGATTTGGGGTAAGATAGGTGGATGGTGAGAAATAAGTGATAGGGATAGGTGATGGACGGATATACAAACCCAAGATGGATGAAACTTTTGAAGGCTTTAATGTATGCTTGGTTTTAGATGGAGGAATGTAAGATTTATGAATGGTACCAACATATTGAGTTTGAGCCATGTAGCCTAGGCCATGATTTTTTGGGTTTTCTATTATATAAGGGGGTTCCAATATGCCTTGTTGATGGATGCCTAACCCTTTTCCTTGATAGTGCTTGCTTTGGAAGACCTTCTTAGCAAAGGGATACTTGTTTCTTTAATAGAAATATGCAAGTCCATTTTGAGGTGGAGGAGGTATAAAAAGTATGATAGGATCATGAAGTATATTGGCTCGAATGAAAATGGAAGAACCTGTTGGAAACTACAATTGAAACAATTGTTATATTGCCATTGATGTCAAACCTTAACTGGTAAGACAGTTTCTATCTAGGAGAGTACCATATCTTTTGATTGATGAAGAGGATTTGAATAGAGGAGATAACAAGAGGACCTAAGGAAAGGTTGAATTATGTGATACTTCAATGGGTACTTGATTAGTTGGTACATTGATAAGATAATGTGTTGTTTATCTTTAACACCAAGTGAAGAAGAAAGACTGGAGATGTAGGCTTAACCAAGCAAAAGTGAAGAAATCTAGTTTAAGCCAAGTGATGTTAGTATCGACCGAGTGCCAATATATGCCAAGAAAATCTAGTGTTGACCGAACATCGGTAATTTTTTAGTGATAAATAAATTTCAAGAAGGAAAGTGTTAGAGATGACTAAGATACATAGTAATGATCAAGTGTTAGTAATTTACATTTTGTGAAGAAATTGAGAATCCCAACTGACATAGTTGAATTCTTGGGATATGTAAAATGTGTTGACATTATTAATAAATGGAATGAAGCATTTAATGCATGGTAAATCATTTTCTTATGATTTCAAAGAGAAGTTTGAAGATGTATCTAGAAGGAAAAGAAGGACAACATAATGATGGAAGGATTCGATGAATCTGACCAAAACCTAAGATCTACGGAAGAGATTAAGCGACAAAAGATTAATCTACCTGATCAAGGAGGTATAAGGTTAACCTAATTGTGAGGTTACAGTATAGAGAAGAGGTTGATGTTATTGACTGATGAGTCTAAGGAGAAGGTTGAAGGTGAAGTTGTGAAGAGCTGACAAAGTTGTGGTGATTTCTTGAAGAGTATTCCGAGAAGATCAGAGATGGAGATGGAAATGAAGGTCAGTCAGTAAATCAACATATGTGAAAAGTGGATCTATATTTGCAAAGTGAGTTGTATATTTTCATATCAGAACCTATTGTTACTTTCTAACCATTGTATCAATCTAAATCCTTTAATCAAGGGTTGACCTAATAGTCATTGTATAAATCCTTTAATCAAGGTGAAATTATGATGGAATGTTCTTAAGTCCTCTAACCAAGATGATTAAATCCTTTAACCAAGTCACACCTAACAGTGTGTATTGTAAAACTTTAACCGGGTTGGCTTCTCATGAAGCTCACTTCAGAAGAGTAAAAATCAGTAGCATGTTACAAGCGGTTTTTCCCAAATTGGGTTTCCACTATAAATCCTAGTGTTATAATTGTGTGGATATTATTTGATGTGAATGATGTTGAAAGTTTTATATTCTGCAAGTTAATTAATTTAGGACAGTGGACTACAAGTTTTATGTTGTTGGTATATGCTATAGAGACTGAGTTGAAAGATTATTAGATCTAAGATTTTTGAAGAGCTAGAAAGTTGAATTGGTACATATGGACTTAAGGATAACTGATTCACCCCCCCTCTCAATTATTCTAAAATAATTCTAACATAACCAATTTTATATGTATGTGGTTTATGAATAACTTGTGCAAATGTGCTAGGATTATATAGGGGATTAGGAAGAATAATGGGATCATATGATGGAATAGGAGCAGTGATAAGATCATTTGATAGGATAGGATCTTGTAGAGAATAAGGAGGATTAGGAAATGGAGATGAAGGAAAGGTAGGATCATGAGGAGGATCTAGAGGGATGATGTGATCTTGTGATAAACATGAAGATAAAGAGATAGTTTGATCTTAACTTGGAAGGTGATCATTTGGCTCAATTTTAAGGGTGGTTTTATCTTAACTACGAATAGAATAATCAAGAATAATGAAAGGGGTGACATGGTATTTCTTAGGAATAGGATGGTCAATAAGACTTGGACACACACTTTTTTCTTGGGATAGAAGAGGATTGTCATGGACAGGATGAACAAGGATAGTGAATCTTTATGGGACTTTAGAAAGATGGGTTCTTGGTAAAAAAATATGATAGCTTTGGTCATTGTTGGGATCTTGATCATGATTTGCATCACCCTCTTGACATGGGGTATGAATTTGGATATGTATGGTGGATTCTTGGAATGGGATGAATTTTGCATGAGGGAGAAGAACTTTGAATGAGACTCTCTGGAGTAGGTTTGTCTAGGAATGGAACATATGGTGGCATTGGATCTAAGACTGATGAATTGTAGAAGGGAATTGTATCAATAAAGGGACTAGATTGGAAACCAATTATGGATAGCCCTTGGGAGGTCTCATCACTAGATATATCATTTGATGGAAATGGACAAGATTTCTCTTATGACTAATTAGGAGATGAAGGACTAGTGGGAAATATGGAGGCTTCTTAAGGGATAACTTCTTCATGTGAAGTAGATGTTTCATTGGTGTGATTATTTTGGAATGTTCCATTGATAGACATGGGTAGATGATTTTGATTCTATTGAACAATAAGATGATGTTTGTCAACAATTTTTTGACATACACGATAGAAATGACTAGATTGGAATTTTTTCTGCTTGAGTAGTCCCGTTGGTGATACCATATTGGAATTTACATATTGTGAAGCATTTGTTGATTGAACATGTGGTAGAAAATGTTTCTTATTGATTATGCTTGATTGATGTCTAAGGATGACATATTTGCAATTGTGTTTGTTTTAGAAATCCTTGGTGGTGGATATAAAGAAATAAGAGGATGTTCATTGAGACGTGATTTGAACGGAGGCCTATAGACTGATTTATCAATAGGGTAGGGATATAAGTCCTCTACGGTATAATACTTTGGTTGGATTTGACTTTTAAGATCATCTGCTTGGGTTTGTATGCCTTGAATTTCTTTCATAAGGATATTAGTTTTCCATTGTGACATGTTTTCAACCTTAGCAGATGCATTAGCTTTCCTTTGATACTAGGGTTGTGATGTAGGTACATATCATCTATTGCAGGTTTGATATTGAGCTCTAGATTTTGGTACTTGTTGAAAATGCAAGGCATTGATATTGTTGTTGGAGACTGTGAAGCATAGACAAAAGGGTCTATGTTATCATAGTAGTTAGGATATTTTTCTTGTTCATGTGGGGGAAATGAATTAAAGTAAATTTAATTTGGGTTGTTCCTTGTTTGAGATCTAGTTACTAGTCTCCGACCAAAGGGTATGGAAGAGACATCTTGCTATTGATTTGAAATGATAGGAATGTGATCTAAGTTGATAGGATGGGGTTCCAAAAATGAAGTGTTTCTTATGGTAAAGTCTAATAGAGAAAGATATATCTCTATGATGAATACTTGAGATGTTGGTTTTTATTTCTTAGTTCAAAGGACATGTAATCCTAGATGGCGAACTTCCAAAATCAAAGATAAGGTCTATTGACAACACTTGCAAAGATAAGACTTAGATTGAAAGTTTGAAACAATAAGATCACCAAGCACGACACACACTTCAAATAATTATTTTGTTCCTAGAATATACACATTGAGTGTATGTTCTTGATCATTTCCATGGGTCTTACAAAGAGAAAACAATTCAGTCAAGCTACCTATGGTCAATTTTGGCTTCAATAGATAAAAGAGGCAAGCTTAATATCTAACCGGATTGTAATCAAGATTCCTTTAGAAAAATTTGAGTTTAGCTCCCTTTTATAGGAGCCTCCCACCACCAAAAAGATGGATTTTTGTGTAATTTTGAAGAACTACTAGAGGATGGCTATATCTCAAAATCTTTCTATCCTTTTCCCCATTAAGGATAAAGGATTTTTATTTTATAGCGGGTATGAAGGACATACATACACTTAAGGAGGCCAAACTTCAGAATTGGAGAGCAAGGATGGAAACACTTTAGATGAAAGAAGATGAAACAGTAAGGATGTTTTTTCAAAGGGTTACAAAATGTGTAATAGGGATCAAGAACAATGGAGGAACCTACACTGAGGATGAGGTCATTTCAAAGATTCTGAGATCTTTGACACTAGCGTACAAAACTAAAGTGCATGCCATAGAGGAGATCATACCATTCACCACAAATTTTACAAGGGAAATGTTAGTGTCCAAACTAACTATATTTGAGTTCGTAGAACTTAAGGATGCCTTACCAAAGGTGGAGAAAAATTTCAAGGCAATAGTGCACAAGAGAAAAGATGCAAGTTGCAGATGCTAGAAAATCAAGTAAGTACAATGAAGAACTAGGAGATTATGTTGATGAATGAGAAGAGATTTAAAAGCTTGAAAATGGTGTGGATGAGAAGATCTTAGCCATGACCGCAATATGAGAAAGAAAGGGCCAAGGTAAGTTTGAAGGAAAGTCACCTATAAAGTGTTGTAATTGCAATAAGGTTGGTCATTTTGCTTCTAGATGTCCAGCTAGAGTTCCTAAGCATAAGCCTACATATGAGAAATACAAAAAGAATAAATAATGTTTCTATGCTAATGATGGTGCATCTGATGATGATGATGATGAGATGAATGAGTTACTTGGATTTGTGGCAATTAACGAAGATAAATCTATTTGAGGATAAAAAGCATTAGTGTCTCATATTAACAAAAAGGTTGATTGGATCATAGACAGTGGTTGTTCACAACACATGACAAGAGATAAGAATAGATTTATAAAGTTGAATATGTATAATGGTGGAGTTGTCAAACTAGGTAACAATTATCCTAGAGCTATTATTGGGATTGGATCCATTACTTTGGATGGTAAGACTAATAATGATGATGTGTGCCTTGTTGATGGTTTAAAACATAATTTGTTGAGTGTTGGTTAGTTTTTGAAAAAGGGTTATCTGATAGAATTCAAGGATGGAAAGTGCTTGATCAAAAGTACTAAAGGAGATTTGATTGCTAATGGGATCCAGACAGGAGGTAATATGTTTCATCTGAGCTCAAGTGAAGTAACTTGTTTTGTTTCAAAGGTTGATTGTAGTTGGTCATGGCATAGGAGATTTTGTCATATCAACTTTTATAACATTGTAAGGGAAAGTAATACTAATGCCATCAGAGACCTACCTAGAATTGTGAAGCCTGCTAACACTACCTATAGAGAATGTGTGATGGGAAATAAAACAAGGAGAAAATTTTAGAGAAGAGAATTTTCAAAAAGGAACAATTTGGATCTTGTTCATACAGATCTTTGTGGACCAACTCAAACTAGGTCTTACTTTGGTGATGTTTGAGCATCTTGGGTTCATGGAAATCTCGTATCTCGATAGCTTGTTAGATGTGCTCGATAACTCCTTTGGATTTCTTAGTGGAGTGTTCCTTTTTGTTCACCAACAAGTTCAGTTACCACTTGGTGTGTTTTCTCTTCTTGGTGGTGCCTTTCACCGAGTGGCTTTTATGTGTTCTAGTCTACTCTGTGGTGTTCTTCACCGAGTGGGTTTGATGTATGTTGTGTCTGTGGCCTAGTTCACCGACGTGTTTAGTTTTGGATCTTTTGTTTGGGCTGACTTGTGTATTTAATTTTGGTCATGATCTTAATGTTGGGATATCTCATTGGAAAATGTGTGGACCTAAATCCAGGTCATTACATTCTCCAATGTTGGATCTTGAAGATTATTTTGGGCTGACCTATTTGATAGCCTCATGTATAAATGTAATGATCTATTTAGGTCTTAGAGAGAGTGAATAAGAAAAAGAGAGGATAGGGAATTGGAGATCATGGATCTCACATGCATGAGGATTTTTCTATTTATGTAATTGATTTATATTGTATTGGTCATAACCGGGAAGGCCTCACAACCTGACATATATTAAGTTTGAATGAATATATGTATATGATCTACTCCCTTCTCTCCTTTTCTATGTTATTGCTTCTGTGTTGTGATTTTGTAAGATGGTTTGCTAATTGGGGTTGCCTTTGGCCCCACTTGTAAAACCCTCTTTGCATCAGGTGGTATCAGAGAAAGGTTTTATCCAGAGGTTCCTTCTTGTAAACCTTGGTTGGATATTTTTTTATGGAGTATCATATTGTGATCTAACCTACAATTCTAGAGGGTTTCAAGATGGTTTGAGGAATAAACGCATATCCAAGTTTAGTTGATATGCTAAGAAAAATTACAGCTAGATTGGAAGCTATTGAGATAGCCCAACGCCATGGAAGACATCTTGATGATGTTAGTAATGATGAAGCTGAAGAAGTTATAATGGATCAAAGAGAAGAAATATTCTTGCAAGCATTGATAAGTTTGAAGGCCACACCGCAATTTAACCCTTCTGAGTATAGTGGAAAGTTGGATTCAAATGAATTGATAGACTGGATCACCGAGATGGAGAGATGGTTTGAGTATGAGAACATATTAGATGAGAAGAATGTGAAAATTGCAAGCACAAAATTGAAAGGTCACACATCCTTGTGGTGGGAGCATCTACAATTAGATCGAAAGAAGAAAGGTAAAACTAAAATCAAGGTATGAGATAAGATTGTAAATAAGTTGAAGGAAAAGTTTCTACCTTGTGATTATGACATTAACCTAGTTAGGATAATGCAAAGTTTTAAGTAGAGAGATAGCTCTGTGAAGGATTACACCAAGGAATTTTACAGGTTAGATATCAGATCTAGACATATCGAAGATGTGGTGGAAATGATTGCAAGGTACCTGAATGGGTTAAGGAATTCTATTCAAGAAGAGATCAATTTGGTCAAAATAGAGAGTATTGAGGAGGCTTATCAATTTTCCTTAAAAGTTGAGAAGAAATTGAATAAAAAGCATGACTAAAGAGAAAGAGAAAGAGGTGGTAGATTCCCTAGAGGAAGAGGTAGATCATATGGGGAAAATAGTAGATCTGATCAGGACAAGACAAATCAAGACAAAGGCAAGACCGAGTGGAAAGGTGAAAGTTCATCTCAAGGAAGAGGTAATTACTCTTGAGGTGGATATGGAAAAGGAGAATTCTAAGGAACTTGTTACAATTGTGGAGAAGAGGTATATAGATCATTCGAGTGTACACATATAAGAAAGAAGGTCGGTAATAGCAGAAATACTTTGGTAAATGAAGATTCACTGAATGAACCCGAGAAGGAAGGAGACTTGATGGTCAAAAGAGCATTGTGGAGTGAAAATACTAAGGAAGATCTGGTAAGAAAGGGTTTTTTCAAGACCAGATGTAGAGTTGCAAACAAAGTATGGAAAGTGATTATTGACAGTGGAAGTTCAAAGAATCTGGCCTCAAAGGAAATGGTTACAAAGTTACAATTGGAAAGATTGAAGCACCCAAAGTCCTATTAGATTTCATGGATGAAGGATAAACATACACTTATGGTAAGTAAATAGTGTTTTGTAAATTTGAAAATTGGAAAGTACTATGATAAGGTGTTGTGTGATATTATGCATATGGATTGTTGTCATATTTTTTTGGGTAGACCTTGGCAATATGATAGGCATGCTATATATGATGGAATATTGCACAAATATACTATTTGGGCCAATGGCAAGAGACAAATCTTGTTACCTTTGATTGAAGAATCTGTTGGTGAGATATATACATCTGTGAAAGTTTGTTTGATGGAAGGTAGACAGTTTGTTAAGGATTTGAAGAAAAATGATGTATGTTATGTTATGATTCCTAACAAACCAATTGAGAAAACAAAAGATAAAGTTCTTGAAGAGGTTGAGAATTTTCTCACCGAATATAAGGGGATCATTTTAGATAATGTACCTAATGATTTTCCACTGATGAGAAGTATTAGTCATTGTATGGATTTGATTCCTAGAGCTAGTTTTTCAAATAAGGCACCACACCGATTAACACCAACCGAGAATGATGAAATCAATTGACAAGTTCAAGAGTTATTGTAGAAAGGTTTGATCAAAGAAATTTTAAGTCCATGTGTAGTACAAGTTGTATTGGCATCTAAGAATAATGGAGAATGGCGAATGTGTACTAATTCTAGACCTATCAATAAGATAAAAATCAAGTATCGATTTCCTATACTGAGAATGGATGATATAATGGATTGTTTGAGTGGAGAAAAATATTTTACCAAGATTGATTTGAAGAGTGGATATCATCATATTAGAATCAAAGAAGTTGATAAATGGAAGAATGATTTCAAAACAAAAGAAGGTTTGTATGAATGGTTGTTTATGAATTTTGGTTTAACTAATGCACTGAGTACTTTTATGAGGTTAATGAATGAGGTTCTGAAGAAATTCTTGGGTAAATTTATGATTATGTACTTGGATGACATTTTGATACTCAATAAAAATAGAGAAGATTTGTTGCACATTAGACAAGTATTGCAGAGATTGAAAGAGGAAAAGTTGTTGATTAATTTGAAAAAGTGTTCCTTCATGAAAGAGGAGATTGTATATTTGGGATTTGTGATTTCGGATGATGGCTTGAAGATGGATCTTGAGAAGGTTAAAGACATAATTGAGTGGCCTACACCTGAGAATGTTGGTGAGGTAAGATCAGTCCATGGTTAGCAAGTTTTTACTAAAAATTTATCAAAAATTTTAGTTCAATTTGCAATGCTATGACCAAGACAATGAGAGGAGATAAAAGAGAATTCAAGTGGACACATGGAGATGATAAGGGTTTTGAGACTTTGAAATGAAAGGTTGTTGAATTGCTTGTGTTATCTTTACCTGATTTCAATAAGGTATTCCAAGTTGAATATGATGCATGGGGTAGTGCAATAGTTGTGTTGAGTCAAGAAGGTAAACTCGTTGCCTCATTCAGTGAGAAGTTAAATGATGCTAAAAGGAAACATGTTGTGTATGATCAAGAATTATATTCTATTGTTCAAGCCCTGAAGAAATGGAGACATTATTTGATGTTGAAAGAATTTGTGTTGTATACTGATCATAAGGCTTTACAGTATTTAGGTAGTCAAAACAAGTTGAATCAAAGACATACGAAATGGGTTGAGTATTTGCAAAATTTTACATTTGTGATAAAACATAAGAGCGGATTATCTAACCGATTCATTGATGCATTGAGTAGAAGAAGATCTTTGTTGATTGAAATGAGAATTAAGGTTCTTGGTTTTGATGATATGAAGAATTTGTATGAAACTGAACCTGATTTTTCTAAGCCATGGAGAATGTGCAGAGAACCTATTCCAAATCAACCAAGTAAGTGGGAAGAATATTTCATTCAAGAAGATATGTTTTTCAAAGGAATTAAATTATGTATGCCGAGAGGATCATTGAGAACTAATTTGATAAAGGAGAAGCATAGTAGTGGTTTTGTTGGATACTTTGGCATTGATAAGACATTGAGTTTTCTTAAGGAAAGGTAGATTTGGCCACAGTTGTATAAGGATATTCAAAAATTTGTGAAGAGTTGTGGAGTTTTTCAAGTTGCAAAAGGAGTAAGTCATCATACTGGATTGTATACACTAATTTATGTTCCTGAGAAACCTTGGATCGATATCAGCGTGGATTTTTTTCTTGGCTTACCGAGGACAACAAGAGATAATAATTCTATATTTGTTGTTGTGGACAGATTTTTTAAGAAGGTGTATTTCATACCATGTAGGAAAACATCAGATTTAGTGAATATAGTAGATCTTTTGTTCAAGGATATTGTCAAATTGCATGGATTACCGAGGACTATCATCTCTGACCGAGACAATAAGTTTGTTGGCAATTTTTGGAAGACTCTATGGAAGAAGCTGGACACCGAGTTGAAGTATAGTTTGACATTTTATCCATAGACTGATGGAGAAACATAGGTTGTAAATAGAAGTTTGGTTAATCTATTAAGGTTCTTAGTTGGAGACAAACCGGTAATTAGGATTTAATGTTAGCACGAGTAGAGTTTGCATACAATAATTTAGTAAATAGGAGTACTGACAAGACACCTTTTTTAGATTGTTATTCGCATGCAACCGAGAGGTGTATCAGACTTGAAAGATATTGCTGGAGAAGAGAAGAGGAGTGCTGAAGGGGAAGAATTTGCTAAGTTTATGAAGTCATTGCATGAGGAAGTGAAACATAATTTGGAGTAGAGTAATAAGAAATATAAGGATAGTGCAGATAGGTCAAGAAGACATAAGATTTTTTAGGTTGATGATGAGGTAATGGTTCTCTTGAAGAAAGGAAGATTTAGTGTTGGAACCTATAGTAAGTTGAAGATAAAGAAATTTGGTCCATGCAAGGTACTGAAGAAGTTTGACAGTGGAAATTCTTATGAAGTAGAGTTACCTGATGACATGGATATATCACCAATATTCAACATTGCAGATACGTATGAGTATCATGAGCCTGATGAGGAAGTAACAATACCAAGTGATTATCCTAAGAAGAAGACATAAGAAGTTGAACAAATTTTGGAACAAAGAGTTGGCAGAAACACAAGAGGAAAGGATTACATGGAATACTTGGTAAAGTGGAAGAGCAGACCAATTAAAGAATCTACATAGATTTATCAATCTAAGTTGGATTTAGCTTAGGTTGTACCTCACTCACAATTCAAAGAATCATTTATTTTCAACCCCAGGTGTTTGATGCAGCAGCATCTTGGGTTCATGGCAATCTTGTATCTCGGTAGCTTGTTAGATGTTCTCAGTAACTGCTTTGGATTTCTCGGTGGAGTGTTCCTATTTTTTCACCGACGAGCTTGATTAACACTTGGTGTTTTGTCTCTTCTCAGTGGTTCCTTTCACCTAGTGGCTTTGTTGTGTTCTATTCTACTTGGTGGTGTTCTTCACCGAGTGGGTTCAGTGTGTTCTGTGTTACTCGGTGGCCTAGTTCACTGATGGGTTTAGTTTTGGATCTTTTGTTTGGGTTGACTTGTGTATTTAATTTTGGTATGATCTTAATGTTGGGATCTCTCATTGGGAAATGTGTGTACCTAAATCTAGGTTGTTTCATTCTCCAATGCTAGATCTTGAAGATTCTTTTGGGCCGACCTATTCGGTATCCTCATATACAAATGTAATGATCTATTTTAGGTTTTAGAGAGAGTGAATAAGAAAAAGAGAGGATAGGAAGATATAGATCATGGATCTCACATGCATGAGGATTGTTCTATTTCTATAATTGAATTATGTTGTATTGGTCGTAACTGAGAAGGCCTCACAACCTGATGTAATCACCCAAAAATGGTCATCTAGACTATTAGCCCCTTGCTAGCATTATTTGCTAAAATCATCAATTGCTTATTCTTGATCAAATCCTAATTCTATCATTTATTCGATTATATTCTATGGATTAACCATTTTATCCTAAGTCTTTATTTATTAAAAGGAATTCCCTCCCTTTTTATTAAATAAAAAGCCCCCACTTTTTCTCTTATCCTAAGTTGCACAAATAAAGCATTATTCTTATTTTATAAAAATAAGAAAAGGTCTTTTGTCTCATATGGACACAAAAGTCAACTCTTATTTTCTCATTGGAGGATATTTGTGCACTTTGATTGCTCCTCTTTCAAGCTCCACCGTTGATTAAATCTTTTGCCTCTTAATCTCCATGGTCCATTCTTTCTCATTTCTTATAAAAGGAGAAGCTCTCTTCTCATTCTTATATCCATCTTTTGAATACTAATGTTATGCTGCAAGTTTTCTAGGTGACTATGGAGCTTTGGAGATTTGGAGCATTCTCAGCTTTTGCATTCACATGCTATCTTAGTTCCATTCTTGCATTTTAGTTTCATTATCATGGCATGCATAGCTTAGTTTCCTTTATGCTTTAGATTGATTCACATAATCTAATTAGGAGGGTTTTGTAATACTTGCATCTTTCCTTTCCATAGCTTAACTTGCATATTCATCTTAATATAGCTTGCATCTTCATTTCTAGCATTGCATTTCATTCACATTTTGATTCTTGAGGATATTGGCATTCTTGCCCTTCTCTCCATTGAATCTCCCATTGCATGGTTTACTAGCAAGGTCATAGGCTTAAATAGCTCTAGCTGAGAGCACACTTAATTTCCTTGCACTCCATGCCTAGGGAGCTCTAGGTCATTTTTCAAGGTCTCCCATTCATGGATTCCTTTGGAAGCAAAGACTTAGAGAAGTGCACATCTTAGTGTGTACATTTTTGGCACCCACCATGGGGCGCCAAAAAGGAGATCTCACACATAATGACATGAATACCTCTACTTCTAGGCATCCTAAGACTTTTTGGTGCAAACATCCCAGCATAAGTTCCACGACTGATTCAAATGAGTATGAATGGGACACTCTCTTAGATGGATCTTCTATAGTAGATATGGATGTTGATGTGATTCATACCTATAGTGACCAACCCAATGTAGTTGATGAGTCATGCGTAGGGTTTGATGAGTTCAATCCACATGTTGCTTCAATGGACCACGCTGGTCCTTCCATGACAAATTTAGATCTTGACACTTTTGGAGCCTACCCTATAGGCTTGACTTCTCTTGTTACCAGAGATGATATCCCCTGCATCAATTACCTTAAACCAGTTGTTTCGCTTTCCTTCATACACTCAAATCTCATAGATTGGTCTGCCCAAGATCAAAGACCTATATTGCCTTCTTTTCAAAATGATTATGAGTTTGCCTGCTACCTCAATGCCATTGAACCTGTTACTTCTTCCACCAGTGAACCAGCAACAAACATGACTGAATCAGATATCAAGTACCTCAGTCATAAAATTAAAAGAAAAAAATAATGGTCGAATGGCGAAAACCACATTGTGGCAGTGTCCGAACCTCAAAATAGTAAAAATAAGGATGTATCTAAGGGTGAAAACCTCGTTGAGGCGCCCGAGGATGAGGTACTTGGTAGTCTGCCAAGTTATTTTCAAGAAAGGTCTTCATTTCTCATAGAACCTACACAGCCCATCAACTTGGGGACAAAGGAATCTCCTAAAGTCATCCATGTGGCTCAATCTCTCTCAGCAGAAGAAAAAGAACAATTTGCTACATTCTTTCAAGAGAAAAGATCAATTTTTCCTAGACATACTCAGACATGCTAGGATTAGATACTGAGCTCATTATGCATCATCTCTCTATTGCTCCAGAGGTAAAACCTATCAAACAAAAACTGAGAAAATCCCCATGTAGCATTATTGGTTAAGGCTGAACTTGAGAAGCTCCTGAAAGCCAACTTCATCAAAGCGATTGACTACGCTGAGTGGATTTCCAACATTGTCCCTATTTCCAAACATGACAAATCCATTTGTGTATGCACTAATTTCCAAGATCTGAATAAAGCATGCCCTAAGGATGATTTTCCACTTCCAAATATCGACATGATAGTGTACATGACGGCAGGCTATGAAATGTACTCCCTTATGGATGGCTTCTCCGGATATAACCAGATTAAGATCACCCCTGAGGACCAAGAGAAGATAGCCTTCACATGTACATGGGGTGCCTTTTGCTGGTATGTCATGTCATTCGGGCTTAAAAATGCCGGTGCACCTATCAAAGAGCCATGACTACCATCTTTCATGATATGATGCACAAAAACATGGAGGACTATGTTGATGACACGCTTTCCAAATCACAACAACGAAGCACTCATTTGTCTTATTTGAGTTTGATATTAGATCGCATGGAATGATTTCAACTCAGATTAAATCCAAAAAAATGTTCTTTTGGTGTCACTTCTGGGAAACTACTAGGATACATAATATCAGCAAAAGGAATAGAAGTAGACCCATAAAAGGTGCAAGCTATCATGGAGATGCCACCTCCTTGTGACATCAAACAATTAAGGAGTCTTCAAGGCCATCTCCAATCTATCTAGATGTTCATTTCTCAGCTAGCTGACAAAGCTCAACCATTCAATCAGAATTTGCATAAGGGAGCTACTTGTATATGGAATGAGGAGTGTCAGAAAAATTTGGACCAGCTCAAGAATTACTTAGCACAACCTCCTATCCTTATGCCACCTATCCAAGGGAAACCCTTGATATTGTACATTTCTAGTACAACAAATTCTTTAGGGGCTCTCCTTGCACAACATGATGATAAGGGAAAAGAGCAAGCTATATATTATATCAGTCGCACTCTGGTTGCTTATGAACTCAACTACACTAGTATTGAAAAGGCTTGTTTAGCTGTGGTGTTTGCATCTCAAAAACTCAGACATTATATTCTTGCACATACTACACAAATGGTTGCTAAAATTGATTCTTTAAAATATCTCCTAAGTAAAGCTGCGCTTACTGGGCGCCTGGCCAAGTGGATGTTGATTCTTTCAGAATTTGACATTCAATATATTGAGAGAAAATCTATTAAAGGGCAAGCAATTGTGGATCAATTGGCTGAGTTTCCTATGACTGATAATGCCCCTCTTCAGATAGATTTCCCAGATGCCTCGATCATGAATATCACAGGGCATACATGGAAAAAAAAATTGATGGTTCTCACACTCATAATGGTGTCGGTGTTGGAATCCTATTTGTTACCCTTCACAGATACACCATTCCTAAATCATACAAGCTTCTCTTTCCATGCACCAATAACATAGCTGAATATGAAGCCTTGTTGAATGGTGTTAAGCTTGCCCCTGAATGGAGGATTTCTGAGTTGCACATTTTTGGAGATTCTCAACTTGTCATAAACCAAGTAAATGATGAGTACCAAACCAAAGATGACAAGTTGGTTCCCTACAAGAGGATGATAGACTCACTTAGGAATTATTTTACATCTGTCATATTCCAACAAATTCTTAGAGATGAGAACAAGGTTGTCGATGCCATGGCTACTTTGGCATCCATTCTGCAACTGGAAGAGCGTGAACCACACTTTGAGTTTCTAGTGGAAGAATTGCACTACCCTGCCTTCAATTCCCCTGATGACCATGGCATTTACACTGTGGTCGGTCATGACTCCTCCCGCTACACGACCATCTTTTCCTATCTCTGAGATCAAATTATCCCTAAAAATCTAATGTGCAATGAGAAGCACCAGCTTATCCATAATGCCTCACACTTTAACCTCATCTCTGGTGACTTGTATAGGAAGGGTCTAGACGAAACTCTCCTTAGGTGTCTAGAAATAGAGGAGTCAGAAAAGGTGCTAGCTAAAGTTCATGATGGCATATGTGGTTCACACTCTAACGGTCTTGTGCTCGCTCAAAAATTGCTTAGGGCTGGCTACTACTGGCCTACTATGCAAGCCGATGCTATTCGATATGCCAAGTCCTGCAAAAACTGTCAATGACATGGGAATCTCATTCATGCTCCTAGATGTGAGCTCATTCCCTCTATTACTCACTAGCCATTACAACAATGGGCCTTTGACTTAGTAGGCAAGATTTGTCCTAGTTCATCAAGTGGGCATAAGTTCATCATTACAGCTACAGGCAAACATGTTGCCTTGTTTATTTTCAATCACATCATTTGGCGCTATGGTATTCCTTCTTTCATAGTCACGGATAATGGCGGCCAGTTTAAAAACAAAGACCTAAAGCACTTGTGCAAAAGTTCAAAATCAAACAAAATTGGTCTTCTATTTACTACCCTCAAGGGAATGGCCAAGTTGAGGCCTCAAACAAAACATTGCTGAAAATTCTCAACAGAACAGTGCACAAATCAGGAAAGGATTGGCATCTGTAGATCAATCCAGCGTTATGGACTTACAGAACGTCTATCCGCACTCCTACATGTGTAACACCTTTTTCCTTGGTCTATGGTTTTGAGGTTGTCTTACCATTAGAGGTTGAAATACCTTCCCTGAGAGTCTCTCTCCATGGTTTGATTACTGAAGAAGACCAGAGGGCCATGCGAGTAAATGAGCTTACTACTTTGGAAGAACACCGCAAGGCCACTTTTGATCACATGCGCACTTATTAGAAGAGAATGTCTACTGCCTACAATAAGAAAGTTCATCCTAGAGCATTCCAAGTAGGTGAACTAGTTCTCAGAGAAAATCCCAAAAATCTATAGAATAGGGAGCAGAAAAGAAAGTTTGAGCCAAATTGGTTAGGGCCTTATATTATCACAGCAACATTTGGGTTTGGAGCCTATCAGCTATCTACACCTGAGGGAGAAGAGCTTACTAAGCCTGTCAATGTTCTACATCTGAAAAAGTTTTATGCCTAATGTTCTTGAGCTCTGTGTACATATCTTTATTGATCCTGAAAAAATCTCAAAAAAAATCATATATGATCTTGAAAAAACCCTAAAAAGCATAAAAAGTACTAAAAAAATGAGCATCCTAGTGAAAACCTAGCAATAGGCACTTTGATGTCTCACCAAAAAAAAATCAAAAAATTCAAAAATTCAAAAAAATAGAAAATGTGCCTTGGTGAAAACTTGGAAATAGGCACCTTGGTAGCAAAAATACAAAAAAAATTGAAAAAAGTCCTGAAAAAATCTATCAAGTGGTGAAAACCTGGAAATAGGTGCCGCTTGAGACCCTTGCACCTATGTCTATCAGTCTTGTGTGGCGCTCCTTTGCTCCACTTCTTGCTTTGCCTCTCCTAGCCTAGAATTGATTCTTGTCTTAGTCTAGGGGGCATACGTTGTTTTAAGCTTATCTTGGGTCTCTTTGTGCGTCTAGGTTTCTTGGGCCACTTGGTTCCAACAGTGTTTTTCAACACCACCCCAACTATTTTTTTCAACACTTCCCTAGCATCAAGTGTTTTTCAACACTGATCAGATGTTTACCCGCAATCTAGAACAATGCAATATTTCCACCGGCAGAGGTGATACTCAAAGATTGACTCTATGACCTACACACACGCACTTAAATCACTTGACTTGCTGAGACTTGTTGGACTTTCTTTCTTTGTGTGTTGTCTATGATGATTTCTTTGCTGAATATTCTCTCCCTAATAGTTTTTGATGATGCATAGCTAGAAGACTGGGGGCATGAGGATATGTTTTATTTCTTTCTTTGCTTGTGGATATATTTTGTGGGTCTTAATTGTCATTAGCATTTATGTTGATTCTACTTGACAATAGGACTTGCAAGGTATTGTCCTTGACTATGTTCGCAAGTGCATACTTATAGCCATCTTGACTTTCCTTGTGTCTCGATGCGAGTATAATCTTTCCATATTAAACTTAGGGAACCTCACTGCACTAGTCATCTTGACCTATATGTCTTTGATGCTTAGGTGGGATTCCCACATACCTATTAGATATAGACCATATTCAGATTCACATAGTTATACTAGTGTGTATTGTATGATCTTGTGACGCTACCAATAACGCTCGATGATGAATATTAGAGTCTAAACACTTTGTGACCTTGAAAGTAAACCACTTTTCATAGTATCTTGCATTATTAGGTTCATGTTAGTTAGTTTTGCATTTTGCATAAGGAGAGAGCTCTCATTTTCATCTTTCGTGGACCTATCGGTCAACTATGCTCATCTTTTCTTTTCTCGATCATGTCTTTTGCTCCTTGTCTTTCACATCACATTTTGTTCCTATCATCACAAGGGGTTAATCTTATCATCATATCTATCTTAAAGAGATCATTTTCAGAAACATGAATTTATATCATACACATGAGAATTAAACATACATCTATGAGAGAGAATATACATGAGCATTTATAACATACATTTTGAGCAAAATGACAAGACAATATAAGAATTGATACATCCATCACAAGTGAGATCAATACACAAGATATATCAAACACCCAGTAAATCTCATATATATATAACAATGTCATGATACACAATACAATATGAGATCCCCAAAATCTGGATCAAAGTCTCATGATATGTAAAACATCTAAACATCCTAATCCTAGCTCTCACTACCACCATCATGTGGTGTTGGTGGTGGAGGAGGTGGTGCCATGTCTAGTACCATATCAAATCTCCCAGCAATAGCAGAGTAGGGAGGTGCCCTCTAACCTACTGATACAGCTTGAATATAGAGACCATGATAATAGGTCACTCGTGTTGCCTCTCTCCAACTCTCTGCGGTGGCTACTTGTATGGCTCTATCCCTCCTCTCTATCTCTACCCTCAGGTCTATCAGCTACTGCTCTCACATGGCTATGGTGATTCATAACTGTTGCATCTCTATCTCCAGAGGCTGGATCCTGGCTCTCAGGTCCTCTCTCCCTGTAGGCTGATCCTGCCCAGCACCTGACCCTCGGCGAGGTGGCCTCACTATGTCATCTCCCTCATCTCTAGAACCCTATCCTTGTGGCCATTTCCATCCACCTAATTGCAAGCTGTAACCTCTTTCCCTCCCTCTCCCTCTCCCCCCTCCATCCCCTCCATCTCCTCCGTCCCCATCATCACCATCATCCCCCTAAGTTATTGGTTGTGCATCAGGCATAATGAACCTAGGAAATGGAGCTCGCTACCGCTCTGCTCTATAGGCTGCATCAGCCCCCACATCTACCATGTCTGGTAGTCCCATGGCTCCTTGCGAATAGTGGTTGTATCCTATACTACATGCTAGTAATCCAGCCTCCACAGCCAACCTTGACCCTCCTCATCCCTAGCCCGGGCATATGTGGTAGTCTTTGTAGACACTCTCTGCTACCGCCTGAACTGCCTCCATACTTGGGTGATAACAAACTACTCCATGATGTCTGGGTGTCAACCTACCAGTGGCCAGCTACATAGCATATAACTTAGCTCATCCTCTGCATCACCCCATACCTCCACAGCCTTGTATGGCCTCCACTGGAAGGAAGTCAGCTCATCTAGTACCCTCCTATAGTATGTCACATCCCCACTATGAGGCTGTGACAAGAATCTTGCATATTTTTAGATAAAGGGATGTCTCCTCTCCCTCAGCTGAACTCGTGGATGCACCATAGCGATGTGCTCCCATGCCCACACCTGTGCTAGAATAGCACTGCACGCCCATGTCCTGTTGTCACAATAGATGATCTCATGCAGCTCATGATACATATCTGCTAGGATGGTTGGGCCCCATGCCATCCGGTGTGGATGTGCTACTAGATCCACTAACAATTTGCCCCATCCCAATGAAAAACCCTTCTGACTCCTGTCAATAATAAGGGCCTATGCAATAATGGAAGCAACAATACACAGCACTAGGAAGTCTCTACCAAAATCATCCATCAATCGATCCCAGGTGATGTGTCTGTCTATAATCGTAACATCTGGAAACATGCCCTGGATGGCCTACCACCCCTCAATAGGATCCTGATCATAATATACCTATGCCAACAAACAATCATGTCAGTTTCTATTATATGGAAACTTTACATCTATGACTATCTATAAACATGATTATATTTACAAGATCGCCATGGCTAGGCACTCAAAGAATCTGATAGACGTCCTCCAAAGTGACTGATACCTCTCCAATAGGCAGATGGAAGGTGTTGTGCTCTCTATGCCATCTCTCAGCTAGCACAGTCAACAACCCATGATCAGCTCTAATATGGGGCAACTTTTGCAAGTAGACAAAGCCCATCGCCCTCAAGTCTGCCTGACCTGGATCATCCAGATCTCAGACATATCGTAGCCCAGTAACCTTCAGTGCTTTGATCAACAGTGCCGGAAAAAACTCCTGCAAACCACCAATCCAAAACCCGATGTCAGAACATATCATGATGGATGTATAAAATTAGTACAATGCATCTTAAAAAAGAAAACATTGTCTAGACCCATGTCATTTTGCTCAAAAACACTAAAACACATCAAATTTTTCAACTGGACGATACTATTTTTTGATAAAGTATCGTACAATACTTCTTCCTAGCAGTGCGATAGTATCTTGAAGTGTGATACTTCGCCTAGCATCGCACAACATTTCATTTGGTATCATGCAATACTAGACTTAATGGCGATGCGATACTATGTTGACCCATAAAGTATCGCATGAGATTTTCCCTCAAAGGGTGTGATACTTGCAAAAGATCATATGATCCTTCACCTAAGTAAAAAATTTTAAATTTCAAAACTATTAAAAACATGTGTTAAAATGCATTAAATGCTCATAATGACTCAAAAAGGGCAAGTTTTTTTGAAAACATACCAGGGCAGCATACTGTGGAGGCTGGTTGTGCAATCAGCCACACTCAAATTGATGCCTGTGAACCGGGACTGATGCTTGCTAGGCCATTTTCTCTCTCTAAGCTCTTAAGATTCTCAAATCTCTAAAAGACAAATGATTTTAAAAATGACCTTTTTTCCCCTTATATAGCATTTTGACTTTTTGACCAATTTCCAAAACACCTCAGAATTGCGTGAAAATTGCACCCCTAGCTAATTTTGACGTCCTGGATCCATTTTTTAGATCGAAATTGAAATATGAGTTCATCTTGATAGTCAAATTTGCATTTCAAAATTTCCCCCTTCTTTTGCGCAGTTGGCTGACTTTTTTGAGGCCTAATCCTTCGATCTTTGCTGGGGCATTCTTTCTTTCTTCATTCCCATCTCTCTCACCCTTCTAGTCTTTCATTCACATTTAATTTCATCTCTCTAAGGTATTCATTGGGGCATATCTTCTTGATGGTTATTCTATCATTCTTTATCTCTTTGATTATGATTTCTAGTGATTTGATCATGTTGCTCTTGCTTCTGCCTTCCCTCTACCTGATTTTGATTTCAATCCTGAGGGGGCAAACACATCATATCCTATCAGCTATTCTCCAGAGCATATTCTTGACCATTCCATTTTCTCTGATCGATCTATCTTTGCACTTGAGATATTAGTTCTTGTCTCGAGTCCTAATACTGTCCATCTCTTTCCTAAGTGTTTAGTAATGTCGCTACCAGGTTGACTATGCAAAATTTTCTATCTCTCTGCACTTCATTCTTTGGAGTCAGATCTCTATCTATTGCCTTCTTGGCTGATCTATTCTTTGACGTAATGTGCTCCCAGATCGATCCCACATTAGTCAAAGAGGGGCAAATGTAATCACCCAAAAATGGTCATCTAGACTATTAGCCCCTTACTAGTATTATTTGCTAAAATCATCAATTGCTTATTCTTGATCAAATCCTAATTCTATCATTTATTTGATTATATTATATGGATTAACCATTTTATCCTAAGTCTTTATTTATTAAAAGGAATTCCCTCCCTTTTTATTAAATAAAAAACCCCCACTTTTCCTCTTATCCTAAGTTGCACAAATAAAGCATTATTTTTATTTTATAAAAATAAGAAAAAAACCTTTTTGTCTCATATGGACACAAAAGTCAACTCTTATTTTCTCATTGGAGGATATTTGTGCACTTGGATTGCTCCTATTTCAAGCTCCGTTGTTGATTAAATCTTTTGCCTCTTAATCTCCATGGTCCATTCTTTCTCATTTCTTATAAAAGGAGAAGCTCTCTTCTCATTCTTATATCCATCTTTTGAATACTAATGTTATGCTGTAAGTTTTCTAGGTGACTTTGGAGCTTTGGAGATTTGGAGGATTCTTAGCTTTTGCATTCACATGCTATCTTAGTTCCATTATTGCATTTTAGTTTCATTATCATGTCATGCATAACTTAGTTTCCTTTATGCTTTAGATTGATTCACATAGTCTAATTAGGAGGGTTTTGTAATACTTGCATCTTTCCTTTCCATAGCTTAACTTGCATATTCATCTTAATATAGCTTGCATCTTCATTTCTAGCATTGCATTTCATTCACATTTTGATTCTTGAGGATATTGGCATTCTTTCCCTTGTCTCCATTGAATCTCCCATTGCATGGTTTACTAGCAAGGTCATAGGCTTAATTAGCTCTAGCTGAGAGCACACTTAATTTCCTTGCACTCCATGCCTAGGGAGCTCGAGGTCATTTTTCAAGGTCTCCCATTTATGGATTCCTTTGGAAGCAAAGACTTAGAGAAGTGCACATCTTAGTGTGTACACTCGACATGTATCAAGTTTGAATGAATATATGAATATGATCTACTTCCCTTCTCTCCTTTTCTGTGTTGTGATTGTAAAAGGTGGTCTGGTAATTGGGTGAGCCTTTGGACCCACTTATAAAACCCTCCTTTCATCATTTGGAAACATGTAATTTATACTTTTCATTGATGATTACTCTAAAATGATGTGGGTTGGTTTTCTTAGAGAAAAATCAGAAGCTTTTGAGAAATTCAGATACTTTAAGGAAAAAGTAGAGAATGAGACCGGATTGAAGATAAAGTTCTTGAGATTAGATAGAGGTGGTGAGTTCGCATTAGGTGAATTCAATACTTTCTATGATGAACATGGAATGCTAAGACAAACATCTACACCTAGAACACCACAACAGAATGTTGTTGCTGAAAGAAGGAACATAACAATCCTTGATGTTGCAAGGATAATGTTGATTGAAGGGAAAGTAGCACACATGCATTGGAGGGAATCATTGAACACTATAGTATACACAATGAACATAGTATAGATCAAAGAAGGAACTAACAAGACACCCTATGAATTATGGTATGGTGAAACTCCTACTGCTAGCTATTTCATAATTTTTGGTAGAAAGTGTTTTATCAAAAGAGATGATGGCATTGATAAATTTGATGCTAGAAGTGATGAAGGAGTCTTCCTTGGGTATTCCACTAAAAGAAAGGCATATAGATGTTACAATTTAAGAACTAATAAAATGATTGAGAGTGTGAATGTTAAAGTTGATGAAAGGTTTCGGGTACAAGAAAGAACATGCAAGTTTAACCCATATGATCCTAGTTGGGAAAGACATTAAAAAGATGTGTTTCAAAGTAATATGAATCAGAGTCAACCCAAACAAGAACAAGAGAAAGCTCAAGAAAAACCATAGATTGAATGGGAAAATAGTGATACATATATGAATCTGAATGAAAGAACATAGGTACCTAAGACACCCAAGTATGTTGCAAGGGATAACCCACATGAGAAGATCATTGGAGATAGAAGTATATGCACTAGAACAAGGGTGTAGATTAGAGATGTTGTTTGTCTGATCTTGTAGATAGAACCAAAGAACCTTGATGAAGCTTACAGGGATGAGTCATGGATTAAGGCCATGTGAGAATAATTGGAGCCAATTGAGAAGAGTAACGCTTGGGAATTTTTCTCTAGACCCAAAGGCAAGAATGTTATTGGCAATAAATGGGTATTTAGAAACAAAATGAATGAGGATGGAGTTGTGGTCAGATTTAAATCAATATTAGTATGCAAGGGATATTCATAGAGGGCATTTTTTGTGAGGTGGTAGAGTGTAGATCTGACTTGCATCAGCGAAGGGCTTGCGCAAGGTGGTCAAAAGGCATTTTCTACTAGAAGGTTGAGTTGTTGTGATGATGTGAGTGATTTTTGGATGTTGGAGTGATAGATGTTTCCGAGTTCATGAAATCCTAAATTAATTTTTTGAGGGATGGAAGATTGTGGATCTGACCCACAACTGTAGAGGATTTATGTGAGGATGTATCAGAAAGATAAATTTACTGGTTATGAACCTATGAAGGAGGTGAAACCCTTGAGAAATCCTTTTGTTGGTGAACAGATTGCCAAATCAATGAAGTTTGCAAAGATGTTCAGTAGATCACCAAATGTGAGGCAACATGAATCTTATAATCAGATCACTGATTCGAGGCATTTTCACCTTGGGAGAGAAGGGAAGAAGTTGATGAGAAAGGCTGACCATTTGGTTGAAGATAGGGTCTTTAGCCTACTTGAGAAGGAGCTAGAGGATATTGATGGTAAGCTTGAGGAGATTAGGAGGTTGAATTGCAGTTGGCATTTACCAATCCAAAAGAGGATTGTTTGGCCTATGAAAGGGCTTATTCAAAGAAAGAAAAGGAAAGTTAAGGTTGTTGCTAAAGAGGAAAAGATTGAAGTGGTAAATAATGACCTTTTTGAAGTTGAGGTGGTAGATTGAGTCAGTTTTCATGATTAGATGGCTAGTTTCAATGTGAATATTATAGAGCATCTTTTTGTCAGTAATGAGATTGTTGATGATGTGGAGGAGTTACCTTTTTCTAAGGGAAATATTGAGGATGTTGGTATTGATGAACTTGTTGATAGGATTTTTATTAGAGATGATAAAAATTTTGTTGATGAGGAGTTGCAGATTGGGTTGTTTCAGTTGAATGTTGTTACTTGTTAAAATAATAACCAAATAATGAGAGATAGGAAATTGTTTAATGTGATGAGCAAGGAGTAAGAAAATTTACCATGAATAACACAAAACTAGGAGCATTCACCAAAGAGAAAAGCAAAAAAGGAGACAATATTTTGAAGGAGGAAAAGCCTAAAAAAAACCCCCGTGATATAATGAAAGTGGAAAAAATGCCTAAGAATGAGAGAGAGAGAGAGAGAGCTTAGCTCATACAATAGTGTTCAACAAGAAGAAGTGTCTCATATGTGAGAGAAGGAGAGTCATCTCTTTTAATAGAGATGTGAGAAAGGAGTTACATTGTAACTCCCATTTCTATGTATGCCACATTTCACTAGTGTGTGAGACAAGTGTAAGATTCCTCATAAGGAGGAATATCTATTTTCCTTAATAAAAGAAATTAAAAATATGACATGTCCTCCCACTTGGACTAGAGGACAAATACAATAGGATACCTTGGTTTATCCTTACATATTTACCAAGGAAAGATTAAATTCTAACACCCCCCTTTAATCTTTACTTGGGGGTTTACAATCAAAGGGTTTTAAACCCAAATTTGTACAATGAATCTAGAATTTATCTCTAGAGAGAGGCTTTGTCAAGATATCTACAACTTGATCTTCTCCTCGGCAGAAGATGAGGGACACTTGTCTATCTTGAATGTGTTCTTTGATGAAGTGATGATGGAGAGCAATGTGCTTAGATCTTGCATGGTAAACTGGATTTTTTGCTAAGGTAATTGCACTTTGATTATCACAGTATAAAGGTGTGGGTTCTTGTTGAGGTAGACCCAAATCTTCAAGTATTCTTCTAAGCCATAGAGCTTCTTTAGAGGCAGTAGTGCATCCTTTATATTCAGCCTCACTAGAACATAATGAAACTGATTATTGCTTTTTACTTTTCCAAGAAATTGCACCTGAACCAAGGAAAAAATAGTAACCACTAGTGGATCTCCCATCATTGGGGTCACCTCCTAGATCTGAATTAGAATAACCTTTAAGAGTAAAATCAGCATTAGCATCATAAAATAAATCATAATTTAGAGTACCTTTAATATACCTTAGGATTCTTTTAGAAACTTTTAAGTGAGATTGTTGAGGTTTAGACATGTATCTAGAAACTAAGCCTACACTATAAGATAAATTAGGTCTAGTGAGGGTTAGATAAATTAAACTACCTACAAGTTCTCTATAAGAAGTAGCATCTATGAAAGGAGATTGCATATGTATCATTAACTTAGTTCCTGATTCACAAGGAATAGAGACATCATTAGCATTAGTCATATCAAATCTTTGTAGGAGATCTTGAGCATACTTAGATTGAGAAACAAATATACCATTAGAAGTTTGCCAAATTTGCATGCCTAAGAAGTAGTGCAAGATGCCTAAATCTATCATTTGAAAGTTTTGATTGAGTTGAAATTTAATTTCAAAAAGTAAAGGAGTAGAGCTAGAGGTAAGGATTAAATCATCAACATATAAAATAATAATAACAATGTCATTTTTAGTATGCTTAATGTACAGGTTTGGATCATTTTTACTTCTATCAAAACCTTGAGAAATGAAGAAAGAATTGATTTTAGAGTACCATTCTCTAGGAGATTGCTTTAAACCATAAATAGACTTTTTGAGTTTACAAACTAAATGTTTATTACCTTGTTGAATAAAACTAGGAGGTTGAGACATATATATTTCTTCATGCAAATCACCATTTAAGAAGGCACTTTTAACATCCATTTGGTGAATAGGCCAATTCATTTTAGTAGCTAAAGCAAGAACAACTTTAATGGTAGGCATTTTAGCAACAGGACCAAAGGTTTCATTATAGTCTATTCCTTCAATTTGAGAAAAGCCATGTGCAACTAGTCTAGCCTTAAATTTACTAATTTCATTATTGGAATTTAACTTAGTTTTATATAACCATTTACAGGAAACCATGTTTTTACCATGAGGTAAAGGAACAAGATCCCAAGTGTTATTAGAAAGAAAAGAGTCATATTCTTCTTGCATAGTAGTTTTCCAATGAGATTTATTTTTAGCTTGATCAAAGGTTTGAGGATCATTAGATTTAGAGAGAGAAGTCATAAGAGCATAATTGCCGTAGTTTATCCTTCTAGGTTTAAGTCTGCCCATTCTTGAAATGTAATCATCACCTTCATTAAGTAAATCTTTAAACCATTTAGGATTTCTCCTAGAATTAACAAAAATATTACTAGGAGGATTAAACAGATTATTACCATCATCATCATCATCACTGCTACTACTAGAAGGAACAAAATCATTAGGAGTATCATTACTATCTTTATGTTCATCATTATCCTTTGTATTATCCTTAGTGTTAGGAGAAGAAACAGAAGGAACATAAACATTAGGAGTAGAAATTTGAGGAGTAGGGTTGAGAGAGGGAGGTTGGTCCTCCACAAGAACTATGTTGTTGTGACTAAAATCAGAATCTAAAATTTGAGAACAGTCATGGACACCATTTTCAGCAATGCAAACATCTCTAGCTATGTGAACTTTATTAGTAAGAGGATCATAAACTCTATAACCTTTAGTGTTCTCAGAATAGCCAACAACTATATGAGGTGAGGATTTAGGATCTAACTTTTTTCTTCTTTTTTTTAGGTGTGTGAACATAAGCAATGGAGCCAAAAATCCGTAAATGAGACAAATTGGGTTTTCTTCCTAACCAAACTTCTTCAGGAGTTTTATTTGGTAGGGTCTTAGTAGGATTTCTATTAAGAATATAGGTGGCACATGCCATGGCTTCAGCCCAAAATTTATAATCTATATTTATAGCATGTAAAAAGCATCTAGCCATTTCTACTATTGTTTTATGCTTCCATTCTGCCACACCATTCTATTCTGGTGTATAAGGAACGGTAAGCTCATGTTTGATACCAAAAGATCTTAAATAAGAATGGAAAGCATGATTAACATATTCAATACCATTATCAGTCCTAAGAATCTAAATTTTACAACCACTTTGTCTTTCTACAAAAACATGAAATTCAGCAAAAATATCAAGGACTTGATCTTTACTATGTAAGAAATAAATCCAAGTTCTACAAGAATAATCATCAATAAAAGTTAAAGCATATTTAGAGCCTGAAATAGAAGTATTTTCCATAGGACCTAAAAGATCACTATTTCTCAGAACTAATTTATTATTAGCTCTCCAAGATGATTTATGGGGAAAAAATTCTCTATGCATTTTACCACTCATACATCCATTACAATCAAACTTAGAAGGAGTAAACTTAGGTAGCCCATCTACCATATTTTCTTTTTGCATTAATGAGATATAATCAGAATTTAAATGTCCTAGCCTTTCATGCCAAATGTGAAAATCAACAGTAGTGAGTAATGAATATCTAGGAGAGACAAATTGATAAAATTTAAAGAGATTATCAGATCATCCAATTTAGCATCAGCAACTATCTGATCAGTATTGGGATCAATGATATGGCAATTATTTTTATGAAACTCAACCTTATAATCTTGACATAATTGAGGAACAGAAATAAGGTTAGCTTTCAAATCAGGAACATAAAGCACGTCATGTAATTTACCATTTGGAACAGAAACATTACCAGTTCCTTCAACTTGACAATAATGATTATCAGCTAAAGAAACAAGGAATATTCATAGAATCAGGTCACAAAGAATCAAAGACTTCCTTATGAGATATAACATGTTGAGATGCACCACTATCAATAATCCATTCAAGTGGTTTAGAAGCATTAAAATAGACAGTAAAAGCAGAACGAGATTGATTTCCATTAGATTTTCCATTTGAGTAGTTTTGAGAATTATGTTGATTATCCTTTTGTTTCTTAAAATAGTTATGTATTAAGTGACCATCTTTACCGCAGTAGGTGCAATGTGGCCTATTTGAATGATTACTATTATGATAGTTATTGGAAGACCTAGAATTATTATTTGAATTATTAGTATTGTTAGATCTTTGATAATTTTGGTTATTTTGATTAGTGTTAGAAGATCTATTGTTATTGTGACTTTGAGAGACATATGCATGTTCGTGAGTTTTAAGTATGCCAAATTGAATCAATTTGGCTTCCTCTTGACACAACATATTTTGAAAGATAACATAAGTTAGTTGAGATGCTAAAGAAGGAATAGCTAACTGAGAGTAAATATTTGTAATAAACTATTGGAACTGTCTAGGCAAACATTTATGAATATTTATGTGGATAATCCTTAAATCAGAAAGAGGAACTTGTAAACCAGTTAGTAAAACTTTAATTGAATCAAACTTGAGCAAGAACTCATCAACAGAGTTAAAATCGGTATACCTGAGGTCTTCAAGTTGGTCTTGAAGCTGGATTTTTTGAGTCTCATTTGCACTGTCATAAGTATTTTTCAGGATGTCCCAAGCTTGATAGCCTTCTGTACAAGTAGAAATTAAGACATACAATTCGGGACTTAAGGAGATCCTGATTAAACCAAGTGCTTCCTCATTTTTAGTCTGCCAAGCAGTTTGGTCAGCTTGAGGAGCAAAGGCTGCTAGTTTTGAACTGGCATCAATTGCAATATCTAAAATATGTCTGAATCTAAAGATGAAGGTCATGTGCATTTTCCATGCATGATAATTTGTACTAGTTAACTTTATTTCTGGCATCAGGGTGGTCATGGTTAAATATGAAGATTTAATGTAAATAATACCTAAACTAGAGATAAATGAAAGAAAAACCCTAACAGAACCTAGAAAAGAAACTCAAATCAAACTATATACACTTGCATGCAACAGTAGAAAGCTATAAAAGCTTACGCCAAGGAAGCATGCAAAGAAAAAACAACAACCAGAGGTAAAACAAAAACTAAGAACACAGAGTTAACAGATCTTGGTTAAGTTGTTAATTAACAGATAATGACAAGAATCTCTTGCATGCAAAGAGAGAAGAAACTAGATAAACTGAAAACAAAGAAAGGCAACTCAATCCTGCAAAACAAACGTTAGAATCCAAAAAAATTCTCAGCTAAAAAAACTTCAACTAAAAACTTCTAAGAGAAGTTGATTATAATAAAACACCAAGAGTAAAGGAAGGAAAGGATTAACCAGATTACAAATACACCCTGAATCTTTACAACTGAAATATATATATATATATATATATATATATATATATATATATATATATATATATATATATATATATATATATATATATTTATATTTATATTAACAACCTAAGAAAAGGAAAAAAAAAATGTTAAAGATGAAAAAACATTATAACTTGCAAGAAACGTTATAAACAACAAAATGTAACATGCATGGTAATAACCTACAAACAAATCTTATAAACAAAAAAGCTACACGTGCTGCGAAACCGATCAAGATATAACAATATATGAACAAATCCTTAACCAAATCTGAAAATATAAACTATACTTTAATCAAATCTGTAAATATAAACCATACCAAAGCTAAGAGATCACACCGCTTGGAACCAAATGTATCATCTTTTGTGAAAAAATTAGTGAGATCGCTATTGCACAATTAAAACTAAAATAATTACAAACAGCAGAATAATTTAGGAACCAATCAGAGAAGAATTATAGGTAGTCAGCATATATTAAAGTCAACATGCTTTAATCAGTCGGCAGTAGACAAAGTTAACGGCCACTTTTCTTCAGAGCTATTAATTAGAAAAAATATATATAAACTAGACAATATATATCAGAGATCATATAAAAAACAACCAACACTCTAAAATAATTAGATCTTTATAAAATAACAATATCCTTATGAATCTCCATGATAAACTCTATCTCCTACAATATATATATATATATATATATATATATATATATATATATATGAGCGAACTGCTAAGATAATTAATGACTAAAAGAACCGCATGCAAAGAATAAACTCTCAATAATCTATCACAAAGGAATAAAGCCACAGTTAACTGATATAGGACCAGTGAAGAAGATGAAATAAAATGCACAAAGAAAGAGAAATGAAACAGAGAAAAAAAATATCTAATCCCTTTACTGATTTTATGAACCAAAAGCTTCAATGCAAATTATATATATTAACAAAAAACTACCATATGCAATGATGTGCGGGAGCTGATCTCAAAAATAGGATGGACGAGGTGTATTTCTACAGATGCAGCCAAAGCCAATTTTCACAGATGTGGGAGTTATAAAGAATCGCTCTTGTAAACACAAAAAACACTAACATGCAAGAACGATAATCTATAAAGTTAGAATGAACAAGATCTAATCTAAAGTTAGATGATAAACAGGCTACGTGCGATTTATTAGAACAAAAAAGAAAGATTTAAGGTGTAATCCGATCAAAACATACCAATTTCTAATAAGTATAAGCTAAGATTTACAATAGAAACAAACTAAATACCTAGACGTGATCTATATCATATAAAATGTTTACCATATCTCCATAAAATGAATGCACATCATCGAGGCGGGGAAAATCATCTACTATAGCGGAAAGCTTGTCATGAAAATTATGTTGAGTGAATTTCACCTTGCACATGTAAAACTGGTGTAGGCAGGAGATTTCATAGCCCTTGTGCACCACCGTTGGTGTCTACCACTGTGTTCTTGATAAGATTATGTCCACAAAATCCTTCCCCGAGGGCACCACCGTACTTTCGCTTTATACTACTTGAAGCGTGGGCAGAGAAATATATATACACACTACCAAATAGAAAGTCTACACCAACTAGAAAGCAAAAGCCAAAACTAAAGATAAAAAATCATTGATTTCTATCACAAAACATGCAAACAAAAGGAAAAAAGAAGAAATATCTAAGTCTATTCATGCATGCGGCAAGGGTTCAAGCAAGATTCAAGGAAATGAAGGCCACGACTAGCAAGTGAAACAAAGATCAATAGCAGAGAACAAGTCGCATGCCAAATAAATTATGAAACCCTCATGAGGCAAACAGGTCACTATTGTGTGAGAAACTTTGAATTGAAGCTCACTTAATGTAACAAATCTGAGTACACTTGCAGAATATAATTCTAACGAAACTTTAGAATGAATAAAAATAGAAGAAACGTTAGAAGGCATGAAGCAGAGACAAAAAACTAAGCTGCAAAGAGAGATAGCAATGAAAAGGTTAGCCAATCATCCGTCCAAACATCCAAGAGCACAAACAAAGAAAAGCAGAGGAAAAAATAGGCTCAACTTCGATCACATAGATATATTCTCAGCTAGATTTTAGAATCAAATGCGATCACATAGATATATACTAAACAAATGATGTAGAGAGAAACTTTGTAAAAGAACTCAATCGCATGCAACTAAAATTAGAGTGCAAATGATTAGGAAAGGAAAAGGAACGCATGCAAGCAATGATAAGGCAACAGCGCAACAAAAAAGGAATCAATTTGAATTATCATGCAGAGATATAATGAGTAATGATAAGGCAAACAGAGATAGAGGGCAAAAAAATGCACTATCATTCATATAAGGAGGTTAAACATATTATAATATAAAAAGTATTATAATATTAAATTTTGATAATATTAAGATTTTGATATATTTATAATATTATATTTTGATTATAATATTAAGATTTTGACATAAATTTTTAAAAGTAATACAATATTAAATTACAGTGAAAGATATATTCAAAAAAATTTAACTAAGAAGAAGAGAATCAATACTCTCTAAACAACGTCTCCGAATTTGGAGTGCACCAAGATATGGTAGCTCCTTTACCTACACACTCAAAACATGATTAAACCAACCTGCTCTGATACCATGTTAAAATAATAACCAAATAATGAGAGACAGGAAATTGTTTAATGTGATGAGGAAGGAGTAAGAAGATTTACCATGAATAACACAAAACTAGGAGCATTCACCAAAGAGCAAAGCAACAAAGGAGACAATATTTTGAAGGGGGAAAAGCATAAAAAAAAACCTCGTGATATAATGAAATAGGCAAAAATGCCTAAGAATGAGAGAGAGAGTGTGTGTGAAAGCTTAGCTCATACAATAGTGTTCAAGAAGAAGAAGAAGTATCTCATATGTGAGAGAAGGAGAGCCATCTCTTTTAATAGAGATGTGAGAAAGGAGTTACATTGTAACTCCCATTTCTATGTATGCCACATTTCACTAGTGTGTGAGATAAGAGAGGATTCCTCATAAGGAGGAATATATTTTTTTCTTAATAAAGGAAATTACAAATATGGCATGTCCTCCCACTTGGACTAGAGGACAAATATAATAGGATACCTTGGTTTATCCTTGCATATTTACCAAGGAAAGATTAAATTCTAATACTTGTGTTGCAGAATTATGGATGGTGGCTAAAGATATAGAGCTAGTTGATAGAGATGGTGGACATCTTGAACTCCTTATTATTGATAAGCCAATGGTGGAAGATGATGAGTTGCATGATTTTGTTATGAAGGAGAATGAAAATATGATGTGTTGTGTTGGGGATGATGATCAGATTATCTTTTTTAGTAGGTGTGTTGACTGGTTGGTTGTAGTGCAGAGAATTCAGAGGTTTGATTGGAAGAAGCAAAGGTTTCTTGTGTGTAGGTTGGTATCCTTGCCTTTGAGGACTGGGAAACCGATGGTCAAGATGAGGTTGTGTTTAGATTTTCTTGCGGCATCAAAGTGTGAGGCATACTTTCCTATCTACCCTAAGTGTCTGATGCAGGAGCATCTTGGGAACCTAGTGATCTTACATTATCTTGGAGGAATTTCCTTATGGTCTGATGAAGTACCTTATTTTGGGCAATTTTCAGAGATTCTTCATGCAGATAATATGTGGAGATATTTGGCATGCGTGATGAAAAGGGTTTGTTTATTGCTATTTGTGAAGGCTATGTCTATGATCACACATCTTTAGGTGGTGTGGATTGTGAGATCTGACATGTTCTTTTCTGACTAGTTGTGTCTTCATGTCACCGATTCAGTTGTGTTCACTGGTTGATTATTAAGGATTATGGTGGAGGTTTATGATCGTTGGAGCTAAATGGTGTGTATCTCGAGGTGTACCTATATATGTGGTTGACTTGGTGGTTGGATTATGCCTGGTGAATTAATTAAATACTATAATTTATTTTGGATCTAGGCTAACCTGGTCTAATACATTTGTCTTGGGAGATGTATGATCTTGAATGACGACCTATGGTGGCTAGTATGTATAAATTTAGGGCTTACAGTTGTATGAGAGGGGGTTCTAGGTAGTAGAGAGAGATGATAGAAGATATCTATGAGGTTTGACAAATCGAAATAGGATCTGAAATTTTTTTCTTGTTATTGGACCGCAACTCGGAAGGCCTTACAACCCGACATGTTTGAAAACAATTTGGTGCAACTCGATGTTATTTGATAATAAAGTTGTGGTTATTTGGTTATATGTTTGTTGTGATTTCTATTTTTCACTATGTTGACTCAGGCTGCAAGATTGGACATCTCCTTTGGAAACTTCTGCAGTCTTGACTGCATCAAATTTAAATCCATCCTAATTAATACTAGATGAATTTTTTTCTCAATAGCCCATTAAGAAAGGAAAGGTGATTAGAATAACCAAAATCATTATTCTTTTCCTTCCTAATTAAACAATTGTGAATTTAGAAGTTGAAGATGAAAGAAAAAGAGCCTCGAACATACCTCTAAGACTAGAAGTAAAATGTCAAAGGGTAAATCTACACAAGCCAGAATAAATGATTACTAGCACCAAACTATAAAAATAATATTAATCAACATAAAATTCCTACAAAAAATAGAATAAAAACATCATGATTTACAAATTTAAATAATCAATTCAAAGAAAATCGATATGCTTCTCTTCTTCTGTTGCTTCTCTGCACTATATGGAAGTAGATTGATGTGGCACACAGTGTTGGATTCGACAACACTTGGACCCACAAATTCAAGAAAACTAAGATATGATGTTTGATTTCTTGATAAAAACCTGCATAAGATAATTGCTATTCAGAAATCGGGATCATTCATATGGGTTTGAAGAAGGTTTATATAGATTTTCAAAAATCAATGGACAATTGAGATTGATTTGAGAAAAAAAGATTGAATGAACGAGATAATTAGAGACAAGAAGATTTTGGGTTATCTTCTAAAATTGAGGATTTGTTTCCAATTCGAACTCAAAAAATAAAGTCATATAGGAAATAAAAGAGAAGATAAGATTTGAAGATATTTCTAATTTTTGAGGATAAGAGTTTCCAAAATTGCAATTTTTGAAAAGGAAATGATTTTTTATTTAAAGATGATTTTTGTATTTTTAGAAGATTTTAGATTTTCAAAAAATATTAGTTTCCAAATTTGAAGATATTATGCATTTTGGATTTATGCATATTTTTTATTTTTTGAATTTTAAATTTTGGAGATATTCTCATTTTTTATTTTTTAAAAATTCAATTTATGAAAAAGATGAAATTAATGTGAAATTAGAATGAAATTAATCAAAATTATCTTAAAATGAAATTAATTAAAATTGAGATGAAATTAAATTGATTTATTTGAGTGGAATAATTTGATAATTTAAATAATTAATGATAATTATTTAAACTATAGGACTTAATTGAACTTAATAAATAAATATTAATTAATTAAATAATATGAATTATTTAATTAATATCAGGGGAATGATTAAATGATTAAAAGGTGAAGCTTTGGAAGAATTAAAGTAATTAATTAAATAATTAAAGAACCATTTAATTAATAGAAGACAAGTTAGTAGTTAATCCAAACTCGCAAGAGTGGTCAATTTTGGGTGTCTACAATATCCTCCGATTGCCTCTTTGGTATAGGTAATGGTTAATATAATCATATATTCTATCTAGTTCCTTTTTCCATCTGACATATTCTACAACTCTGCACAAACTTCTTAACATCTTGTTGCAATTGTGGCCAATAATAATGCTCACTAACCAGAGAAATGGTTTTATCTCAACCAAAGTGTCCAGCCAATTATCCACTATGATTCTCTTTGATTAGGTTATCCCTCATGGAACTCTTTGGAATGCACAATTGGCTCCCTTTAAGTAACATTTCATCTTGGATTATAAAATCCAACTATCTGGTCCTATCTAGAGTAACAGGTTCTATGAAATCTCTCTAGGCCTCACCAAAATTAGGATCCTCAAGATACAAACTCTTGAGTTATTTGAACCCAAAAACTTTGATCTGAATCTTTGTCAACAAATCTTGCCTCATGCTCAGAACATCTGCAACCCTATTAGAATTTGCACTCTTGTGCTTCAAAATAAAGGTGTAACTTTGCAAAAAATCAACCCATTTCAAATGCCTCTAATTCAACTTTTCTTATCTATTCAAATACTGTAAATCCTGATGACTAGTAAACAAAACAAAATCTTTAGGCAAAAGATAATGTCTCCACTTCCTCAATTCCTAAACTATAACATAAAACTCTTGATCCTAAACAAAATATTTTCTTTTGGCATCATTCAACTTCTCACTAAATTAAACAATGGGTTTACCTTCCTGACTCAAAATAACTCCAATGATATTTATTGGTATCGAGGAACACTCAGAGGGGGGGTGAATTAGTGTTCTAACACTTTTAACTTTAGCAATATGAATTCTTAATCATAGGCCAATTGTAATGAAAAGTAAACAACATAAACAAATGAACAATATCCACAACATCATAACACCATGTTTTTTTGCATGGAAACCTTGTTAAGGTAAAACCATGATGGGGATCGAACCCACAAGTAATTACTTCTACAAAAATAATTACTATGTTAAAGGTTTAGATACAACAAGGGGAATTCACTTGCATTTAGGCACACTGCCTAGAACTAACTACTCAGATTAAAAAATGAGAAGGCTCACTACCTTACAAAATACATATGGACTAAAATACAAAAGGTGAACTCAAGAATAACATCAACAATACCAAAATAGTTCCATGTAGGTGCCTAACAAATCTCTGCTCAATCTATCTACCTATTTTTTTTAATAAGATCCTTCACATCACATTATCATAGTTGATCTTCACATCATATCCCTTGACAATTTCTTCTACAAAATACCACAAAAACTTGATCTTATATACCAAGTATCAAAAGCAATATGTTCACCGATTGGCCTTAAGAACAAAAAGATAACATGTAGAATGTTGACCATTTCTTTAATTTAAATATTCATCCTAACCTCAAACAAAAGTATATATATCATCAAACATGTCGTCATTATCATCTCCAACTCTCAAACTGATCAAATATTCATTATCCAATAACTAACTGTCACTACTCTTCATTATTCACTACATAACTGATACTTCAAATGCCATAACTTGAACATCATATAACATAAACTATTGTGATAATAGATTAAGGTAGTGTATACCTTGTGGACTCTTATTTCTAGATTTGCATCTAAAAAATTGAAGTCAACTATCCATATCGATCCATATATCAAACCTTGTATACTATCCCTATTTTGTCATACTTAGCCAAATTTACAATCAAACCTTTGGTATAATCAAAATATGAAAAGTGACCATGTATAACATTTATGGTTTCCATAAATGACAACATAAAAGCTTGATATCAATGTCTATTTCCAACAACATTGCCACTAGCATTATAGTTTACTTGAAATACCTTATTAAAATATGAAACTATGAAAACATGTTTCTCTGTAACTTTTATCTTCAATTAATCAAAACTCTTTACTACTCTTACAGTCCACTTAAACTCTTTTCTATCCCCCTCATAGTTTCAGTTAAGGGTCCACAGATACTACTAAAATATCTAATAAACTTTGTGTCAAAGTTAGCAAAACCATGAAAATATCTTACCTCGGTAACACTCCTTGTAGTAGGACATTCAAGGATAGCCTTCACTTTCTCTAGGTCCATTTTAAGATTATCTACTAAGACACCAAATCCTAGGTACACTAGCTCCTTCACAAAACTACAATTCTTCAACTTAATCAACAACTTTTATTCCCTTGACTTCTCAAAGACCCTATGAATATGCATTATATGCTCTTCCAATGTTGTGTTGAAGATCAAAATATCATCCAAGTAAACAATAGAAAATTTTCCCAAAAATTCTTTCAATACCTCATTCATGAGCTGCATGAATGTTCTTGGTGCATTGGTTAGCCCAAAAGGCAGGACTAACCACTCACACAAGCCCTCCTTTGTCTTGAAGGCTCTATTTCATTCATCTCCTTCTCTAATTCAGATTTGGTGATATCCACTCTTTAGATCTATCTTTGTGAAGTACTCAGCTCCACTCAAGAAATCCATAATGTCATCCATCCTTGACAAGGGAAACCTATACTTTATAGTAATCTTATTCATATCTCGAGAATCTATATACATCCTCCATTGTCCGTTTTCATTTGGTGATAGTACTTTTGGTACAACACATGGAATCAAACTCTCTTGAATCAACCCTTTATGCATTAACTCTTACACTTGTCTATTCAACTCTTCAGTCTCTGTTGGAGTCATTCTATGAGTTTCCTTATTTATAAAAATAGCTCTAGAAATCAATTCCATTTTATGTCTCTCTTATTGGTGGAAATCCATCAAGTACATTATTAGATACAACATGTTGAAACTCATCCAACAAATCTTCAACTTCTACAGGTACATATTTTACTTCAACTTTATCAATTCTTGGAATTGAAGAAAAACACATATGTTCATGTTTCATGCCTTCTAGAAACCTCCTTCCATCAACAAAACATATTGTGACATTACTACATATGTTTTCCTCTATTTCCTTCAATGACTTCGGCTTGTGTTGGACTCCATCCTTTGTCATGGAATAGCTATTTGCATACCCATCATGTACTACATGAAAATCAAATTTCCATGGCATCCCTAAGAATAGATGACAAACATCCATAGGCATAATATCAAACAATACCTCATCATGATAGTTTCCAATTTTGAACTTTACCTAACACTTTTCATTGACCAAAGCCTTGTGATCCTTCTACAACCAAGAAATCCTGTAGGGATTCTGATATTTTCCTCTCTAACTTTAATTTATCAACCATTTCCTCTAAAACTAGGTTATCAGTACTACCACTATAAAAAATTACATTCATACTTTACCATTGTACGTACACCTTGTGCAAAACAAATTCTTCCTTTTTCTCAAGTTCCTTCTCATCATTTAACAAGGCTCTTCTAGTGACAAGGACCTCTCCTCTTTCAACATTTGTAGAATTCAAGGACTTGACATCTTCATCTACATGTACAACTCATGCATTGTCATGTGGTCTTCTATTTTTTCTCCCTTGATGTTGGGGACACTCATAAGCTTTATGTCATTCTCTACAATGGAAACACATCCCACAAAAACCTCCTCTTCCTAGTCCTTTCCCTCTTACTCTTCCTCTTTGATTTATGTTATTTTGAATGCGAGGGTGATAGAAATTATTTCCCCTCTAATTCTAACTGTGACTAGAGTCATCATTCTTCTTCAGATCTTCATTTCAGCCTCCATAAGACCTCCACTAGGTCTTCCACCATGACCCCTTCCACTTTGCTTTCTTTCAAACTTCTTGTTTAGTTTTTCTTCTACCATCAAAGAAAATTGGTATATATCTTCAATGGTAGACATTCTTACCATTATAAATTCTTCTTGAATACTCACCCTCAACCCATTTATGTAATGGGAAACCCTTCTCCTTGCTAGGTTCAAAATGACCTATTCTAATAAGGACTTGATAGAACTCTTATGCATACTCCTAGACAGACTTTTCTGCTTGCTTCAACCCTTGCATTATCTTCATCAAATAAAGCTCATTTCAATAGGAATGAATTATGTCTTGAGTTTTTCCACCATCTGATCACACCTTGTTATCTTCTTCCCTCTTATATTTCACTCCAATTGAACCTCTTTCCAAAAAAAATTAGCATGACCTTTCAACTTAGCCTTTGCAGATATGACCCTCTCAAGATCTATTTCATCAAACTCAAAGAACTCCATATCATTGATCCAATCGATCAACTATTCTAGATTAAGATTTATAGAAAACATAGAAACTTTAATCTTGGGTCTTTCAATCTTGGAAATTGCACTAAAAAACCCAGCTTCATTAGGATCCATAGCTATTTCTTTCTCTTCTTCAAAATTTCCTTCTTCTTTATATTCATCTTACTTGTATTTATTTCCCTAATATCAATTCCTCTACAAAGCTCCTCTTGCAGTGCTTGCACTTTCCTTTGCAAGGTTCTGATACCTTCATCTATCACACTCACAATTATTCCACCACGGTTCCTTCATGGAGGTATTTCTATATTTATTTATCAAACCCACAAACAATCCTGGTGCAAACTGCCTCACATTCAGTGATTTGTCTACACACTTAGGAACTTCTTCTTTGATAGCACCTAATGAAGGGTACTCCCCTTATTGAACCAAACACACACAACACAACAAGGAAACAAATAGAAAATTTCAAGGACATAATAATGACAAGAATATAAATACTTTCTTTCTATATCTTCAATGAAATGACATTACAAGAATAAAAATAGTATTATGCTACAACTGTATGGGCATTTTAATTACAATAATCTACAAGACGAAGCCACAATCTACCTTCTAGAACTAAACTCTAAAATCCCCTTTTATCCCTATATAAGTAGCACAATTAACCACCTTAGAATATTCTGGAAGTGAGATTTTCCCATTTTGGCACCCAATGGTTTAGTTTCTCACCTTAAGTGATTTTTCTCTCTTCCTTTTGTATTGAAATTGGCTTCCAAAAGGCACAACTTCTGAAAACCATAACTTGTGAACCATTGACTCGATTGACTATTATGACCCCATTTCAAAAATCCCACAAAGTGATATATGCCTCAAGTCAGTGAAACATTGACCAATTAAAGTTTGAAATCTTTTCGGAGCTTCTAAAGCCTTCAAAATTGAGTTTAAAGTTTTTGTAACACCTCACCAAAATTTTAAAAAAATCAATATCTTCAAATCTAGACTTGATCTTTCCATGAAAATTTACTGACAAACTAATATATCCAAAATGAACCTCTAGGAAATCAATTAGAACAATCTTTGCTCAAATGAACAACCTACTCAAAATAGTAACCATGTCGAAATATAGCCCTTATTGAAAACTAGACAATATTTTTGGGTAATGCAAGATTTCTCTTAAACCTTAGATGCTCATGCATCATTGACTAAAGAGAGAAATACAACAAGCCAAAATGAAAAAAAATCCAACTTGAAAGGATATGAGCCAAAACAAATAGGAAAAACAAAAGCAAAATCAATACTTTATTTTCTTTATTAGTGCATTGTTTGTCTTTTGTAGAGATTTTTGATATAGAAAATAAGATGTGTCACATCGTAACATATATGAAGTCAAAGCAATCTTGTGATCATTTTGGCATGAGATTATTCATTATATATACAAGGAATGTCTCAATCCACCCTAAAACATATGCACATCATGGGTTGAGGTACATGCCCCAAAATTTCATGAGAACATCTAAAAAATAGAAGACACTGCCAAAATAAAGGACCAAGAACCATCCTGACCGCTCTCACCACTTAATGGTATCCTTGAGTAGCATAGGAACATGGAGAAAGATAAAATCAATGACAAATAAAGAAAATAAATTAAAATACCATGAACCATCTCGACCATTCTCATCACTCAAAAATGTCCTTGAGTAGCATAGGAATATGGTGCTAGAACACAATCAATAAAAGATAAGACGTATTAAACCAAGCAATCCAACAACCAATCAGATCTAGTTTCCAGAGTTGAAATTTTAATGATAATAATAATAATAATGATCAATGTGTCTGGTTTCAGGAAGGACGCATCCTGTATAAGACACATGATAAGATAATTTCAATGTCTAGTTTTTTGAAGGACACATCTCGCATAAGACAAAATGTCGATAGGAAAAATGACAAAAGAATAGATAATGATGATTCATGATGAAAAGTTTGATCAAACTAATTGGTGACATGATTGGGTAGGTTTTTCTATTGATGCATGATTCATGAAGCATAGGGTTCTACATATCCTCATTGCATCTTCCAAAATGCTTGTCTTGTCACAAGGGACAACTTATTGAAAATGAAATGAAATGACAAATGAAATGAAACATAATGGTGTCATAAATTAACACTTTATTGCTTTGGATTTTTAAAAGTTATTTAATCTTTTTTTGGATTTTTAAATCTTTTTTGTTCTTTTTTTTAGGACTTTTTATCATTTTAAAGATTTTTTCATGACTTTTTTTAATGTTTATAAATTTTCGAGACATTCTACAATTTTTTAAATATTTTCAAGGATATTAATGATCAATCAAGATATATTTGGTTCTCCCCTAGTATCTAACAAGGTAGGGACATTATGATTGGATGAATCTACTCATGGAATGACAATGCATGAAGGAAGGATGGTAGAAAATTTATTATGACATTTGGAATGATTTGACTCCCAAGGACTATGCAATGAGGGGAGAACATGTTCTTTTCATAAGCTAAGGGATAAGACATGATAGGATAAGGTGATGACATGGTGCACTGAATTACAAGTGAAGTACAACAATGGACATGTCAAAAGGTTTTTTGAAAAAATATTTTGCATTTTACATCTTTATTTTATATCAAAACCAAGAGAGGGATTTAGATAGGATAATGATAGGAAATAGGTAGGACATGAAGGGATAAAAAAGATCAAAAGTATGGATAAGAAATAGGGACTAAAGGGTTGGATAATGCAATGATAAGGACTAAATGAATGCAAATAGCATTAATGATAAGGACCAAAAGGGATATGGGCAATGTGAGGTAGATAAAATACTTAATACTTATGAAGACCCTCATCCTTGTCAAGATTAAAGATGGAAAAGGGAATTTGAACACAAAAAATGATGATGGATATTAAGGACAAATGATAATAGAGGATGAGATGGAATCTCAACGATTAAAAAGTAAATATGGATGCGAAGAAGGATGATGGATATGAGGAACAAAGGGAATCATAGGTATGATAACATGGATGAAACTTTCCCCCAAATATGATATGATGGGGCTATGATATGATAACATGTAAAAAATCTTCCCCCAAGTATGGAGCACAAGATGTTCATAGATTATGCATGATGCATGTTTACTAGGTTTTCATCATGGTACTTGCCCAAAGTTCTTGTTTTCTAGGTTTTCACTAATGGACCAATGTTTTTTTTTTCTTTTTTTTACTCTCTCTCTTCTTTTTTTGCCTCTTTTTCTTTTTCTTTTCTTTTTTGACATTTTGAGTTTTTAAAAAAATAGTGGATGCATATAGGAAATGGAAAAATGACTCAAGCATCTTATTCTTTGGATGATACTCTTGAATAATATGCAATAATGGACCATGGATATGAAGGTACACTCAAATACATTGGTAGGGTAATGAAATAGATTGTTGGTTGGAACATTATACAAACTTATGGAAAAGGTTGGATAGGATGGAAAGTAGGTGTTGGATAATAGAGAGGGTTTAAGAAAACTTGATTTTTAGTGGATGAAAATGTGGGAAATAAAAACATTTTCACACACCTTTAGGGGTGGTGAAGTGATGGAGGATGGAAAAATTTGAAATTTTGGTATTTTGATGGACAAATGGATATGGATTTGGGACGTAAGGACCGAAAATGGATTTGGATGGTGGGATACATTTAGATGGAGGAATAAAACTTTTGGATGCCAACTTTGATTTTTCTTTGGGAAGCTATGCTTCAAGGAGTTGTTTGGGAATTTGCATAGATTTGATTTTTCTTTCTTTTGTGGTTTCTTATAAATAAATGCTTGTATAAAGGATTTAGGAACCCATATAGCTTTTGATTTTGATTTTTTTCTTAGTGGGCCTTTGTAGTCTTTGTTAGATACCTGAGAGGGGGGGGTAAATCAGTTAGTTCCAATTATCCTATAGTTCCAAATCTCCCAAATGTATATATTTAAACTTTTCAAACAAATTATCAACTCAGTAGGCTATCAACGATAACTTTCTCTTCATATATTGATTAACAGTCAATTCAATACTGTGTTTATCGATCAGACTAGTTATGAAATGTGTAAAGTAAAATAAAAATCACATCACATCAAATACACATAACACATAGATTTTTAACGTGGAAACTCTGTTAGGGAAAAAACCACCTGGGTTCGGTAACCCAAAATAATTCACTCTTATGAAGTGAGCTTGGTTAGGAGCCAACCTTGTCAAAAGTTACAAAACACACTGTAAGGTGTGACCTGGTTAGAGGATTCATCACTAATAGTTATCCCTTGACCAGCATTCACTATGGGGTCAACAAGAAAACTAACAACATTCCTTGAATGTCATGTTGAAATACAAAAAGATTGTTAAGTTCACTCAGTTAAGAGATTTTGTTGTAACAATGGTTAAATTGATACAATAATGATTTGATTCAAATACAACTAAGATTTACAGATTTTCATATCTATGCTAAGCTCAAAATACCTCCTCTAATCAATATTCACTTCAATCCTTCATATCCTCCAACTTATTCAGCTTAGTGAATAATACCCCGATGCTCGGTAATGCATTTAGTTCAGCTCAGTTCTGTCTGTAACCAATTTGATCAACGGTGCATGAAAATATTCCTTTCACATGAATTCTCCTATAGCGTCAATAAGCTCCAGACTCAATAATGAATCTCATGTCTCTTTAAATAGACTTCATAAACTATTTTCTTATCATCCATTAGATTTTGCCTCTTAATCTCCATCGTTCCTTTTGCCACTTCAAGCTTCCTCGACAGATGTGTCTATAAAATGTTTCATCCTTCTCCATTCGATCAATCTTGAATTTTGTTAATCGTTAGATCATCATAACAAACTTTATCTTTTACCTTAGAATCATAAGCAATTGTCCAGCTCATCAATTCAGTCGATTGTTATAAAATTTATTTCTTTCTTTCACTCGGTCAATACCTGAATGTGTCAGTGAATACCTATTTGGTTTATATTGTACTCGATATACACTATACTAGCTCGATGTATACATAAATCTTCAATTAGCGACCACATAAACTTGTTCAGTTCTGATCTTCAATAGATAACAAAATTATGTAATACAATAAAGTCAATAATATGATGCCATAGACTCATCAATAAGTTATGCAATGTATACCTTAGCCATATCTTCCATATCCATCTCATCTTCATGTAGATATCTCATTCTTTTACCATTTTTATTCTTCATATGTTTGTAACTATTATGATAAGCACAGTCAAAACTAGTTGACATCAATGATAATACATTGACTGATTTAATTGCCTTACATATCACTTTAGTATCTCGATGATCTCTAATCACTATCTTTTACTTGTCCATTCATTCCATCAAGATATTCAATCAGTTGTAGGTTATCAATCTCTCCCTTTGACATTGATGGAATCAAAATATGAAATATGTCATAGAATACCAAACATTTGTAGTACAACTCTATAGATAAATGTTGTAGCTTGGTAAGCTATCCCTAGCTTGTACATTTAATATGTCTAATCACTACGCAACATTTTATGCAGACTCTCCCTATGGATTTGATTTTTTTCTTTTCTATTATTCTTCTCTCCTTTTCTGATTCTTCTCTCCCACTGGATAGGTATTTCATTTATTACTTATCTCCCTTTGACAATAATTCCAAAAAGAATAAACAAATCTATAGTAGCCAAAATATTATCTCTGGTGTTTAGTTCAGATCAAGTACCTTCATGATATACAGTTTTATGTTCCAACTTTTACAACCTTAGGAAGCCTAAAGTGTGAACAATATGCATCAACATCATTTGATATTATGATAAAGTATAGGTTTATGCAACCTTCTAATCACCTTAGTGACCGATAGACAGGGGACGGACCCCTATTCTAGTCCTCAAGTACTCAAATGTATCCTTCGGTAAGGGATAGGTAAATATGTCTGCAAGTTGTTCTTTTGATTTCACAAACTCCAGTTTCACTTGCTTTTCTTGTACTTTTTCCCTTAAGTAGTGATACTTTATAGATATCTTCTTTTTCTTTTCATGCATCGCTAGATTCTTATAAATGTTTATAGCACTTGTGTTGTCACAATATATTATCACTGGATCAATGATCTCTTCATTCATCCCTTCCGAAAGTTATTTTATCCATGAAATGTTTGAACAATTAACTGCAGCAGCAACATATTCTACTTTGAAAATAGATTTAGAAATACATGCTTGTTTCTTTCTTATCCAAGTAACTAATCTTTCTCCCAAAAAGAATGCTCCACCGGTAGTGCTCTTCTGATCATCAATATTTCCAGCCCAATCTGCGTCGGTGTAAACTTGTAGTTTAAAATTTCCCTCTTTATTGTACCATAAACCATAATTCTCTATATTTTTTAAGTATCTCATAATCCTCTTAACAATATTCATATGTGATTCCTTAGGATTAGCATAAAATCTTGCTACAATCCCAACTGCATGTGCAATATCCGGTCTACTATGCACAACATACATCATTTTTCCAATCATTAATTTGTATAGTATTTGATTTACCTCGGTTGAATGATCATCCTTTGTTAATTTGCATCTTGTGACCATCGATGTACCTACTAGTTTTGAATCTTCCATTCCAAAGGTCTTCAACACTTCTTTGATGTAGTTTGATTATGTTATGAATATCCCTTCATTTTGTTGTAGAATTTTCAAACCAAGAAAGAATTTAATCTCTCCAAACATTAACATTTAAAATTCCTTTCTCATGTTATCAGCAAATGCTTTGCATATATTATCATGTCCTCCAAATTTTATATCATCAACAAAAATTTCAGCAATAAGAATCTTGTCATCAGTTTCACCTTTCAAGTATAAATTGCTATTATCACTTGTTATTACAAATCCAATACTAATAAGATATGAATGCAGTCTTTCACACCATGCTCTCAGTACTTTTTTCAGTCTATACAATACTTTGTGCCACTTACATACCATGTTTTTCTGATTTGGATCAATAAAACCTTCGGGTTGTTCAATGTAAACCTCTTCCTCAAGTATCCCATTCAAAAATGCAGATTTGACATCTATTTGATATACTTTGAATCCTTTGTAGGCAGCATATGCAAGTAATATTCTAACTCCTTCAAGTCTTTCCACTGGTGTAAAGGTCTCGCCATAATCAATACCTTCTTCTTGTGCATAACCTTTACATACAAGTCTTGCTTTTTCCCTAGTGACTTCACCATTCTCATTCAACTTGTTTCTAAATATCCATTGTGTTCCAATAACATTTTTATCATTCGGTCTTGGTACCAATGTCCATGTTTTATTCTTCATTATTTTCTCTATTTCCTCATTCATTGCTTTAATCCATTCATCATTCTCAAGTGCATCTCTAACATTTTTAGGTTCAAATTCACAAACTAAACGTATGGTGTTTCTCAACTTACTTCGTATCATCATGTCAAATTTTTTGTCACCAATAATCTAGTTTTTTGGATGGTGTCTTCTCACAAATTTTGCTAACACTTGTTCTCTTCTTTGTTCATCAGTTGATGTAGGATCAATATCTTCCTCGGTAGCTACTTCCTGGTTCTTGGTCTCTATGGGATGATGCTCGGTGTCTTTAGCTTGTTGCTCAGTAGCTTCAACCTGTTTCTCGAGTAGAGGGTTAGGTAACTCAATGAATGTATATCTATTGTATTATTCTTGTTCCTTTTTGCTTTCTTCATTATTTTTCTTAGCAAACTCATCAACTCTCACATTTTCACTTTCAATCATTTTGTTAGAAACCTTATTCAAACATTTTTAAGCTTTAATTTTAGTAGAATATCCTAATAATATTCCTTCATCACCTTTAGAATCAAATTTTTCATTTCTATCATCTTTCAGAATGTAACATCTACTTCCAAATATTATGAAATAACTCACATTCGATATGTATCCATACCATAACTCATAAGGTGTCTTGTTTGAATCTTTCTTCAGTTGTACTCGATTCAATGTCTATATAGTAGTGCTAACAGCTTCTCTCCAGTATATTTGTGCAACATCTTTCTCAATCATCAATGTTCTAGCATAATCAACTATGGATCTATTCCTCCTTTTAGCAATTCCATTATGTTGTGGTGTTCTTTGTGCAGAAACCCATCTTTTAATTCCATGCTCACTAAAAAAGTTAGTGAACTCATCAGAAATAAACTCACCACCTCTATCAGATCTTAACCATTTTAATTATTTTCCACTTTCCTTTTCCACTTTTGCTTTATACCATTTAAACATCTTGAAGGCTTCAAATTTCTCTTTCAAAAACATAACTATCATCATCCTAGAGTAGTCATCAACAAATAAAATGAAATATCTGTCACCATAATAACTCTGAGTTCTCATAGGACCACATAAGTTGGTGTGAACCAACTCCAAAATAGCTTTAAATGAATAGGTCTTTCTCTTGAAACTAGATTTTGACATTTTTCCCATTTGACATTGTTTACACATCACATGGTCAGGTTTAGATAAGCTCAGTAAGCCTCTAACTTTTCTTTTCTTACTAATCTTAACCATGTTGTCAAAATTCACATGACGCAACCTTTTGTGCCACAACCACACATCTTCAGTTCTATCCATTAAACAAGAAGTTTCAACATTGTCAAGATAGAAAAAATTACCTTTTGATTGTTCACTAGTACCAACCAACTTTCCAGTCTCATCATAGATTTTCACCTTTCTATTTTCAAATGTAGCTTAGTGACCTAAGTTATTCAACTATGCTACACTCAACAAATTATAGTTAAGTCCCTTCACCCAATATGCATTCTCACATATAATCTTATTGTTCAACAAGATAGATCCTTTTCCTATTACTAAACAAGGTGTATCATTTCCCATTTTAACAGATCCTCCATTATAATGTTTAAGGTATTCAAATTTATCTTCATCCCTAGTCATATGATGAGTACAACTACTATCAATAATCCATGTATCATTTTTTATAACTTTAGAAATAAGTGTTGTTTCAACATACATTTCTTCTTATTCTAAATCTTCTTTCAAAGCTACACATACCACGTCAATGTCTTCATCTGTGTCGGTGTTGGTGTTAGTTTCAGTGTCAGTGTCAATGTCAGTGTCATCATCATCTTCAAAAAAGTAACATTCTTTCTTGCCTTTATCTTTTTAGTCTCAGTTACTTCTTCTATAATACTGTCGGTTGCCTCTGCGATCTCGGTTATCTCTCCTGTCATACTTTCTATCACCAGATGGTTCATTATCTTTGTCATCATCTTTTTGGTTAGGACACCTAGTTGCAATGTGACTGTTCTCTTTACAATTAAAACATACCAAAGGTAATTGTATCTTCCTTTACCTTTTTTTTTGTCTCCGAGCCATTAATGCTTCAAGTTCATCAAGTTCTTCCTCATCATTGTCACTATCACTCTCATTTCTTATCATGTGTTTACTACTTGATTTACCAATTTTTGAAGATGACATCAATGCAGACTCAACATTCAATACAATACTGCTATCATAGTTATTCAGCTCAAAAGTAGTCAATTTACCAATTAGGCTATCAAGTGTAAGAGTGTTACCCAGTGCAGATCTCATTTCATGAATTACAGAGATTCTAATAGCATAGACATGCAGCAAGGTTCTAAGAATTTTACTCACAACACTGTCTTCATCAATAATACCTCCTACTCCTCAGACAGCATTGACAATCTCCTTGATTTAGTTACTATACTGAGAAATGTTTTCTCCTTCTTTCATCTTCATATCATCAAAATTTCCTCTAAGACTCTCAACTCTTTCTCTCATCACATTCACATCTCCTCCGTGAACTAGTATAATTTTGTCCCACATTGCTTTGGAAAATGTACATGTCTTGATATCTTCAAATTCAACATATGTTAAGGCAACAACAATTTCGATCATTGACATGTTATGTTCATGTCTATCTCTTAATTGATCAACAGTCAAAGGTCCAGTCAGTTGGATGTAAGCATTGCTCAAGTAGAATACTGTAGATTCTCTAATTCCATATATGTGCAACTTCATTCTTCTTTTCCATGTTGAGAAGTTGTCTTTGTTCATCTTTGGCACCTCTCTCTTATACATCTTGTGATCTTTAGCTTAAGTCCTTTAAACTTTCCTTCCAAGCAACCAATGCACTCTGATACCAATTGTTAGATAACTAAGAGGGGGGGTGAATCAACTAATTCTAGTTATCCTACAATCCCAAATCTCCTAGATGTATATATTCAAAATTTTCATACAAATTATCAACTTGACGCAAGGGAGGAAAGGGAGAGGGTCCAAAGGCACACCCTAACTAGATCCACCTTGCAGAGATCACACACAGAAGCAACAAACACACAAGTGAGAGAGAAAATGCAGATATCATTCATATGTTAACTTCAATTGATTCATACATGCCAGGTTGTAAGGCCTTCCTAGTTTAGGCCAGATATTACAATCAAGTACAAAAGTCCTCCAACATGCAAGGATCTAAAACAATCTTCTATCTCCTAGCTTCTATCTTTGATGTCTTAATTTTCTATCCTAAACTATAAACAAGATTGCATTATATACAAGAGGCTACCAAACAAGTCGGCCTTCATATCCACCATCAATGGAAGGAACGACCAGATCTAGGTCCACACACTTCCCAATGATAGATACCATCTTTAAATCTGTGACCAAAATTAATTGCAAGAGTCGGCCTCAATAGGAAACTAAAACAAACAACTTGGTAAGCAAGGATAACCGAGCACCAGACAAGCATCGCCGAGCACTAGGGAAATTCACCGAGCACTAGAGAGATAACTAACCAACCCTGATAAATAAAGGAAATTGAGCAACACCGAACCAACTCGGTCAAAGAAGGAACTGAGCCACACAGGAAAACACAAACATGTTTTTGGTGACATAGGATTGCCAAGGACCCGAGATGCTCCTGCATCAGACACCCAGGGTTATTTGAAAATGATTATTTGAATCATGAAGTAGGTATGATCCAAGCTAAATCTAACTCAAATTGTAAAATCCATGAATTGTCTTCAATTGGTCTATTCTTCCACTTTACTAGATATTCCATATATTGTTTACCTATTGTACTTCTGCCAATTCTTTGCTCCAAAATCTGCAATCATTCAGTATTATCATTTCTTCATCCAACGCATGATACTCATACAAATCAATAATGTTGAAAATAGGTGATATATCCATGTCATTAGGTAACTCAATTTCATAAGCATTTCCATTGTTAAATCTCTTCAAAATCTTGCAAGGTCCAAACTTCTTCATTTTTAACTTCCCATATGTTCCAACAGGAAATCTACCTTTCTTCAAATGAACCATTACTACATCACCAACTACAAAATTTGTATGTCTTCTTGATCTATCAGCTCTGTATTTGTATTTCTGATTACTTTTCTCCAACTTATATTTCACATCTTCATGTAATGTCTTCATGTACTTAGCAAACTTTACTCTTTCAACACTTCTCTTTCTTTCATCAGCAATATCCCTCAAATCTGATATATCTCTCGATTGTATGCCATTTACAATCTCAAAAGGTGTTTTTCCAGTACTCCTATTCACTGAATTATTGTATGCAAACTCTTCTTGTGCCAACATAGAATCTCAATTACTCGGTCTATCTCCAACTAAATATCTCAAAAGATTTCCCAAACTTTTGTTCACAACTTATGTCTTTCCATTGGTCTGTGGGTGAAATGTAGAACTATATTTCAACTCGGTGCCAAACTTTCTCCAAAGGGTCTTCTAAAAGTATCCAACAAATTTACTATCTCAGTCAGAGATAATACTCCTCGATAATCTATGTAATCTGACAATTTCTTTAAAGAAAAGATCTGCTATATGTATTGCATCTGATGTCTTTCTACAAGGTATAAAATGTGGCCTTTTAGAAAATCTATCCACAATAACAAATATAGAATCATTATCTCTTACTGTCTTTGGTAAGAAAAGAACAAAATCCATACTGATATCAATCCAAGGTTTCTCAAGAACATAAATTGGTGTATACAATCTAGTATTCTGACTTACTCCTTTTGCAACTTGACAAATTCCACAACTTTTCACAAATTTCTGAACATCTTTATACAACTATGGCCAAAAGTATTTCTCCTTAAGAAAATTCAATATCTTATCAACACCAAAGTGTCTAGCCAAACCACTACTATGTTTCTCTTTTATCAAATTAGTTCTCATTGCTCCTCTCGGTATACACAACTGAATACCTTTAAACAACATACCTTCTTGAATGAAATATTCTTCCCATTTAGTACTCAATTGATCTTGAATAGGTGCTTTGCACTTTCTCCATAGCTTAGAAAAATCAGGATCAAATTCATAAGAATCTCTCATGTCATCAAAGCCAAGAACTTCAATTTTCATCTCGGTCATCAAAGATCTCCTTCTACTCAATGCATCAACAACTCGGTTAGTGACTCCACTCTTATGCTTTATCACAAATGTATAACACTGCAAATACTCAACCCATTTCATATGTCTCTGATTCAACTTATTCTAACTACCCAGATATTATAAAGATTTATGATCGGTATACAACACAAATTCACTCGGTATCAAATAATGTCTCCATTTCTTCAATGCTTGAATAATAGCATACAATTCTTGATCATACATAGAATATTTCTTTTTTGCATCTTTCAACTTTTCACTAAAGAAAGCAACAAGTTTACCTTCTTGACTCAACACAGATCCTATTGCACTTCCACTTGCATCACATTCCACTTGAAATACCTTATTGAAATCAGGCAATGCCAAAATAGGCAATTCAGCAACCTTCTACTTCAAAGTCTCAAAACTTTTATCAGCTCCATGTGTCCACTTGAATTCTCTTTTATCTCCTCTCATAGTCTCAATCATAGCATTACAAATTGAACTAAAATTCCTAATGAACTTTTGGTAAAAACTTGCCAAGCCATGAAATGATCTTACCTCACTAGCATTCTTAGGTGCAGGCTAATTCAAAATAGCTTCAACCTTTTCAGGATCCATCTTCAAACCATTAGCTAAAATTACAAATCCCAAATACACAATCTCCTTTTTCATGAATGAACACTTTTTTAGTTTTATCAACAACTTTTCTTCTTTCAACCTCTATAATAATTATTTAATATGCAACAAATGTTCTTCTCTTGTCTTATTGAATATCAGAATATCATATAGGTATACAATCACAAACTTACCCAAGAATTTCTTCAAAACTTCATTTATCAACCTCATAAAAGTACTCGATGCATTAGTTAAACCAAAAGGCATAACCAACCACTCATACAAACCTTCTTTTGTCTTAAAAGTAGTCTTCCACTCATCACCTTCTCTGATTCTAATCTTATGATACCCACTTTTCAAATCAATTTTGGTAAAATACTTTGCTCCAGTCAAACTATCTAGTATATCATCCATTCTTGATATACGAAACCTATATTTCATTGTTATCTTGTTGATTGCTCTAGAATCGGTACACATTCACCACTCTCCAGTCTTTATAGGTGCTAATACAGTAGGTACTACACAAGCACTCAAACTTTCCCTAATCAAACCTTTCTACAATAATTCTTGAATATATCGATTCAATTCTTGATAATAGGTAGATGTCAACCAATGTGGTGCCTTATTCGGTAAACTAGCTCCAGGGATTAGATCCATGCAATGATCAATACTTCTCTTCAGTGGAAAACCATCAGGTACATTATCAGAAATGATTTCATTGTACTCGATGAGTAACTTATCAATCTCCTCAGGGATGCTATCCTTTGTTTTCTTACTTGGTTTGTTAGGAATCATAGTAAAACATACATCATTATTCTTAAAATCCTTAACAAACTTTCTTCCTTCCATCAAGAAAACTTTCACAGATGTGCAAACATTACTAACAGGTTCTCCAATCAAAGGTAGCAAGATTTGTCTTCTTCCATTAGCCCAAATAGTATATTTGTGCAATCTCCCATCATATATAGCATGTCTATCATATTGCCAAGGTCTACCCAATAGAATATGACAAAAATCCATAGGCATGATATCACATAACACCTTATCATAGTACTTTCCAATTTTCAAATTCACATAACATTGTTCACTTACCAAGAGTGTATGCTCATCTTTGATCCATGAAATATGATAGGGCTTCAGATATTCCAACCTTTTCAACTGCAACTTTGTAACAATTTCCTCAAATGCCAAATTCTCCGAGCTACCACTGTCAATGATTACCTTCCAAACTTCATCAGAAACTCTACATCTTGTTTTGAACAAACTTTTCCTTACCAGATCTTCCTTATTACTTTCACTCCAAAGTGCTCTTCTTACCATCAAGTTCTTTTCCTTCTCAGATTCATTCCACTAGTACAAAAACAACAATATATGACTAAATAAACTACTAAAAATTGTAGATAAATGACTAAACTTAGTCACGTGACCATTAGTAGTTTATTGCCGGTCATTTATCTCACGACCAAATTAATGACTAAACTATTTTAGTCATTGATTTGGTTATTATTTTGGTCATTGATTTAGTCATATATTTAGTCATTAATTTAGTCATTTATTTAGTCATTTATTTAGTCATATATTTAGTCATTAATTTATTCATATATTTAATCATTAATTTAGTCATATATTTAGTCATATATTTAGTCATATATTTAGTCATTAATTTAGTCATTTATTTAGTCATTAAATTAGTCATATATTTAGTCACATATTTAGTCATATATTTAGTCATTAGTTTAGTCATATATTTAGTCATAAATCTAGTCATATTAGGGCACGGTGGAATCGAACCACCATCCTCTTGCTTATAAAGCAAGTGCTCTTCCATTGAGCTAGTGCCCTTTAAATTGTGGCATGATGTAGAATGTAAATAATTTTGTGTTACAACATTTTAAAGGCATCTACAATTTTATATGTACTCACATGTTCCTACACTTAGTTTTGTATGCTTTACAATTGTGACAACATTAGACTGTCCTCCACAATTTTCTCTCTAACTCTCATAGTTTTACACTTTACTTACCTCTATAACAATAGAATATCAAAGATGTACCCAAGATAATTATATATCTTTTTGTGTGTGGCACTGACATGCACACAAGTACATCCATGCCAAATTGCATAAGGATGGTCTCCAAAAATGCACCATACCTGCACTTTGTATATAATTCAACATTTTTTACAAGGAAAACATGTTAAGTATTGAAGGAAAATTTAAGACCGCTTAGTAGATGTGTAGTGAATGTTTTCTTTGATGATATCCATGATAAAAGAATCTTGATGTGCTCAATTCAACTTTAGTAACCAAATCCTTGTGAACAATATTTTTTGCATTTTTTAAGTAAACAAATCAATGCTTTAATTATCATGCATATCTACAAATAAAAATTATGAATAGAGAAGAAAAATAAATGAAACTGTAACATTTAATCAATCGTAATTTCCCTTCAAATTGAGAAAAATAACCAAAAAAATAACTAGAACTATATCTCAATAGTCTTATTTTTCTCTGGTACTGTAACATCAAAAAAAAAAAAGATGATTTCCCTATCTAGTAAAGGACATGGAAAAAGGAAACACTAGGACTACGATCATTGTATGATATGCTAACTCATTTTATAGTTAAATATTTATAATAAGATATCTCTACAATCATACTAAAAAACAACAGGAAATTATTTCTTATAGACAATCTATCCAAAAATGTTAACCTAAAAGGAAGGCTTCACCGCAACCTATGTAGAGACATCTATAAAGGGATTATGCATGAATGGGTCAATTTTAGTCATTTTCTATGATTTTTTCTTACTTGGATCAAAAACCATTTTACAATATGTTCACTTTCTTCAAGAGTTGATTAGAATGTTGAATTGTATGAGTTTTTATGCTCTAATTAGTATAGTAGATAATAATAATTGTAAACAAGATAGTAGAAAAATAAACAAATGTACGCACAATGTAGTTACATGTTTCATGGATTACATGAGACTGTTATCTCTATTGAGCATTAATGATTTTCATTAGTATCAAAGGTTATCAAAGATATCAGTTGGTTACTTATATGAAGCTAGTCGATAACTATAAGCAAAATAGGTCAGTCGATTGAGTGTATACATCGAGCATTAGATAGTTTACCAAGCATCAACAGACACCGATACCGAGCAGTAGTAAACACCGAGCATCAGAACAAACACCGAGCAGTTTATACAGTGTTTATCGAGGATCACAAGAAATGGCATAGTATTCAGGAATGGCATATTCTTCTATGCAAACGGTTACAACAGATCAGAAAATGTTTTACTAAGATCAAGAACAACTTATTGTTGAGATACGATGAAGATCCTATGTAATAGTTTGATCTAGGTTATTTTTGTACACCATAGATCTTAGGGTTTTTTCTAAGGTTTGTAAACCTAATTTTGGTATAAGCGGCATAATTTTGTATGCTATATATTTTGTATTTTACATCATTTTTTATGTGAACTGATGTATGAGTGAAGAAGCATTTGAAGTACTTGCCAACCTTCAAGATTATTAGTTGACAGAGCAGATCAGTATTCAGAGGTTATCAGATTAAGCAGAATTAGAGCAGGCTAACCGAGTAGTTCAGAGCAAAGATTCATCATAGTAAAGGTGATATTTTATCAGTACTTTATTGATCTATATCAGACAATAAAGTTGTCATTTAGCAGATAGTTACCTATTTCTTTCTAAAAATTGTAATAGAGCTTTGGTTAAATCTCTTAACATAGTAGACTTGACAGTCTTTTGTAAATCTCTTTAACCGAGTGCACACTCAAGTAGTGTTGCTAAAATCCTATAACTAGGTAGATCTAGATGATCTAATATGTTACTCCTAACAGGATAAGATCACTAGAAGTGATCAAAACTTGTAGCCCTAACAGGGAAACCATTTCTATCTGCAGTAGTGAAGAATTTGTGGGTGTCATCCCCACCGCAGTTTTTACCTTCTAACAAGGGTTTTTGCGTTACCAAAATACTTGTGTTATGGGACTGTTATATTGTTGATTTCATGTTGTTTACTTTCACAAGTTGAATGAATGAATGATACATGCATTAGATACAAGGTATTTTGTAAGGTTACCACAGTTTGTTGTTGTAGTTCTGAAAGGTTAACGTGTTAAAGTTTTGTGGGCACCAATTCACCCCTCCCCTCTCAATACCCTATCTCTCCTAATTCCAATAATTGGTATCAGAGCGCAGTTCTCTTATTGGATAGTTTAACCACTGAAGGGTAAAGATCTAAGTGATGGAGAGGTATAAGTTAGAAAATACTATTCAAAATCAAAAGATTCAGATGCAGATGTTTATTGAACAGTACAAGCAAGCCAAGGAAGGACTGAATAAATTACTGGTTGAAAGGATGAACCTAGCTATTCTGCAAAATGAGATTGGTTACCATGAAGAAGAAATTGATGATATATTTGATCATATTGGATCTAGTTATGGAAGTATTTCTGATGGATCTGAAAGTATAATCTCTAATTTGTCTGAAAATAATTAGCATGTAACCGAACAAGTGAAAGCACTGCAAATCAGTCAAGAATCTCAGATGGTGAGAATGGTAGAGACAATGAACAATGCTAGACAAGAAGAGCAAGAAAGAAATTTGGCTATTGATGACCGAAGACAAATGACTAAACAACTTCAAGCAAAAGAAAGTGAAATACAGAGACTCACCAATTTCCATTTTCAAGTATCTAATCAAATGATGATAGTGAATCAAGAAGTCAACTGAGTAAATGGAGAATTGTCAAGAAATATTGAAGTTGCAAGACTCAGAGGAGAATGAGAAGCTGAGAAATGAAGTGAAAACTCAACAGCAACACAATGAAATGAAGAAATTGGCTGAGGACAATTCTAAGAAGATTGATGACTTTCTGATTAATCAAAGAAGATTTGGGAGTAGAGCTAGGATAGGCTATACCGGCGAAGGAGAATCATCGCAACAAGCTGAACAAGTCAACAACAATCAAAATCAAAGACCTAAAGTGTTGACATGTTATCACTGTGGAAAACTGGGACATACATCTAATGTGTGTAGAAGCAAAGCACAAGGTAAACCTCATGTCACTCCTAAATTCAATGGATGTTGTTACTACTGTGGAAAGTATGGACATCAAGCTTATGAGTGTAGAGCTAAATAGAATGATATTGCTAACAATACTAATGTGGAGAAAATATGCTATACTTGTAATAAACATGGACACACTGCATGAGAATGTAAGGCTAAGATGAAACAAGTATTGACTCCTAAGCAGAAGACACAACGCAAGTCGTATCAACCGAAGAAACAAGGTAACTCTTATGTTTGGGATTATAACACATGGGCTAATTGTGTTTCATGTGGTAGATATGGGCACATTGCAGTGAATTGTAATAGGAAAAGATGGGCTGGACAATCAAGAAGCTAGACAAGCACTGGAATGGCATGTATGCATTGTTATAAAGTCAGTCATTTAAGCAAGGACTACAGAGACTGAGCACCAAAGGAAAATCATGTATTTGAGAGTGGAAATACTATTGCAAATATCATGAGAATAAGGAATACTATGTGGAAGAAGGCATCTAATGAGAATGCAGAGTCAAGTAATGTTGTCGGTGAAACCTCATCCACTAAATTGGGTGACATCGGTACCTCCACTTAAGGTGATATAGGTATGTATGGGACTAACATTTCAAAATGATCATATTTTACATACAGTTCCTTATATATGTTGTGCACATACCAAATCTGCATGAATGAAGATGCATTATGGTTTATATGTTTTGAGCTAACAAAGTTATACAGTCGGTAAAAGTTAGACCGAGCATTGGTTACCCGTCAGTAATCACTATTCAAGGTTAACTAAATGATAGTATCAATCGAGAAAATAAGTCTTGTGTTAATCGAGCTAAGGAAAGATTGTAGCTGTCACCGAGCTGACAATTGTCATGAACCGAAAAGTAGGTCAAGCATTTATTACATAAATTTTTGAGTGAGAATATCAAAAATTCTATAAATACACAAAATACAGAGTTCATTTTTCACATTGTGATTTTGGAGAGCTAAGATTTCACAGAGTGAGTTTGAGCAAGAATCTTTCATGTAAATTCAAGCAGTTGCAGATCTAACCGAGCACACTCTTCAATACATTCCGAGTAAGTTAAAATCCTACCGAGCACATTTCTTGTACTTATCAGAAAACCTAGCTTGTTGTAATGGCAACTACTGCGAGTTCATCTAAGGTTGTGGATGAAGAAGTTAATTTAATAGTGTCAGCAAGTTATAAGGAACCTCCTTATAAATTACACCCTGAAGTTGCCTCGAAAATGGATTTAGCAGGCACTTTTTCAAGCATCCCACCTAGGGTTTTGTTGATGGAAGATATATGATCATACATACACTGTAAAATTGGTGAAATTGGTGATTTCAATATGTATGTTGCGTATCATGCTCTTCGTGATGAAAATATAAAGTTGAAACCAAAGCACAAATTGGTTGAGACACTTGGTCTTACTCATGCCCTAGATTTTCTGAAGGATTTTAAGAACAAATGGATTAGGGTAGTGTTGAGCCGCTATCATGAGGGCACATTCTAGCTAGACAGACTGATCAAGGTCACAAAAAGAATGATTAGCAGGGTTATTGGTTACCCTACTACCGATAAAGCCAAAGCATTTTGAAGCTCATCCTGAGCTGATGTTGAAAAGAATACTGGCACAGCATGGGACAGAAGAGTACTAAGAAGAGGTCAATTGATGAGATTGTTGAAGAAATAATTGAGAATGTGAATCTTGCAGATCCGGAACTTAGTAAGTTTGACAATATGTCAAATGAAGACCAAACCAAAATTAAGGAAGTCGTCATCCAGATGATGATCCTCTTCAAATGAGTTCCACTGGAGTTTGAATTATCGCTACCCAAGACATTAGAGGACCGAGTAAATCAAAAGTGGTCATATGCCTTGGACACTAAGAAGAGGATGAGGGAACAAGCCCTTGTAGCGATTGCACCAGATCTATCTCTTATTGAGATTAAAGAACTTATGGATACATATGTGCAAAGATTCAACGTCAAGCACCATGCAATGCAAATACTAGATGAGAACCTAGAAGATCTCGATGAGTCTTGTCAACTTATCTGGAGCTCACTTTGAGCTGTCAAAGAGCATAATGAGAAAGTTGCATTCCAAAATTTTTCTAAAAAGAGAAAGAATTCAAAAGGTAAAGGTATATTTATTGAGGAGAATGTAGCAAATAAGAATAAAGAGTCAAAGGTATCACTTACCAAGGTAATTGATACAACAATTGGTCAATAAATTAAGAATAGTTCACAGGATGCACCGAATCCAGAAGTGATTCAGATTAAGGATACAAATGACCAGGATGTACTCATTGAGGACATCACAAATAGTGATCCTGATGACAGGGATGATGATGATGATGATGATGTGAATATTGCACTAGACAACACTCTAGATGAAGCACATGTTACAGAGTGTGCATTTCCATCACTATTAGGTGAGATTCTTGTACTTTTTGAAGCTGTAGAGATTCTATCTCAGGAACAACCCAAAGGCTCTATCCCTGAGAAACCTACAGATACAATAGGGGAACCAAGCAATGAACCTCCTATAGAGACAAACAAGCCTGAAGGAAAAGAGGTTGATAAATTAGAAACTGAAGGTAAAGAGGCTGGTGAAACATAATCGAAGGCACAAGATGAGCCTAAGACAACTAAGAAAACCCCAACAGATGCCACATCTGACGCTCCACCTCATTCAACCAACACACAGGTTACCAAGGAGCAGAAGAAGGAAGATAGTGTGTCTACCGGGCAGAACACTCTAAGGACAAAAGATAAAGCTATTGTCACCATTGTCAAGAATTCACCACTTGCACCGGAGAAGAAGAAGAAGAAAGGAAAAGGGTCGGTCACTCTAGACGAAGTCATTGTGATACCCGACTGTGACCTGAGGACACTTAGCCCTAATGAATTGAGAAAATATGGGGAATTATGTACAAGGAAAGCAGCACAAGAGAAATTGAGACAAGAGAGTAAGAGCAAGGAAATACTGGAAAATGTAAGAGACATCTTACAACAGGTCATCCCTGAGATGTATGTAGATGAGGACACACCGATTATGGACCAACTTGCTACTCTTGCTGAAGGAATCAACACCTCAGATGTTGACACAGACAAAATAATTGAAGAGCGGGCAAAGTCAAAAATACAAGATAAATTAGCTAAAAGAATAAGCCAAGTAGTGGCAGTCAACAAGGTTAAACTATCAGAGGTAATAACTGAAATTTAGTGTATTACTAATTCTATTTGCCAACTCTTGTATAAGCTATGCACTGTCAGAACATTCACTGCAAAGATTAGTGAAAAGATTAAATAGTTTGAGAATGAAATCTCAGTTAGTGCACTAGCAGCTACAACTGAGCCTCAAGCTATTGCTAAGCACATACTCAAAGTTCAAGAACTCAAGCGGTTGATAGCAGATCTCAAGAAACAAGAAGAGCGCATAACTGATCAGGTTACTGAGTTGCAGACAGAACTCCTTCCATACCTAAAAAATTTTGAGAAGCATGTTGTCAGGGCACAATCTCTTTTTGCAACACCAGAGATTTTTGTGTTGGACAACATATTTGATATGCATGCACAAGTCGGTCTTGAGCACATTTCTCTCACCAACTTGAAAGAGGAATGGGAAAACCTCTTAGAGTCGTTGAAGAAAACCCATCAGCACATTTTTGACAAGTTGTAAGTATACCATTTTTGTATTTGGCATTAATATCAAAAAGGGGGAAATCAATGTATATGCCAAATATGTACATTTTTGCTAAGTTACTACACATTACCGGAGCATGCACCAAGGGGGAGTATTTAGAAATTTTTTATATCTTATGTATATGGCAAAGATATAAGTTTTTTTTTTAGACATAAGGTCTATATACATTCAAGTTTTGATACTAATGCCAAAGGGGGAGATTATTATCTCTATTGAGCATTAATGATTGTCATTAGTATCAAAGGTTATCAAAGATATCGATTGGTTACTTATATGAAGCTAGTCGGTAACTATAAGCAAAATAGGCTAGTCGGTTAAGTGTATACACCAAGCATCAAATATTTTACCGAGCATTAGCACACACCGATACCAAGCAGTAGTAAACATCGAGCATCAGAACAAACACTGAGCACTTTATACAGTGTTTACCGAGGATCACAGGAAATGGCATAGTATTCAGGAATGGCACATTCTTCTATGCAAATGGTTACAATAGAATAGAAAATGTTTTACCAAGATCAAGAACTTATTGTTGAGATATGATGAAGATCCTATGTAATAGTTTGATCTAGGTTATTTTTGTACACCGTAGATCTTAGGGTTTTGTCTAAGGTTTGTAAACCTAATTTTGGTATAAGCGGCATAATGTTGTATGCTATATATTTTGTATGTTACATCATTTTTTATGTGAACTGATGTATGAGAAAAGAAGCACTTGAAGTACTTGCCAACCTTCAAGATTATCAATTGACAGAGCAGATCATTATTCAGAGGTTATCATATTAAGAAGAATCAGAGCAAGCTAACCAACCAGTTTAGAGCAGAGATTCATCACAGTAAAGGTGATATTTTATCAGTACTTTATTGATCTGTATCAGACAATCAAGTTTTCATTTAGCATATAGTTACCTATTGCTTTCTAACAATTGTAATAGAGTTTTGGTCAAATCTCTTAACAGAGTAGACTTGACAGTCTTTTGTAAATCTCTTAACTGAGTGCACACTCAAGTAGTGTTGCTAAAATCATATAACTAGGTAGATCTAGATGATCTAATATGTTACTCCTAACAAGGTAAGATCACTAGAAGTGATCAAAACTTGTAGCCCTAACAGGAAAACCTTTTCTATCTGCAGTAGTGAAGAATTTGTGGGTGTCATCCCCACCGCAGTTTTTACCTTCTAACAAGGGTTTCTGTGTTACCAAAATACTTGTGTTATGGGACTGTTATATTGTTGATTTCATGTTGTTTACTTTCACAAGTTGAATGAATGAATGATACATGCATTAGATACAAGGTATTTTGTAAGGTTACCACTATTTTTTGTTGTAGATCTGAAAGGTTAATGTGTTAAAGTTTGTGTGGGCACTAATTCACCCCTCCCCTCTTAGTACCCTATCTCTCCTAATTCCAATAGAGACACCCACCAAAGTTCAGAGTATGGTATAGGAAATGTTGATCTTAAAATATAAAGATATTTATTTTTGAACTGTTCGGTAGAATACCATAGCGATGTCATCTCATGCAATGCAATGATTGCTGGATATCCACAACCTTTTACATCATCCTCACTTCTTGTGCCAAAATGGGATATTTGGAATAGGGTGCAAACATCCATCAAAGAAAAAAGAATTGAGAAATTTTGATAGGCTACCTATTGGGTTTGAACAGAGGGCCTCAATCACGTTGGGGAAATTATTTTAGGAATTCTATCAACAATTCACTCTCCACAATAAGTAATAATATAACTTAACCTAACCTATCAACTACTATTGGTACATGTTTCTTATTGGAGAACTTCTACAACAACTGAAATTGAACTTAGGCAATTACTGAGCTCTTGTTTGTATTTTAACCTTGAGGCTTACCAACATTCCTAAAAATTGTGTATTAGAACACATAGGATACTATTTACCCCTGATACAACTGAATGCTAGAACCAAACTTGGATCCATATCTTGGATGGATTGGACCCGAACAAATAGGTATGCATGTCCACACTGGTAACTTAACCTATTATTTACTATTACTGTATACACCTTGGTGAACTTCTACAACAACTGAAATTGAACTTGGAAGTTACTAAGCTCTTGTTTGCATATTAACACTGAGCCATACTAGCATTCCAAAAAATTGTGTTAGAACACTGTTAGGATCAGTTAGAGTCACCATGTAAAAAGTGTCTTTGACGCTTTCTTTCTTTGTCCTTTAAAAGCCTTGTTCGGCCTCTTTCCTTTTTCAATTTTTTTGTTGGCAGTTTTCTAAGGTTCTCCTAGCCTTTAAATCACAAGATGTTCCCTCCGAGCTCATTTAATTCAAAGTCGGCTTTCCTCAGTCAATTTTTCCAAGTCCAAACCTTCTCATGAACCACTTTGAACCTCTTTGAACCTCAGTTCAAAGTAGTTCAAAGTAGTTCAACTAAAGATTATTTTTCTAACAATTGGAAAATGCAAGTGGGGCCCTGGTCTACATCATCATCTAGTAGCGAACCACTTCGAACCTATTTGAACCTTGGTTCAAAGTAGTTCAAAGGAGTTCAAGAGGAAATGGCAAGAAAATCAAGGGATGATGTGACAATCGAAGATGGTGGATAATGTAAGTGGGTGACGAAGTTATTGTTGAGTACGAAAAATACAAGGTAAATCTAAAATGAAAGATTTGAATTGCGGTGAAAGGAATCCTAAACGCAAGTGAGGGATATCACTTAAAGGAAGTTAATGATATTTTTAAAGGATGCGGGTTTCAATGACACTTGGTTGTCAAATCATCATTACTTGCTTCACCTTAATCAATGCTATCATTTAATGCCTCCTAAGTCGACCCTTTGTGGTATGTTTCTAAATTATAAGTACCCCTGTAGCTTTCTTCTTTCTATTATGAAATTGAGGAATCTCGGCTGCGAAAGAAGGAAGTTCTTTTCTTAAGTCTGTGGAATATAGGTAGCTACTGCAAGCCCTCTTTTGTTTCCTATTCTTGTTTGATAATATTTTTCCAAGGAGGGGGTTGCTTTTTGTTTGTTTTTTAAAAGAGAAAATAAGGTCAAGTATGCATTTCTTCAGAAATCTTACAAACCTGGGATGTCGTGCTCCTGTAATTACGGACATGGACTTGTTAGGAGTTGAGGTGGAAAAAATGGTGGGTAACCTCACAGATAATGCAGAAAAGGATTATAGTCTAGAGTTCATGTCAAGTGGGTTGTTAGAAGTTGCAGCTTTCACTCTGACAGTAGTAAGTCCAAAGTCGGTTCAGCAGTGCATAAATCGGTATGACATTAAGTCTAAATGTATAGTGAATGTAGGAGGTCAAACCCTTTTATCTGTGACCAGAGAAACTATAATGTCCATTTTCAAAATTCTAGATGAAGCCTTTGCTAGTTTACCCCCACCCAGTCTCTTGCCCAGATCCAAGAAAATATTGATAAAAATCACAATCACATGGCCCGAAAATGGACCAAGAGTTTCTATAGGGGAGGATCTCGGTTACCCAAAGTCTTAACAAAAGACCATATGAAGCCGCATGTTCATGATATAATGGTTTTGCTTCATCGAGTGAAGGGTTCAGAGCAAGTTCTCCTTTTTGAAGACTGGATGTACCACTTTATAGAAATAGTTTTGGAAGGAAGACAACATCTTGACTGGGTAGAAATCATTGCTAGCTCTTTGAGAGATCAGCTTAAACAGGCTCAGGCAATAAACAAGGAATTCTTCATGTCCTCTTATTTAATCTACTTTCTTGCATGCACTCAAGACCTGGGAGCTATTCCACATGAACCATGGAATGAGGACCTGAATATTTATGAATACTACCCCTTATTAAGGAAAGATAGGGTCCTTGAATATTATAGGAGAGTCCATGACATTTTCCTTGGAAAATTGTGTCACCAACTAGTGAGAACCCCAAACTAGAGAATATCATTGGAAGCTCAGAAATTGGTTCAAACTTACGGTAGTTTCTATATCCAGTTTCCACATTTCACATATATCAAGATAGGAGGTTTTGACGAAGAACCCCTCAAATTACCTAGGTTTTCCTTTGACTATTTCATTTTCGCTGAGGTCTGCAAGCAGATGTTTACAGTAATTAAAAATAGTTTGCCAAAAGAAAAATGGCCATCCATGTTTCCAATTAAGTTGGGAAATTTGGTCTGCAATAATATGATTGACACCTCAATAATAGGCAATAATCTAGTAAGATTTCATATGCAATTCTATGACTCGAGGAGAGGCTTTGATAATAAAGGTTTTTCTAGACAGGTCCTGAGTTTAGGCAATTACCCATCACCAAATTCACATATAGAGGATCTATGGGAAGATCTTGAAAATGAAGAAGCCATCAGAAAAAGAGACTATTCCAGACTTTTGGTTCTACAGATTAAGCTTCTGCAATTAAAGTTTGATACAAACGAGATAAATGAAGATGCTTCTGAGATTTTAGGTTTAGAAAGTGACATTTCAGTAGCAAAAAGTTCTTTAGATATAGATTGGGCAAGGGAAGAAGAGGATAACATTAAGCTAAGAGCCAGGTCCATTTTCAGAGTCACGGAAGCCTGGTTGGAAAGTAAAAGGCAGGAGAAAACAAAGAGCCCCCCTCCTAAGAAATGTAATACAGACTCTATCTCAGTGGATTTGAATCATGTTTTATCTAATGTTTCTCCTTTGACTACTTATACAAGTAAATCTCCTCCTTCCAAAAGAAAATCAATACCTGGTGGACACCCTACTGCACCTTGGATGAGGCCTAGAACTAGATCTGAAAGTCATGCTCAGATGGCATCTCTGGGTTTTGATTATATCGACATTGAGATTAATGATGAGGAGATCTTGTTTTCACCCAAACACCAGGAAAATAATTAGGAGATGTTTGCTAAAAATCCCCAAGGTTCAAAAATTTAATGTTACTCCCTCTAGAGTACTTGACAATAGGATGGTTTCCAGTTTAGTACCTTCGTGGCTGACAAACTGAGTAAATAAGAAGAGAAGCTTCAAACCTATCTCCTTGCCAGTAAAGGAGATCATTATAAAGTATGTTGTCTGCACTCCTAAGGCAAAGAAGATGAAGAGTAACACAAGGTTGACCACCGACCCCTCCACCGGGAAGGTAACTGTAGAGATTGCTACCTTTAAGCTCGAAGAAGGAGTATTGGAACCCGAAGCAGAGGACTTCGAGGTTACAAAGATGGAGCTTGGGGTCTAACTAGAGATTCCAAGGATCACCTTTTCAAATTCTCGGTTAATCATATGCTTGGGAAATCATACAAGGATGGAATGGAAAAGTGTGAACTTAAGCAACTGGTGGTTACTATGGCAGAATTTCTTACTTCACTCAAGAACATTGATGCATTACCGTTAGCCCAATCTCCACAAGATTTCGATCCAAATTCAGTTGAAAGTAAGAGGTTGGTGAAGCAAATGTAGCAGGGAAAAGTTCTGATGGAGGCAATGAAGACCTAGGTTAATAGTATCATTGATGAAGGAAGCACCTTTATTTGAGAATTTGTGTCTACTTGCATGGCCAGAGAGGCATTGCTTGGTGAAATTCAAACTCTAGTTCCTAGCTGGGAGTTAGAAGAGGAAAAATGTGCGGCTATTGTCACTCAAGTTTAGGATATAGAAGCATACAGAGTGGCCCAATTCTTATCAGAAAATACCATGAAGTTAGTCGATCCATGCATGTTGTTTATCTTGAAACAAAATCTTGGCTATAAGGGCTCACTGATTAAGGCTGCAATTTCACAAGTCCATGAAATGGAGAAGGAAATTAAAGACATGCATACCAATGCTCTCAAAGATATTAAGGTGGTCAACCCTTCAAGCATACTGTAGATCAATGAAGGGAGTCGGGATGTTGATGCTATGATTAAGGTTTACGTAGATACCATGAACACTTTGAAAGAAAACAAAGGACCCACAGCTCAAGACTTCACTAGGATAGCCAATGTGGAATCTATGTTATTTCTGAACAGGCGACAGCTGCCCAAGTAGTTACAGAGGATTCGGGAGCTTAAATGGGAGAAAAACATGTGTCGGGTGAAGTTGATTGGCCTAAAGGGCTTACACTCACATCTAGCTTAGGATTTAGTGAACATGTTTAGAACCTGGAAGTTAGTACAAATTGCCACGTTGGAGGATCAATGAAGAAAGATGGCGCATTTATGGGCATCTTTTTAGTATTTTTGGTTCAAAGAAATTTGTCATGCAATCTTTGGTTATAAGTTTAAAACTGTTTGTTTAACTGTTTTCGCTATATATCTGAGAGGCCAGGTTTTTAGGGAGGCTCTCTCGGATTAGAAACTAAAAATTCTGGGGCATTAAACTTTTGAAGGGTTAGAAATTTCTGATAGAATAGGAGTTTTAGATATCTTTAAAGTTTCTTTTTGTTAGTAAGGAGAATGGATCGAATGAAATAGTAATTGGTTCTTTTTGGTTAGACTTTGATTGAATCAAGTATAAATATTAAAGTGCAAAGTTTGGTTTGAATCTTTGAGTTGGAATCTATGGTGTATTGATTACTTTGTGGATTGATATATCTTATCATTTGCACAGATTGTTTATGCATTGCCATTGCTGAGCTTTCCTGGTATTTCTCTTTCGTAGCTTTCTCTTATAAGTTTGTTTTCTTAGTTTTTAAAGGAACTTTGTTTCTCTGTAGTTTTTATTCTGCATCTTCATATAGTTGAAAATACCTTGATACCTAGGAGTATATGAGTGAACCTTCCACACTTTCTAGTTAAAAGTGTATGTATTTATTTTTATGTTGAAAAATTCATTGAATATTTTAAGAAGGGAGCTAAACCTTGAAAAATTCAGAGGGAAGCAATCTTTCATGCTTACCCAACTGTTGTTGGATTATTTGTCTTTAAAGGCATAGAGTACTTGTAAAATTCATTTGGAAAAAGGAGACAAATTTGTTCACCAACAAACACGTAGGATACTATTTTATTAGCTTTAAAATTAAGTGACAAATTTTCCAATTGCTTGTGTAATTCAAGAATAGAGGGCTAATTGTCGAGTCATTCTGAGGCATAAAAAAAGATGAGGCAACTCTCTCAAGTTGTTTCCATGATTGTGACAAAAACGTTATTCTAGTAATTATATAAAATAGGTCTATTATTTACTGGTCTTCTATTGTATCTACAAGGATGCTCTTGATGCTCTTGGATTGGTGAGGTACTGTTACAGGTGTGTGCTTATGACTCATGTTTACCTCACTAAGAAACTTCTAAATTACAATTGTATGTTGAAGTTTTGGAACACTTATAGGGCTTACATTACAATTCCCATATTGTCTTTAAATATTCAGCTCTCTCATTCTTCAGTTTTCTTTTTTTTTAACTGCATTGAACTTTCTTTTTGTCTTGCAGCTTTAGAGAGAAGTGATACAAATTAGTCCTGAAGTGAGTGATGATCTAAGATGATCTGTAAGAGTATGACATATAGCTACACTCCTTGATAAAATAAACGTAGAGTCCTTCACATCCATATTGGAGAAAAGATAAACATTAGCCTTTCATTTATTTGAATTTCACTTAAAAGCAAGATCGACAAGATATATTCCAGCCAAGGAGTACATACTTTGCATAAAAGGGAAAGGATTATATGTATGTACCTCATTAGAAATATGGCCAAAAGTGTCGAGTTCAACAAGCACCTTCTTTTCTTTTCCAAAGTGCCCACTTTTAACATATACCTTCATCAATGAATTCAATTTGAAGTATAGAAATATTAAACCTCATAAATATAACATATAATACTATGAAAAGGCATGACAAAATATTCAATTCTAAGAGATATAAGGTAAATTTAAATTTAATACTTATTTACCATCACAAACAAAACTCAGAAATAGACCCCTACAAGTACAAATGTCATATATAATATAGTTTCTCCTTTTTAAAATATGGTCCAAAAATAACTAAGAAAATAAGGAGTAAAGCAAAGTCAACCACGCGCGCACACACATATATAACAAGTGCCACGTAGTGGCTAAGTACTTGCCTTTAATTATAGTAGAAACTATAATAGTATATTAATTTTTTAATTACTATGTTTTATATAGTAATAGTAGAAATAATTTTTTTTTATATAGTAGAAATAATACTATATTAATTTTTTAATTATTATGTTTTATATAGTTACAATATAAGTAATAAATTTTTATAAAAGAATTCAAAATAAAACTATTATAATAATATTAGATATTAATTTAATATAGTTTAATTTAAATATTAATATTTTGTAAAGAAGAAATAAAAATTATAAGCAAATAAAATCACATAATTTTTTTACATAAATAGTTGTTAATGTATAATTAGTATATAATAAAAATTAAAATTAAAAAACTTTAAAAATATGAATAAAAATAAATATATATTATAATATCATAGGTTGTTATTTAAATTATAATATATTATAAAAATTAATAGTATAAATATGATTGCTAGAATGGAACAAAATTTATGGATGAGAATAAATATATATTATCCGACAATAAATTAAAAACGTGGTAAATTTTAATTGGTTCATTCATGTAATAAGACTTCAAATGCATTCATCCAATGAGATGATCAAAAATTAATTTCTAGATATTATAAAGTTAAATATTTTGCATCTATATTTTACAAATGAAAAAACTTATAATGAAATATAAAATTGAATTTATTTTCATTGGTGTAGAACAGTTCATTTAATCACTAGTTAATGAAGAAATCCAAAAACGGATGCAATAGTACTAATAAAGCAACTATCAATTTCATTCAGTCTATTAGAGTTACATAATTCATATTTTTACAGCCAACCAATCCTGTGGCTAACAACTTTACAAGTATTGTGATACTTTACTTTTGCTAAGAAAATTAAGAGTTTTATTTAAGAACTAGGAAAGTGGCCCTGACAACATCTCAAACCAGGCCAAAATCATGTTTAAGATAACATATAATTTTCAATCATGTTTAATCCTCACTGACAAACATCCTCTTGCAATTCATTCTTTTGTGCACAAACCAATTGCAAGGAGATGAAACGGGTGACAAACAACAAGACAAATAGGTTACTTGTTACTTGTTCACATGGAGAATAGAGAATTTTACAAGGTTGAAAGATCTCTTAAAGAAGAGAAAGATTACAGGGCTATGTGTCAAGAATAGGCGATTTTAGGTTGGAAACCGTGACTGCCGCCTCATTGTCTACCCTAGGGGACAATCACAGCCACCTTTCCACCTTTCTATGTTTCTTGAAGTTACAAATCCCCGTAATAGTTCTGCAGATTGGAGTTTCTTTGTTAGTCATCGATTATCAATTGTCAATCAGAAATATGAAGATAGATCAGTTACAAAGGATTCACAGAATCGTTATTCAAAATCTGCCAAAGATTGGGGCTGGCGTGAATTTGTCACTCTAACTAGTCTATTTGATCAAGATTCGGGATTTCTTGTACAAGATACTGTGGTGTTTTCTGTAGAAGTTCTGATCTTAAAGGAAACCTTTGCAATGCAAGGATATGCATAATATGATGTGGATTCACATTCATTGGGATCTGAGAAGACTGTCAACAGAGGCACATTAACCTGGAAAGTGGAAAATTTTCTTGCTTTTAAGTAGATCATGGAAACTAGGAAGATATTTAGCAAGTTTTTTCATTGGGGGGGGGGGCTGTGAACTTTGTATAGGTGTGTACAAATCCTTTGACACTCTCTGCATATATCTAGAAATTGATCAATCTATGGGTACTAATCCTGATAAGAATTTTTGGGTGAGATATAGAATGGCAGTGGTAAGTCCAAAGTATCCAGTTCGAACTGTATGGAAGGAATCATCTATCTGCACCAAAACTTGGAACAATTTTGTCCTTCAATTCATGGTCTCTAATATGTTGGAGGCAGGTGCAAGATTCCTTCTACGAGACACAGTTGTGTTTGCTTGTGAAATTTTGGATTGTTTGCCTTGGTTCGGGTTTTCTGATATGCACATCTTAGCTTCAGATGATGATCAGGATGCATTGTCTACTGACCCAAATGAAATTATTGATTCTGATGACAGTGAGTTGTGATGAAGAGGATAGGTTTATGAATCTTCTTGCAAAGGCAGGTTTTCACCTGACATATGTTGATAATCCCCCACTATTACTTGATCCATCTCAGTTACAAGTAAAATTAAGAGAAGATTTGTTGAAGGATGCGGGGGAAATAGTATCTTTTTTGACTGGTTTGCGTGTTTATTTGACATATTTTATGGTATTTTAAACCCACTTACAAGACAGGGTAAAGAAAAGTTGAAGATGATGAAGACCATGCTCAAGGGGACAGTGAGGACTGGATATTGACAATCTTGTATCAGACTAAGAAAGGAAGAGTAGTTATTTACTGCTTTGTTATTGAGACCGGTATCTAATATATATGGTGTTGTGATGATTAATAGGAGTGAATAAATTGTAAATACCTTTGTGAAGTCAATGAATGGAACCATGGAATCAATGTATGTCATTGTTTTATTAAATCTGATTGTCACAGTCCTAGACTAGCATGTGGGGGGGTGTATTGTGATTTCTCTAGTATTAAATAACCTTTTGTTGAAAGATCTCTTGTATCATTGAATTCTTGTTGAAGATTTAGTGGTCACCATAGTTAAATGCTATCAAGGCCTAATTATGCACAAAAATCAGTTAACAATCCTTGTTTAGAAAGTATGTTACAATTGAATCTAATTGAGATGGGAGATTCATATTAATTTGGGTTCTTGTGGAGACCATTCATTAATCAAAATTATTTCTACCCCTGACAATGTTGGATGCAATGAATAGTCATTGTTATCAAGTCATTATAGAATTTGTGGCTTTGCAGTCAATTACAATGTAAATTGAACACTGTCAGAACTGTGATATTGGTATCAGGATTCAAGTGTGTAATTTTTTGAGTCAAATTCATTGATCGATATTTTATGTGTAGTGGTTTTCATGAAGCCATCTCTATTGAGAATGAATGGAAGACTTAGCACTCATTGCGTTTAGGTGATGCTCACAGAAGTGAAGCATCAAGACTTCCCGAGAGGTCACCCATCCCAAAACTACTGACAGAACTGTCAAGTTCAACCATGGTTGTGTTGGCTGAGGTGGAAAGCTAAGGGATAATAATCATATCACCATTCTTCTGCATCATATAATTTGGGAGAAGCTATGGACAATCCTGCAGAGTTCGAAGTTACTAATCCAACATGAAATGGATTAAATATTGCAGAGGGTCAATAAGCTATCATCTGAGCATTGATAAATTATAAGGTTTCTGATAATATTAATTGGAGGAAAAAAACTGCTTGACCGAAGTCTAGGCTTTAAGTGACAATCAATCCACCTTATTGCATTCGTTTTCTCACCTTATATTGTATAGCTCCTAGAAGGAAACTTAATCATCAGAAAACCGCCTCTTTTTCTGATTTTTTGGTTTCTAATGAACAACTCTATTTAAGAGAAAATTAGTGCACCATAGAGGAAGTAAATATAAATTAAATCAAAGTTTTCATTTAATGCCACTAATGTAGTATGCTAGCACATGCCTATTTATTCATTGCAATGTATCATGTCTGCAAAAATAATAAATATTGAGATGTCCGGAAATCACCTTCAACAACATGAGCGGATGATTCCATGTTCTAGTAAGATTCCAGTGAGGCAACAAAATGATCTGCTACAGAGCTTGTGATTGATGTCATCCAAGGATTCCACCAATGCTGGGTTAGCATTCGAGATTTCTTATACCACTAAGGGCTTCTGCATATATAACGACAACCATTGAACTCTACAATGGAGTACATGAATTTATACATAAACATGGAGAGAAGATTTATGTATATGTTAAGATGAAAACACAAAATATTTCTCTAGCTAGGCTGGGAGCACAAATCATCAAAGTTTTTGTGCTTTTATTTTTTGAACAAATACACCACTGGATTTTTTTCTCCCTATACGACCTGAGGACTTTCCTTCACTTACAAATTTACAATTGAGGAAGTTTGTCCATATTATTTTACAACAAGTACCTTTTGTTTAAAAAGAAGGCTACACATGAGATGGAACATATGGCCATCAAGATCCAATAGCTCCTATAGAGGAACAATTTTCTTTGAATCAATTATGTTAACTACTTTTACTGTGTAGGCTAAACTGGTATTATGATGGATAAAATGAAAAGTTTGCATTTTTCATCATAGTTAATGCTGATATAGATGCTTAAATAGTGAAATGAGTTTGTTCTTTGCTTCTTTAAAGAGACAATTTTGTAAGTGGAGAAAATTGTTGCATTTACAAATTTATAATCTTTATCATATCATCCATTGTGTAAGCTTTTGAGAATTTCAAGATGTGTTAAATTTAAGGGACAAATTTATAATTCTATATATTTATCTTTTGGACTTATACCGACAAAGAAATATAATGATAAAACTGGCATTTTATGATAACTATGAAGATACATTTCTTAGGCAAATATGCACTATATGTCTTTTGATATTACAAGATATTGTCTCATCTGTTTGAATATAAAATATTTCTACTTGTATGGTTTGAAAATAGCCTAGTTCTTTCTACTAATATGCCATTCATATTGCCATTTACTAGTATCCCTAAAAGAAATGTGTTCTCAAGAACTGAATTATTATAGGATGCACAAAATGAACTTTTTGAAAAATCTTTTGAGACTTCCAAGCAAATGCAATTTGCAGGTGTAAAGACAGATTCTACAACCTTTGCCAGCATTCTCCCTGCCAGTGATCAAATGGGAGCTTTGGGACAGGGTAAGGATATCCATTAAAGCAATATGGAAAGTGGATTGTCATCAGGTATACTTGAAAATGCTATGGTAGACATGTATGAAAAATGTGGAAGCACAGACAAGGCATGTCGATTGTTTGACATAATGCCTCAAAGAGATGTCATTCCATGGAACGTAATGATACAGAATATGCAAACAATTAATTTATTGAAAAGTCTTTAGAAACTTTCAAACAAACTCAATTGGCAGGTGTAAAATTAAATCCTTTTCCAGCGTCCTTCATGTATGTTCCCAAATGGGGGCTTGAAAGAATCATTTCCCTATTTGGGGAATTGCAGAAGCGTGGGATTAGACCAAACACTAAGACACAATATTCTCGTAGAGTCTAATAACACAATGAAAAACTCAGTTATGCCTATGCATGCAGACATGAGGCTACATTCCTTATACTGGAACATACAATATTTTGATGCAAGTTGTTTATTGGATAGGTTAAGTGAAAAAAGTGTCAATTTATAAATAGATTATGAATTTTTTGAAGGGTTACACCCTGGATGTCCATACCTACACTACGTTTCTCAATAGTTTATGTAGAAAAAAGAGATTGTGAAAGGCCCAAAAACTCCTCAATAGGATGAAGGTGATGGTTGGCAATCCTGATGTAATTAATTACAATATAACAGGCTGACAAATAGTAAGTGACATGCCAAAAAAAACATTTTCTTTCAAATGTAGAATTATGATCAGCCCTTGGAGACTTTAAAGCAAATATAAATATAAATATAAATAATTATTAGAAATTAATTAAATAATTATAAACTGTAGACATTGAAATATCTATTATGGAATACTGAGAGAGGTCAATCTCGAGGGTGGTGCCCTTCTAACCTATTTCACAAATTCAAGATAGGTTTCTTGATATTTGTATCTTTCAGCATCTTTTACAAACATGTATTAAGATATCTATTCTACTATTAGGGCTCCTGCAACTATTTTTTAAAACTCGCCATCAATTCAGAACTAATGCTTATGTAGATATGTTCATGGTGATGTTAATCCTGAGAACTTTTTGCTTGGTCCACCTGGAACACCAAATGAAAATGAATTGTTCCTTGTTTATCTTGGATTGGGTGATATTTCTACCTGTATTTTGCAAGTTGTGCCCCATTTAAGAAGTCTTCAAAAAATCATATGCTTTTTTCCATTTTATTGAATTTAAGTTTGGACATGTCTATATAGGGTGTCGCATTTCTAGTTGCGATACAACTAATGGTCCTAGTGTTGTTGAGGTATTAAATATTTATATTTTTATATATAAGTTTTAGTCTATCAACCATGTGATCATAAAATCAAGGGCTTTAAGGATGTATAATGTCTAATGCTGACTAGAAAACTATTCTAACACCCTGCATGGTTAACCTAGTGTCAGGTTGCTCTACAATTTGAACATAGATCAAGTAAATGTTACAATTATGGTTCTCCATATGAATGAAAAGTTTACAAGTACGTATCTCTTTCTTGACTTTTGAGATATGATCTTGAATTGGTAATCGTTGGAATCCTAGTTTGATTGCCTACAAATTTTTTGATGTGTTTTGTTGCTTAGGATGCACCATTTGGTTATCCTTTACTTTGATGCAATCTCTACATATGTTATTTTCCTTTTACACTATATTTAACAACTCTTTTAAAATTTATTCTTGTTTGTTTTGACATCAACACTCTTGGTGGTAGTCATGGTGTTCCTAGGGTACACCATAAGGGCTGTCAAGGTGACTATTATGTCATGGCATGTTTCACCGAGTTCGCATTTAATTTTTTAAGGCCCATGTTTTCATGTTCTTAGCTAATATATACAAGCTCTCAGATTCTTCCTAACTCACTTTTCTTTATCCCAGGGTATGGCTATGTTGGGTCCAAATCTATGGGATGTTTGGAACACTTCTGGAAAAGTGTGATTTCCTTGGAAATATAGTCTGTAAATATCTTGGCTACCTTCATTCTGCCCAAGCTTCCATCCCCAAGGATGAGGTCATTTTCCAATCTCATCTTCTTTTGACCCTTACTATCTTACTTACCCTCACCTACATTGGACCATGATGCCATGATAGAGAAAAAGCTTATTTTTCACAACACAATTCTTTGTAGATGATTGAACTCAGAATATTACATATGGCATGGTAGCATCAAACAATGTAATATTATATTTCAAACAATGTAAACAATTGGTTCCTTCAAATCAATTATGTAATGATTTTTCATATGGCATGGTAGCATTAAATAATGTGGAATCATCAATCATAATGTCATTAAATAAAGCTACCTGCTCATCCCCATTATCAGAAATTTGTATATACTATTAATAATATTAATATAATTATTATAGTATTCTACATTTGTGAAAATAATAATAGAAGTCATCTAAAATTTTGGCCCATAAAAAACCTGACATAACCCCAATAGCAATTGATGCATGCATCCAAACATTTATGAATATCATATTAGACATTTTTGTTATTCATCTCATCCTCTTACGCCTATTGTGAAAGAACAAATGATGTTTTGATAAAAGGAAATGCAATTCTTTTCTCTCACCTAATTGAACTTGGAGCTTTCTCTTTTTTGTGTTAGCATATCAGCATAAACTATCATCACAAAAATAATATCCTCTATGATATCTTGGGATTTAGTTGATGTTTGAGGTAATCTTCTTGAACCTTTATTTTGTGCATAATATCAAACAATCTCAGTCCATTTTATCGGTGCCTTCTCAAAGAGTTCCAAGTTCATGTGGGTTCTCATTATGTGTCATTATGATTTCTTATACATCATCTTAGTTATGACCTTTAAAAACCTCTGCTACATCATTTATATTATTCCCAATGTTAATAGTGTGGTTTAGACATAAAGATTTACTAATTGTGTCGGTAAAAAAATGAAATAGTGCCCCTTGGAAAGGAAGCTAAATATATACAAAATTTGATTATATTTTAGGCAATGAGTTGAGCAGGTTCCCCAGATTAAATAATCTTCACTTTACTTATAACCAATCTCTGGCATCAAAAAATTGAAAGACATGTTTCCTAATTCATTGGATATAGAGCACCACAGCAGATTGACAATAAAACTACTTCCCAAATGGAAGGCATCTTCAGCTTTGGAGTGGTGCTCCTTACAGGAAAGGGCCCTACACAAAATAGTTTATATGAGGAAGGAGATTGCATATATCTGCCCAAATTCTCCTTTTGAGACTACATCTTTTTAGTGAAGTCTTAGTCTTCCTCTTAAACTTGCAATACCATAGAAAGAAAAAGAGGAAGATTTTGAAGGTTTGCTTGATCTTGGTTTTCCAAATATAATAGGCTCCATTGGCCGGTCAGAGGAAATAGATCTCTAGAAAAAATGATTTTGAAAGTTGAGTTTCTCTATAGTTGAACCTTATCCTCTAGGGTCACAAGATCGATCTCTTATTGGTCAGTGGCCAAGTGTCAAGGCCATTGCACTTGAAAGCATAATGAATAGCTTTTTCCAAGAGGTGAATGTACTGTTGGACACCAGGTACACAACTAATGTTAATAAATTCAAAATTATCTTGGATAGAGTGTGGTTGTCTCACAAAGAATTGAAGTATTATATGGAAAGATATGCAAATGAGAAGTAGCTCAAAATTTTCAATTCTTTCATGCCTTGATTTTATGCTCATGCTCATTTCAGGAAGCTGAAATTGAGTAATAGTACAAAATGGCAGCATTTTTCCCTCTTTTTTTTTAGCCGCACCTTTTGAAGAATGATAGAAAGTTTAGTATAAGGTATGCATTGATGTCACACATACAATTTTGTTTTGATTTGAACTATTCTTGAGGTGACATGAATCCTAGAAACTTCTATTTTTGGAAGCTTTGAGCCTTGCATTGTGCAGTTAATTTTCATTTGCAAGTATGAAGTCCCATTTTGTTAGTTCTAACTATGGAAAGGGAAGATCCGGGATGAGCTTTTAATTTTATGTGTCACAATATTGGTCTTCTTTGTCTTGTTGTTGGTTCTCTTTTTTATTATGGTCATACGAGGGCAGCTCTCCAAATTAGTATGCCCATTTGGCTTGAAGCTTTTGAGGATGAGGATGAAGGTTCAATGAGACCTGCAACACATTATTTCAGAACCTTCTCATGAGCAGGGAGATCAAATTAAGAACAACAGACTGGTGTCGTTGATTGGTTGTCACCTTCTTTGACAACTCTTAGACACACCTCATTGTTTTTGTGCACTTGGTTGGTACCATGTGTCTAATGATGTTGTACTTGAAGATGTTAGAAAGTAAAGTCCACCAAGATAACTGAGAGGGGGGGTGAATTAGTTATCAAATAATTATAAATTTTATCAACTTCAACAACATTTAACCATGTAAGCAATATAATTACCAACCATAGAAAGATATTCATACACAATAACACAATGACACAAGATATGTTGACTAGAGAACCTCTTGATCAAAGAGTAAACCTCGGTGGGAATGATGTCCACAAAAGATGCACTAATATGAATATTCCTTGTGAAAGGATGGACTCTGTTAGGAGTCTTATGAAATACATTCAGTACATATGAATCCCTGCTAAAAGATTTTAACCCTGTTAAGAGTTTATGGAAGACAGAAGGACCCACTGCCCAAACAGCTTCAAGGTAAGATCACTGAACACACTCTCCAACTGATCTTTGTATTACTCAATAGAATAATACCAAAAGATTACTGATTTCAACAATATGTTACCTCTTCTTTGACTGTGCCAAACCGCACTCATTGCTACACCAAATCTCAATTTCAGATCTTTGTACCTCGCATGTCTTCCTTCACAAATTCTCTTTCACAACTGCATTAGCTCTTTTCTTCACTTCATGCATACATCAATATTCAACCATATTACAACAAGGAAAAAAATTTCTTCCTTTATACCACGCTCAAGTAATTAAAAATGAGTCGGCATCCAATTACAAAATAAAAGTTTCCACATGCTACATCAAAATTACACAAAACTGTCAACTTCCAAATACAATAATTCTCCATCCGTGCGACCTCAAAGTTTGCATTGCCATCCACATCACTATCAATGTGTCTTCAACTTCCCTTTAACTGCGCAAAACCAGATTCCATCCTAATTAGGAGATATCATCCGATTTCCACAAACCACTACTCATAAATACTGCATGAATACTGCTTCTACCAAAATGCTCATAACTTCCATGAATAAATGAATTACTGTCTGTGCTCTTAACCATAAACATATAACATATCAAAGAGTAAATCCTCAACATCACATAGCTCTATCTGTAATATCCCATGTGCACTAATCCAAACATTGTCTACTCCTCTACAAATCTCTAGAAGATCACTGCATTGACATCAATGACAATCATAGTCATGAATGCAACAACAACTGCTACATAATATCTGACAAACATTCAGCATTCATTCCTAACAATCTCCCCCATTTGCATTGATGGAAACATAGATGAAAAAATCCAATGTTCCAAAAATTCAATACTGCAACACTATTGCTCTGAAAATGCTTTCAAGTTCTCTTCATCAATCAAATCTTGCTTTGTTTTCTATTCAGTTCTCTCCAATAGATGGTACAAATGGTTTTTCATGTACACTTCTCCCCCATTGACATCAATGATAGAAAATTTCATCATTATGTCAACAACAACTCCAATCTCAAAAGACACTATTTAGAAAATACATTCACTAGAGTCCTCATGACTCAGCTCAGATACACATACTCCCCCATAGAGGAAGTACCAACATCCAATCCAGAATAAAAATAAGGCTCATATACCACTAGACGGATGCAACCAACTACATCACTTCTCAAGAGTAGGCTGGGGCATAACCCCAAGCATACCTCTCAGATACTCAAATGTATCCTTAGGCAAAGGCTTTGTAAAAATGTCTGCTATCTACTCCTTTGTGCTTATGTACTCCAGTCTGACTTCTTTCTCAGCAATTTTCTCTCTTCCTACATGATACTTAATCTCTATATGTTTTGTCTTAGAATGTAGTACACAGTTATTAGACATACTAAATGTGTTGGTGTTGTCACAATGTATAACAATAGGCTCAACAAACTTTATTCCAATATCCTTCAGCATTTGCTTCATCTAAATTATCTGGTTACAATTGTTTGTTGCTGCTACATATTCTACTTCTACTATGCTTTGTGAAATGCAATTCTACTTCTTGCTTAGCCAAGAAACCAATCTTCCTCCAAGGAAAAAGGCTCCACCACTGGTGCTCTTTTTATCATCAACACTGCCTCCCCAATTAGCATCTATATATGCACATAGGGTAAAATCATCAAATTTTTCATACCACAATCCATAGTCCATTGTGCCTCTTAAATATCTTAGTATCCTCTTCACTGCTACATAATGTGATTCCCTAGGTTCAACTTGAAATCTTGCTACAATTCCAACTGAATGTGCTATAGCAGGTCTTGTATGAGTCAAGTACTGCAATCCTCCAATCATAGATCTGTACTTTTTATATTCTACTGTCAGTGTTTCATTTGTGCTAGATAATTTATGTCTAGTTACCATAGGTGTTCCAACTGGTTTACAGTTCTCCATTCCAAATATTTTCAACAAGTCATTCAGGTACTTTGTCTGACTTACAAAGATACAATCATTATTTTATGTTATTTGTAATCCCAAAAAGTATTTCATTTCACCAATCATACTCATTTCAAATTCAATCTTCATTTCATCAGCAAATTCATCACTATCTTCATCTTTTCCTCCAAAAATAATGTCATCAACAAAAATAACTACAATCAACAAACCATTTTCAATTTCTTTTGTGTATAGATTGCTATCAACTGTTCCTTTTGTAAATCTCAATTTTAACAAATACTTATCCAATCTTGCATACCAAGTTCTAGGTGCTTGCTTTAGTCCATATAATGCTTTCTTCAGTTTACACACCATGTCTCCTTCTTGAGTCAAAGGAAAACCTTCAGGCTGCTCAATGTAGACTTCTTCTTCTAATTCACCATTCAGAAATGTTGACTTCACATCCATCTAATATACTTTGAATTTCTTATAAGATGGATAGGCCAAAAACATTCTTACTACTTCAATTCTTGCTACTAGTGCAAAAGTTTCTTCATAGTCAATTCCTTCTTATTGTGAGTATCCTACATACCAATCTTTCTGTGTTTCTTACTACTTCTCCGTGTTCATTCATCTTGTTTCTGAATACTCATTTAGTTCCAATAACATTCTTATTTTTAGATCTAGGGACCAATTCTCATGTCTTGTTCTTTTCAATCTGATCTAGTTCTTCTTTCATAGCTTTAATCCAATGTTCATCTTCACAAGCTTCACTAGTAGATTTAGGTTCAATTTGAGAAATCAAACATAAATGTTCTTGTACCTTATTTCAAGTTAGAACTCCTCTGTCAATGCTTCCAATAATCTACTCGGCAGGATGATTCCTTGATAAATTCTTGTTAGGTGTCACAGTCTTAGATCTCACTTCAGGTGTCGGTTCTTCAATAACTTTACTGTGGCTTTCATTTAACAAGTCACTGTCAATCTCATAAAATAATTCAGTAGTTTCAGTGTTAGGCTTAGGATGAGTTCTTTCATTAGATTCATAATCAAGCATTCTTTCCTGAATTTTGAAACTTTCATCAACTTTAACATTTGCGCTTTCAACAATAGTCTTAGTTCTCTTATTGTAACATCTATAAGCTTTGCTCTTCAAAAAATATCCAAGAAATATACCTTCATCACTTCTAGGATCAAACTTTCCAATATCATTATCTCTCTTTATATAACATTTGCTTCCAAAAATTCTAAAATACTTAACTGAGGGTGCATGTCCAAACCATAATTTATAGGGTGTCTTGTCTGTGTCTGCTCTGATTTGTACGCTGTTCATTGTATACAATGTTGTGTTCACTGCTTCTCTCTAGAATATCTTCACCAAATCATTCTCAAATAACATAGCTCTTGTTGCTTCAGTCACTGATATGTTTCTTCTTTTTGCAATACCATTTTGTTCAAGTGTTCTAGGGGCTAAAAAGTGTCTCTTAATACCATTCACTTCACAAAGGGTGTTAAACTCTCTAGAAGTAAATTCTCCACCTCTGTCAGATCTCAAACATTTAATCTTCATTCTAGATTCATTCTCAACTTTATTCTTAATGATCTTAAACTTATCAAATGCTTCAGATTTTTCTTTAAGAAATGCAATCCACATCATTCTTGTAAAATCATCAACAAGAATCATAAAGTACCTTTCTCCATAGAATCCTCTAGTCCTGGTAGGACCACTCAAATCTGTATGAACAATCTCCAACTTCTCTGCAAATGTAAACTTCTTACTGAGAAAAGAACTTTTCTTTTATTTAGCCATCACACATTCCTTGCAAATCATGTTAGTAGGCTTCATAATTTTAGGCAAATCCCTTACTGCAAGTGTAGTACTTACTTTCACAATGTTATCAAAATTTATATGACAAAACCTTTTGTGCCATAACCAACTACCACCAATCTTAGTAATCAAACATGTCATCTCAGTAGGATTCAACTGAAATGCATTACCTCTGGTTCTAGATCCAGTTCCAATCAGATTTCCATCTTTATCCTTTATCACATAAGTTTTCTCAGTAAACCAAACATGATATCCCTTATCAACTAACTATCCAACACTTAAGAGATTATGTTTCCAACCATCCACTAAGGAAACATCATCAGTATTAGTCTTTCCATCAAGAGTAATAGATCCTATGTCTTTAATCAAACAAGGTGCATTGTTTCCAACTCTAACAACTCCTCCATCATAATTGTTAAACTTTATGAATTTTTTCATGTCTCCACTCATATGATGTGAACAACCACTATCTATAATCCAATCAGCTTTCTTTTCAACTTGAGAAACTAGGGATTTTTCTTCCTTAACATCTGTTTCAAAATTTTCTTCTTTAATTGCTACGAATCCTATGTCATCATTATTCTCACTATCACTTTCACTTAGAGTTCTCTCTATACTAGCTTCAAGATCTTCATCATTAGCATAATAACATTCCTTAGATCTTCTAGGCTTGAAATTGTTTCTGTACTGTTTGACTCTCTTAGGACATTTAGATGCAAAATGACCATATTCTTGACAAGTCCAACATTTATAAATTTTCTTACCGTCTGGTTCTCTCTTCATAAGAAAGGCAATACCTTTTTCAATCTTGATGTCTTCTTCATTTCTAGATCTGTTGCCGCTAGCATAATCTCTACTCACACTGATGCTTCTTGACAAAGGAGGGCGAACACTAAGAGCACTAAATGTTATCTCCATTCTAAGCAAGTATCTTGATAACCTCAGGTTCATTTCCGTTGCTTCCAATCTTCCAAGAAGAGTCTCTCTTGTAAAGTTCGAACTACAAGGTATAATTTGTTCAATCATCTATGTTGTCTACTTAAACATAGGAGTCAATGTCCTCAAAATTTTCCATATCACTTCATTCTTTGTCTTTGTTCCTCCACAAGATTTTATGCCTGCAACAATTTCTAACATTCTACCAATATAGCTTCTAACAGATTCATCTTCCATCATTCTTATATCTTCAAATGCACATATCCAATTATGTAATCTAACTTTCATTGCATGTTCATCACCTTCAAAAGTAGAGTGTAAATCTTTCCAAATTTCATGAGATGTTTTCAAACATTTTACCTGACTATACCCATTCTCCGAAAGGGCTATCAAAAGTGCTTCTCTGGAAAGAATGTTACACATGAATAGATCTCTCTCATCACCAGAACATGTTTCAAGATTATCCTCTTCAATGATAGTCTTCTCATTCTTTGTAATCAACCAATAACCTGGTCCTAAACACAGTAGATGTATCTTCATCTTTTCTTTCCAGCTATCAAAATTCACTCCATCAAACTTAGGGCTTTCTTTCCTAAAATTCGTCATGGATCTCCTTAAGCTGTCAAACTTCTCTTTCAAGGACCTGCTGCTCTGATACCATTTTTTAGAAAGTAAAGTCCACCAAGATAACTAAGAGGGGGGAGGGGGGTGAATTAGTTATTAGATAATTATAACTTTTATCAACTTCGATAGCATTTAACTATGTAAGAAATATAATTACCAACCATAGAAAGATATTCATACACAATAACACAATGACACAAGATATGTTGACTAGGGAACCTCTTGATCAAAGAGTAAACCTCGGTGGGAATGATGTCCACAAAAGATGCACTAATATGAATATTCCTTGTGAAAGGATGGACTTTGTTAGGAGTCTTATGAAATACATTCAATACATATGAATCCCTGTTAGGAGATTTTGAATCCCTGCTAAAAGATTCTAACCCTGTTAAGAGTTTATGGAAGACAAAAGGACCCACTGCCCAAACAGCTTCAGGGTAAGATCACTGAACACACTGTCCAACTAATCTTTGTATTACTCAAAAAAATAATACCAAAAGATTATTGATCTCAACAATATGTTAACTCTTCTCTGACTGTGCCAAACCACACTCACTGCTACACCAAATCTCAATTTCATATCTTTGTACCTCACATGTCTTCCTTCACAAATTCGCTTTCACAACTGCATTAGCTCTTTTCTTCACTTCATGAATACATCAATATTCAACCATATTACAACAAGGAAAAACATTCCTTCCTTTATACCGCACTCAAGTAATTACAAATGAGTTGGCATCCAATTACAAAATAAAAGTTTCCACGTGCTACATCAAAATTACACAAAACTGTCAGCTTCCAAATACAATAATTCTCCATTTGTGCGACCTCTAAGTTTGTGCTATCATCCATGTCACTATCAATGTGTCTTCAACTTCCCTTTAACTACGCAAAACCAGATTCCATCCTGATTAGGAGATATCATTCGATTTCCACAAACCACTACTCAAAAATACTGGCTGAATACTGCTTCTACCAAAATGCTCATAACTTCCATGAATAAATGAATTGTTGTCTTCTCTCTTAACCATAAACATATAACATATCAAATATTAAATCCTCAACATCACATAGCTCTATCTACAATATCCCATGTGCGCTAATCCAAACATTGTCTGCTCCTCTGCAAATCTCCAGAAGATCATTGCATTGACATCAATGACAATCATAGTCATGAATGCAACAACAACTGCTACAGAATGGCTACCAAACATTCAGCATTCATTCCTAATAGAAGATGTTGTTGTTATTTTTTGATCTTCTATTTTGGAAGTGTACAATGAGAAATTGAGCAAAGGAAATCAAGATAATGTTTTCCTTTATGATTTTTCCCCATGTCCTTCAGAGGGATTCTCTGTCATGTGTTAGCTTATGAAATTAGAAAATCATGTCCACATAAGCACTCATGTGAGTGCAAACTATTTTTTAGGTTCATATTGTACAAAAAATTGATAAAGTGACAATAATCTACTCGAGGTGAGCAGTGTATTCTTCTGTAAATAGGAATATCTTCTCTTTGTAAAAGGGACCTTTGGGAGGAAATTTATTTAACACATGGTGTAGGATTTTAGAATAATACAAGGGTTGCAACAAATATTCACGTCTCATTATTACAATATGTTCCCAGGGTTTCATTTTTAAGTTTAACCTTCCTATTTCTATTTTTCTTCCATTGTCACCATTCAAGGAATCATTCAAATATGTGGGCCTAAATAGAAGGACCTAGTAACATAGTGGACAAGTAATTTTTTACTATCTTGTCTATAATTATGATTAATACTTACCTTTAGAGGTTTACTAGCATAGCTACATGGTTGAAAACTAGCCCTCACCTAATTTAGTGCGCTTTTGAAGTATGCTAAAATTACTTGATTTTAGACTGTGCTATCTACAATGATGCAATTAAATGATGCAGTTGTGCTCGGATTGGAAAATTATTGGATTACTTTTGTACTGGTAGTTTATTTTGGTTTGACCATATCTTTTTAAATTTTTAATTGACCATTTCCATCAAGTATCAGCTTGTTATGGGCTTGGGTATCTATATGGTATACGTAACATTCATGTTCAACCTTTAGAAAGAACCAATGTCTGCATTGGTAATTTCATCTATCTGTGGAATTGAATGTTAATTTTTTTTATAATAGCTTTATTCATATCTAGTGGATGGATTTTGTTAGTTTCAATTTTATTCTTATTAACATACAGGTAGTTTTTTGTAGACCTGTCTTAGTAGTGTATTTTACATGATTTTCTTCAATACTGTGTTCTTTTTTCTATTTTTTATGAAATATTTATAAATTTTTATTCACTTGACAACAGATGAACATTGCATATTAGTTGATGTTCCAGGTTCTACCTCCCCACCATAACTAGATGATGGACCCTCAGAACTTGAGGCCTTAGGATGTCCCTCAACCTCATGATGAGAAGATGATGCCTCAAATTTCCTCCCAGCTACATGTGATACATTGGGCATCAAACGTTGTAGTAGTCCTAGATAATCTACTATGGCATTCTCCCCATGTAAACCTGAGTACAACTCTGACATATTTTGACTTCTCTCTCCTATATGTTCACTCATTTGTAGCTGACTACTAGAAAATGGATTTTGCAAAGCCTGCAAAACCATATTAGATATTTCAATTGGTGCTCAAGTCTGGTCTGCAACTTGTCTGGGTCAATTTACTAATTTATTACTATGGAAATTAGTCATAGGGTTTCATAAATAAACACAACACCCAAGGGGAACTTAATATTTCTTATCAGTAGATTAATGGAAAGCAACCCAGCTTTGGTTTTTTTGTTTGCATTGTCAGACAAGGTAAACTGCTTCTTGGGATTGAATAAGATGATATAAATATATCTAGAGCAATCCACGCATATTGGTTGTCAGTTTGTAAAACCATAACAACTTGAAACTGTAATGAATATTAGACCCTAATGAATATCTGAAATACAAATGACAGAGTGATAAATCAGAGAATTCCTCAGCATGGAAAATATACTTGGAGCTATCCGAAAAGAAGCAACTTCCATAAACTTGATATAAAAACTCATGATTCACATCCAAATCCCTCTCATTTTTCCTAGAAATGACATTAATTGAAAGGGAAAGAGGAAAATATAAACTTTCCTTAAAGAAATTGGCTTCAACCACTCTGAATCTCTTGCCAAATTTGGCTTTACTGCTTGTCGTCCATGCCGAGCCAGACATTGTCCGCACAAATGCATTCAGAAATGACTTCAACGCACTTTTCCTTGCAGGCATAAAGCTTGTACTCCCATTCAAAACCCTAATTAATGGTTTAACGGTCCCAACAAAATCCTCCCTTAATTATACATGATCAAAATCCTTCCCACCATTCCTCTTCCCTTGGCCGCTAAAAGGCAAGTCTTAAAAAAATTTCTTAAAATGTCATCATGTGTAGTTGTGATACATATATTTATTATTACTACTTGTTTAATATTACTACATATGTCTTACTTATTTTATCAATGATTTTATTATTTATTTTATTTATATTACTTTAATATTTATTTAATTACTTATTATGTCTAATAATTATATTATTAATAATTATTTCATTGTCTATTTTTAAATTAGTAATTAATTATATCTAGTTAACACTACAAAATAATTCAACTTGAATTAATTTAATAAACATCATCTAAAGAATTAATAAAATCACACTAATCAAAATATTGCATAATGACAAAACAGAAACATACCACACACTCAGTCAAATAATATATTAAAATACAAAAATTATAAAGGTTAGTCTAAGAGAGTTGTGACAAATAGATAAGACAGATGTAAGTCCTAGGTAAATTTATGAAAGAATTGCATCTATGCCAAAGGAATCTCAAAAGAGAAATAACAAATAGAACAAAAAATTTGAAATTCCAAATTAGAAAGAAACAAATGACATGGAATGATAGCTCAATACCATATGCACTTGAAAATCTAAGGAAAAAAATCAAATAAGAGCTACACAATTTTAGTTGTTAATTGAAGTACCCTGCAAAGCTTTAAATGCTTCCCCTCTTGATAGCTACCACATTATAGTAACCAATCTACCACCAAAAATAACACTTTAAAAAACCTTGATAATGTCTATGAATTATATGTGCCTGATCTATATAAATTCTAATTGCAAAACGCTTAGATGAATTTTAAATATAGTTACCATTCAGAGATATTGGCAAATAGTGGCTGGAATAATATTCGCACAATAAGTCTATTGGCGAACACACATTATTGGTGAAATGCAACTTCTAAGAATATAAGTATATGATATTATCAAATGTTAATGTGTAAAGGAGTATTAATCATTCATTTAGTCATTTTTATTAGGGTAACTAATTATTTAGTCATTTTAGTTGTGATTTTACCCGATGACCAAACTGGTCATTTATTTAGTCATTTATATTTGTAGAACATGATCAGTTTTAGTCACGTGACTAAAATTTTTAGTCACGTGACTAAAAATTTTAATCACGTGACTAAAATTTTTAGTCACCTAGTCATTTATTTGCCCAAATTCTACTAGTGTTCAGTGACTCTTCTTGCACCAAAGCATTTCTACTGCTACCGACCTTCTTACTTGCATGTGTACATTCAAATGATCTATGTCCTTCTTCTCCACAATTGTAACAAGTTCCTCGGAAACCACCTCTGTTATAACCACCTCGGTAGTTACTGCCTTTGCCTCTAGATGAACTTTCACCTTTCCACTCAGTCTTGCCTTCATCCAGATTTTTCTTTTCAGGTTCAGATCTACTATTTTCACCATAAGATCTACCTCTTCCTCTAGGAAATATACCACCTCTACCTCTTTGTCTTTGCTCATGTCTCTTGTTCAATTTATCCTCAGCTTTTAATACAAATTGATAAGCCTCTTCAATGTTCTCCAATTTGACCAAATTGATTTCTTCTTGGATGGAAACTCTCAAACCATTTAGGTACCTAGCAATTCTTTCCCCATCATCTTCATCATGTCCAGATGTAATATCTAATCTATTGAATTCCTCAGTATATTCTTTTACCGAGCTATCTTTCTTCCTCAAACTTTGCATTCGCCTAACTAGGTTAATCTGATAATCACAAGGTAAAAACTTTCTTTTCAATTTATTCAACATTTTATTCCATACCTTGATTTTGTCTTTTCCTTTCCTCTTTCTATCCAACTGCAGATGTTCCCACAAGGATGCATGACTTTTCAACTTTGTGCTTGCAATTTTCACCTTCTTTTCCTCAGGTACATTTTCATATTCAAAATACTTTTCCATGTTGGTGATCCAGTCCACCAATTCATCAAAATCCAATTTTCCACTATACTCAGGAGGATTATAGTGTGGTGTAGACTTCAGATTTGTCAAAGCCTTCAACAATCTTTCCTCACCTTAATCCATCATCGGTGCAGGTTCTACATCACCTTGTTCTTCCTCAATTTCATCATCACTAACATCTTCAAGATGTCTTCCTCTTCTTTGGGTTGTTTCAATAACTTCTAATCTAGCAGCAAGTTGTCTCAACATATCTGCCAATCCTGGATCCACATATCACCTCCCACAAACCATCTTGAAACCCTCTACAATGCAGGCTAGATCACAATATGCTACCCCATAACCAATCAACTAGGGTTTGACAAGAAGGAACCCTCAAACCTAGATTCACAAACCTAGATCCAGATCTCACCTCGCTCTGATACTACCTGATGCAAGGGAGGATAGGGAGAGGGGCCAAAGGCACACCCTAACCATATCCACCTTGCAAAGATCACACATGAAAGCAACAAACACACAAGTGAGAGAGAGAATGCAGATATCATTTATATTTTAACTTCAATTGATTCATACATGTCAGGATGTAAGGCCTTCCCAGTTTAGGATAGACATTACAATCAAGTACAGAAGTCCTCCAACATGCGAGGATCTGAAACAATCTTCTATCTCCTTCTATCTCTGATGTCCTAATTTTCTATCCTAAACTACAAACAAGATTACATTATATACAAGAGGCTACCAAACAAGTCGGCCTTCAAATCCACCATCAATAGAAGGAACAACCAGATCTAGGTCCACACACTTCCCAATGATAGATACCATCTTTAAATCCATGACGAAAATTAATTGCAAGAGTCGGCCTCAACAAGAAACTAAAATAAACAACTTGGTAAGCAAGGATAACCAAGCGCTAGACAAGCATCACTGAGCACCAGGGAAATTCACCGAGCGCCAGAGAGATAACCGACCAACCTTGATAAACAAAGGAAACTAAGCAACACCAAACCAACTAAGTCAAAGAAGGAACCAAGCCACACAGGAAAACACAAACTTGTTTTTGGTGACACAGGATTTCCAAGGACCCGAGATGCTCATGGATCACAACTTGGTAAGCTATCAATAATAACTTTCTATTCATCTACCGATTAACAGTCAATTCAATAATGTGTTTACCAATCAGACTAGTTATGAAATGTGAAAAGTAAAATAACAATCCAATCACATCAAATACACATAACACATATATTTTTAATGTGGAAACCCTGTTAGGGGAAAAAACACCTGGGACCGGTGACCCAAAATATTTCACTCTTCTGAAGTGAGCTCGGTTAGGAGCCAACCCTGTCAAAGGTTACAAAACACACTGTAAGGTGTGACCTGGTTAGAGGATCTATCACTAATAGTTATCCCTTGACCAGCATTCACTATGGGGTCAACAAGAAAACCAACAACATTCCTTTAATGTCATATTGAAATACAAAAAGATTGTCAAGTCCACTCGGTTAAAAGATTTTGTTGTAACAATGGTTAAATTGATACAATAATGATCTGATTCAAATACAACTAAGATTTGTAGATTTTCAGATCTATACTAAGCTCAAAATACCTCCTTGATTAATATTCACTTCAATCCTTCATATCCTCCAACTTATTTAGCTCAATGAATAATACCCTGACTCTCGGTAATGCCTACAGTTCAACTCGGTTCTATCTATAACTAGTTTGATCAACGGTGCATAAAAATAGTCCTTTCACGTGAATTCTCTTGTAGTGTCAATAAGCTCCAGACTCAATAATGAATCTCATGTCTCTTTAAATAGACTTCATAAACTATTTTCTTATCATCTATTAGATTTTGCCACTTAATCTCCATCGTTCCTTTTGTTGCTTCAAGCTTCCTCGATATATGTGTCTATAAAATGTTTCATCCTTCTCCATTTGATTTATCTTGAATTTTGTCAGTCATTAGATCATCATAAAAAACTTTATCTTTTACCTCAAAATCATAAGCAATTGTCCAACTCAGCAATTCATTTGACTGTTATAAAATTTATTTCTTTCTTTCACTCGATCAATACCAGAATGTGTCAGTGAATACCTACTCAGTTAATACTATACTCAGTATACACTATACTAGCTCGATGTATACATAAATCTTCAATTAGCGACCACATAAACTTATTCAGTTCTGATCTTCAATACATAACAAAATTATGTTATACAATCAAGTCAACAATATGATGCCATAGACTCATCAATAAGTTACCCAATGTATACCTTATCCATATCTTCCATATCCATCTCATCTTCATGTAGATATCTCATTCCTTTACCATTTTTCTTCTTCATATGTTTGTAACTATTATGATAAGCATAGTCAAAACTAGTTAACACTAATGACAATACATTGACTGATTTAATTGCCTTACATATCACTTTAGTAGCTCGATGATCTCTAATCACTGTCTTTTACTTGTCCATTCATTCCATAAAGATATTCAATCAGTTGTAGGTTATTAGCCTTTTGGATATTTCTTTTTATTTTTGGACCATATTTTTCTTTACTTTTACATGTCAATTAGACTAAACATGTTGATCCTTGACTACATGTGGATTGCGGACTTAGACTTTATGCTTCGAATCCAAATTTCTAGGAGAATGAATGGGACTCATGGATGGTTATGATATATATGGATGCATCTTGGATGGATGAGAGTGATATGAAGGTCTTTCAGATAGATGGAAGGTTCTCAAAGATGTTTTCCTTTTCTTATCTTGACCCATAAAAGGATAAAGTGATTGCAAGCTAATGGATGGAGGGATATATGGACCTGAGATGGATGAAAGGGTTGAAGGGGGAGGTGTATGTTTGAATTTAATATTTTTTGGGGATACCAATATTTTGAGAATGTGGTATGTAACTAAGGCCATGACAATTAGGATTTTATATGATATGGATGGGTTCTAATATGCCTTGCTTGTGGAGGCCTAACTCTTTGTCTTGATAATGTATGCTTTGATAACTACCAAATAGATACTTGTTTCTTTGGAAACAATATGCTAATATATTTTGAGGTGGATATGACTTGGAGGACATGATATGATTGTGAAGTAAACTAGACCAAATGTAAGTGGAGGAACCATTTTTATTTATAGCGGGCTCGTGAACATCTTATGTAGAAGTGTTTGTTACTATAACTGATAGTAATGTTAGAGATTGTTTAACTGATGGTGATGATGATGAAGAAAGACCAAGATTAGAGCAATAAAAGATAGTAGAAAGGTTAGATCAGTTATTGTCTTTTCATTGATGTCAAGCAATTGATTTCTATTTTATATTATGTTGCCATATCATTCGGTATATGATATAAGTTGAATGAGTTAAAAAGAAGAAAACATGAGATATTGTGAAGTTGAAGAACTTAAATAGGAAATTGATACAGATCAGACAATGTTAAGATTATATTGATATAATTATTTTCTACCTAACATATGATTATGTTAAGTCGTTAAAGCATGGTAATGAAGATTTGTCAAGTTGGTAAGAATTTTTTTTGGCTACCGAGAAAGAAAAGTCACCCGGTAAAGAGAGAAAGTAATTTAGTAAAGAGAAGAGTATGTTTTAGTAAATGTGAAGGAACTCAAGACATCCAACAGGAAATTTTTAGGCATCAAGAAAAGTTAACCGAAATTCAGAGTTATCTACCAAGCAAGGAACAAGAATTAATTACAATGATCAGAATGATATTTAATGATTAGCTATAATGAGTTGGAAGGTTATGATGATAAGGAAAGTTGGTTAGAGAGATCTATGATCAGGAAAATTCATGATGATGATCTACGAATTAGATCTAAATGATTAAAATAGAAGGAACAAGTTTCAAGAAAAGTTCAAGTTCTGAGGTAAAAAGAAAATGTGTTACCAAGATCCAAATACATTGAATAAGTTTGTATAATGAATTGGACGGCTGAGATGGATCAAGTAAAATGTAATAGAGGAGATTAAGAGGTAAATATTATCTATATAAAGGATGGATTTGTATGAACAAATGAATGAAAAATTAAAGAGTCACCAAATGATGCAATGAAGAAAGAACAAAGAGATTCTGAGTCAGAAAGCAAGATCTGACGAAGTGTTAAAGCGAGTGCACAGTGAAGAATTGAAGTGAAGATAAAAGAACGCACAAAGGATATGGCTATGCAAATATAGTTGCAAGTTTACAGTTCAATATATTTACTATTTCTTATTAGCATTTGTTACAGGTCAATATATTTACTATTTCTTATTATCTTATTTACTATTGCTTAATATAATCATTTTCTACCTAAAATATGATTATGTTAAGTTAGTAAAGCATGGTAATGAAGATTTTTCAAGTCGGTAAGAAAAATAGTTTTTCCTACCATCAGGAAAAGTATCTCAGTAATGAGAGAAAGTAATTTGGAAAAGAGAATAGTATGTTTTGGTGAAGGCGAAGGAAATCAAGACATTGAGCAAGAAAGTTTTACACATCGAGTGAAGTTAACTGAAATTCAGAGTTATCTACCGAGCAAGGAACATGAATTAATTACAATGATCAGACTGATATTTAATGATTAGCTATGAGCTGGAAGGTTATGATGATAAGAAAAGTTAGTTAGAGAGATCTATGATAAGTAAAATTAATGATGATAATCTATATCTTAGATCTAAAAGGTTAAAACTGAAGGAACAAGTTTCAAGACACTAGTACATTTGAGACCTTTTTTTGATGGTAGACCATCAGAATTACGATTGTATATCATCAGAATTCTAACCATATACCGTCGATTAATTGACACCACCTGTCGTCACAATTTTGTTGTCAAAAAAAGTGACGACTTTGGTTGACATCGTAATTACGACACCTATGGTCGTCACAAAAAGGGGGTGCCAACATGGCGAACATACCGTCGGGCCTATTTGTGGCCATTGCAAATGCGACGACAATCCATCGTAAATAAAATACAAACAACGACGACCCGTTAGAATCTTCTAGCGAGTATCCGTCGTTTGTAGTTTGTTTATCGACGGATTTTTTGTTCATGCAACGGCTATCCGTCGGAAGTTTACGATGGATATCTGACATTTGTATTTTATTAACGATAGTGATGTTGTACATGCGACAGATATCTATCGTTTATAGTTTTTACCGATAGTAGTGTTGTACATGCGATAGCTGGATGTCGGATGTTTTTGACAGATAGTCGTCACTATTTTATGGCCATCGTAGTTGCGACAAAAATTAGTTTTTTAAAAAATATATATATTTGTTGATTGAGTTGGTATTGATTCATAACGGTGTTTGAGTAGACTATAGCAATGACTTGACTTGGAGTGTAGCAGTGACTTAACTTGGAGTTTGAGTAGACTGTGCATTGATCGGCTTGAAGACATAATCGAGCTACTCTTTATGTTGTTGTTAAGATCGGGTTTTGATGGATCATTGGGGTCATCTACCATTTTTGCCATAGTTTTGAATGAGTTAGATGTGATGTCAAGAGAGTGACTTGCAGAACTTGCACATTGGAGATTCGTAGATCACTATGGTGTCTGTGATGACTTGGGAGAAGTCTTCTTCTTGGTGAACCAAGCTGAGAGACTTAGATTACAAAAAGTGGGTTGTTTGATGTGACTTATGAGACATTGGATGCCTCTTCACAGTGGGTTTGCGGTGTGATCTATGGTGTTTCTTTGTGACTGGGTTCTTGGCAGAGATTTGTTGATTTGGTAGCCATTGAGATGGATCGATATGACTTGATCTTGGGTCAAGACTTTTTGAGGCGAGCTGAAGTGATCATTTCTCCTTAAAGTGATTGATGTTTCTGATAGATAGTCATCGCTTTTAGTTTTTTCATTAGTTATTTTTTGGTTTCCATCGTAATTGCGATGACTGACACTATTTTTTAAAAAGAAATATATATTTGTCATAAGTGGATTGAGATCTTAAATTATTGAGCTTCTCTTTGTTTTGAGAATAGTTTAACATTCTCTACTTAACAAGGCCAACCACGTGAAGGTGGAAGCTCATCTGACCCCTCCTAAGAGCCTCTTATGACCTTTTACGACATTTTAAGACCTCTAAGATGTATTCTTAGGGATCGTAAAGGGTCGTAAAGGGTCATAAGGGGTCCTGGGACACAACAGCTGAGAAACATAAATGTAGGCATCATGGTCACAATTTTTTGGAAACACAACATAATTGAGTGGTATACCGAGATGATGCAACGCAACCACTACTCCTCCAATTCCAAGTCGACATTGCAGGAAACAAAACCCATATAGATAAAGAATAAATTTAGAGAGCAAAGGAGGAGGGCCATAATGAATAAAATAATATAGGGACCATGTATTATTTTGGTCATTATGGCCCTCCTCCGCTCTCTAAATTTATTCCTTATCTATGGTTTTTGGATCCCGCAGTGTCAACTTGGAACCAGAGGAATGATATATAGTTGTGTTGCATTGTCTGGGTATACCATTCAATTATGTTGTGTCTCTAAAAAATTGTGACCATGATGCCTACATTTATGTTTCTCAGCTGTTGTGATATCTACATTTATGTTTCTCAACTGTCGTGTTTATGTGCATGTTCTTTATGTGTATCTACTAGAAATTCTAAAAAATAATTAGTATCTACAATAGCCCTTTGTTAACCACATTTACGCATATGGTCCCAACAAAGTAGTGCACAAACTACACAAAGAAGGCATCACAGAAATATAATTTTTGCTTTCACCATTGAAGCAATCTTGGTAGCACTAGCTGCCTCTCGAGCCTTGCACAAGTTGCACTCATTTCCTACATCAGGTATAGATGTAGATGGGGTAGATGTAAATGTGGTTTCATCGACCCACCGAAAGTATTGACATCCACTATTTCCCTACAATATCAAATGTACATCATTTCTTAATAAAATGATTAGTTGTCACATTATTTTCTAACATAAAATATAATTGTGTATCCAAACCTTTTTCCTATTTGGGCAAACCCAAAACTAACACCCATGATTACTTATGCGTGACATCTTCAACATGCATGGGCCAACACCACATTGACCGAAGTCATCGATGCTATTTCAACAAATATTGCATTATCACAAATATTGCATTGTCACTATTTTGTTCATTCATACTAATTATAATTACAATAAAAAGAAACATACTAATGTAGACTTGCACATTTTTTGGCTAAGTCGAGGTCTTTGGTTTAAATCACTAGACACTCAAAACAAAATGACAAACCAAAGACAACCATGCAATAAAAAGCAATTACTAAGCAATTCAGAATTAGCTCACTCCATTGCAGGGATCAAAGAAAATCCCCTGTGATTTAACATCATTGATGTGCGAGGAAATAGAAAATTAGTAGAAGCAACTCTCATAAGATAGTATTTAGATTAAATGCATTGATATAAAAAATTTCCCCAGAAAATTATAAAGAAAGGTAATTTTCTTAATCACGTCACTAATTTGTGCATGTCTAAATACTGGTGTCTTTCAAGTGATTTGATTATTGTCATGCCCACTACAAATGAGAACAGTCTTAACTAGTGAGGTTGTTTAAGCATATAGAGATTAAATACACTCTTTTAGAAATAAATTTCTCTTAACAAAAGATCAAAGATATATAAGTAGGACATATAAAACAAGGTGAATAAGAGTAGTACATATAAAACAATCATTAGAACATGCCAGACATCTGGTATAATTATACATTTCATTCATGTCATTGATATTCTTCATCATCCATCTCATCATCAAGATCGTCGTCATCGACGAATCATCACCACCACTATCATCGTTGTCATTGTCATCATCACCATCAGCATCATCATCATCATCATCATCATCATCATCCTCATCATCATTGTCATCAGTAGCAGCATCATCGTCATCAGTAGTAGCATCATCATCATCTTCCTCTTCATATTCTTCTTCGACTAGCTCTCGATCATGATCATCATCTACATCATCTTCCACTTCTTCATCTTCCTCAGTATCTTCTTCCATCGCATTATACTTTATCAGTTTTCCTCTTGGATCATGTCTAACAATAAATGACCAACCTAGTCTATGTGGAACCTCTGAGTAAAATACCTACTCACATTGGCTTGGAAGAACATAAAGCTCTTCTCCAACTGGCTCAAACAACCTTGTATTAATCATTGAAAATTCATTGTCATGTTCAATAATAGTTCTATCAGGATCATTTTTATTGAATCATAGTCTATACCATTTCACAACAAAGAGAACTAATTTGAAGGAATTAAAGTCACAGTCAAGTATATCAACCAAAATACCATAGTATCAATTTTGTGACTCTCGAGGATGTAAGTTGTTTCTAGATGAAATATTAGTCACCCAAAACACTACACTTGTCCCAGAATCACAAGTTCTCTTTGTGTCATCCAACTTTTTGATGCCAAATTTATAATCATTGCAAAACATAGCCTTGTGGTGTTTCACTTGCAATAATGTCAAACATGTAAAAATTATTGCATCACGAGTTGAAAAACATATGATTGATTAATTAACAAATTTATAAGTACCTGGTGATCTCTTAAACCATATGCTAAATCTATTTCCTTTTGTGTAACATTGGGATCTCCATTACGATGAGCTTATATAACCAATGAAGACATGAATTCTCATGTTAATCTATGATCATCATGTTGACATCGTTCAATCCATACTGTCATCCAATCTTGATTATTTTCAATAAACAAATGTATTACATCTCACTCTTTAGGAGCTGTACAAAAGTAAATAGATGACTTAAAACATATTTATTTTGAAGATTAAGAATTAATTAACTACAATAACATCTCATAATTTATTACCTTTTAGTTCCTAAATCTACCATTGCCCACCAAGTACTCCCCTTCAAATTTTTTAATTGAGTCGAGATCCCAAATGCAATCTATATGGGTCTTTGCTGCAAGATTAGGAAGATATTGAGTAACGTACACCATCATTTGGTATACCATATATCCCTCAACCATAGAACCCTCGGGACATGCTCTTTGTTGTACCAAACCCTTTAAAAATTTCAAGTGTCTCTCAACCATCCACATTGACCTAGCATGTACAGGTCCACACAATTCAATCTCCTCAACTTGCTGTATGAGGTAGTGTTCTTGTGCATTGAAAAAAGCTAGATGTAAACACTTCTGCATTTCACACATTAATCAATAAATTCTTTTATTCCAATATTTTATATCTTTTTTATGGATTTCTTTAGATGACAACCACCTACACGGGATTCAAGACATAAATATATAAATACGAGACTTTACAATATATTACTTGTTTGATATATTAAACAAATATCACTGCTTACCTCATGTATTTTCTAAGATCATATATCACTTGTTTGATATTATTGTCAAAGTTCTCTGGGAGAGATAGGGGTAGAAAATACTGCAACAATTGTCAACTGATCATTTCATACAATGAAAATTGAATGCAATTACACAAATATATTGTAAATACAAAATACTATGACTTACCTTGATGAAAGTATGCCAATCATGCATTTTTATCCCTGACCCAAAATTATTTTTCTTTGATATGAGATTTCTTATATCCGTAGCAAATCCTGTAGGAAATTGAATTTTCCAGATCACTTCTTTTATGGCATTACTTTGTTTCTCTGTTAATAACCAAGAAAGAGCACTTGCATTAATCTGGTCTCCATTGCTATTTGATTCAATGATATTTTTCATTGTATGATTGGAATCATGAATGTCACTACAAATTTTGTCAAGTTTTTCTTTGTCATGCCTTCCGTCCAATATTTTCCATAGTGTCTATGTTACATTCTTTCCAATATGCATAGTATCAAACTAATACATAATTTGTAGTTGCTCATAATAGGGCAGCCTACTAAATTCTCTAGGATAACATTTTAATCTTTTTAAAAATTGGTCAATGATGCCTTCACGACCTTCAAGATCATCAACTACATAATTAGCCAACAAAACACAATCAAAATATATAATTTTCAAACATCAACCATTAGGTGGAACGATATTACCTTGAATTCTATTATATTCCAACTGCCATAGGTGAGGTGTCATTCTTCGGGGCTTTGATGTAGTCTCTTCTTTCCCATTGAAAAGATGTCTTTATGCACTTTGATACTTATGATTTCTAGGGAGGAACTGCCTATACTCATCAAACACCTACTTTTTTAAACTTTTGGAATGACGAGATTTCATCTTTGGACCACACATTGGACATGCAAATTTTTCCTTTGTTTGAAGACCTACAAGATAATGATACAATTGGATTAAATATGTATATTTTTAGAATTTGAATTATCGCGTACAACTAGAATTCACCATAACATACCACATAAATGTGTCAACCTTGGAGCATCATGAATTGTCCACACAAGCATTGCATGGAATTTAAATTGTCTTTGTCCAATTGGTCTAGAGATGTCATACATAGTGAAACCATTCCATAACACCAACAACTTGTCGATAAGAGGTGCAATATATACATTCATATCTTTCACTTGGTACTTACCTAGTTGAATTAATAACAATATTAGATAATTATTGTGGTCATTTCTCTCCAAGCTGACTTATAATTACATGTAGATAACTATAAAATAATAAGATACCCAGAACAATCATTGCCAACATAATGTGCTCCCTCTTTACTGACATACATGGAGGAAGGTTATTGTTTATAATAAAAATAGGCCACACTGAGTAAATGGATCTCATCTCTCCATGCGGATTGACACCGTCTGATGCCAAAAAAAGCTTGAGATTTTGAGGTTCTTCTTTAAAGTGTGGCCACTTTTCCTCTATGTCTATAAATGATGAACCATCCATAAGCATTCAAATAATGTCATCTCAACTCTTGCCACATGCATGGTAATCCATAAATTGTGTCAATCTATTGCACCTGAATAATCATTTCAGACGTGGAATAATGGGGATGTGATGAAGAACCTTGCAAGGCACCTTTTTTGTCATTTGATCATCTCATTATCTACTCATATGGCATTCAGGGCATTCTGTTACATTTTCATGTTCTTTATAATAAATAATATGATCTTTGAGACAAGCATCTATTGTTTTATACTCCATTCCAATATGTTTCATAGTGGCACATAATTCTCAGTACGAGCGAGGGAGAACATTTGATGGTGGTAACAGAAAGTCACCTATCAATCTGCAACAAATAATATAAGTCATTACTATAAACAATCTTAATGGTACATGTTTCACCTTTTATAGACTATAATGACATATATGACAAACCTTAGCATACGTGACATTGCTATGTTGGATAAACCATTCATAACCTTCAAATTCACCAACAACAATACAACAAAGAGGAGAGTAGATTGGGAGCCTTCGTAAAGGATCATGTCCACCTTCTCAAGTAGAGTTATATCATGGACAACATCAATGTCATCCTCATCATAATCATCATCATCAGCACCAGCACTAGCAACACCAGTACCAAATGTGTCAACAATCAATGTATTCATACCATCATCTTCAAATGTGTTTTCTGATGCATGATCATCATCTTCCATGGGATCATGATCTTCAACTTCAATACTCACACCTTCATGTTCCTCTATATTCACACTAGGGAGATCGACCTATATAGAAATGATGATAATCAAACCCCCCTTCAATGTGACCATTCTCCCTACAATGTCTCTTTGTTGTTTTGATTTTGATTCTTCTCGTCTTTAAGTCGTTACAACTCTTGCATGGACAATAACATTTGTCATCGCCTTCTCTTTGAAAGTTAGACAACAATCTAGCGATTGTCTCCCTATTTTGATTGAATTCCCTTGTATTATTTGACATGATCCTTAATGTGTCTATCTACAAAACAAATTGGAGATGCCTCCTTTCATTAGCTTCATGTCACCTTCTCATAGCTTCCTATGTGTTTCATCCTTCATTTATACACTTAGTTTGACCAAACCTTTAATTTTAGTCTTTCTTTATTTGTTTTGTTGTTGATATTCACTATGTGGTACTCCCCGTTTATGATCATTTCATGAGAAAATGTATTGATGGCTCATGGGCTGCAAGCTAGGGCATCATACATTATTTATGAGCTCATTGTTTGAGCATCAACCAATCAAATAGGCACATGAGGTGCTCAAACAGTGAGCTCATAAACAATGCATGATGCCCTAGCTTGCAGCCCGCGAGCCATCAAGACATTTCCTCATGAAATGATCATAAACGGAGAGTACCACATAGTGAATATCAACAACAAAACAAATAAAGAGAGATCAAACACTTCACACAATATATGTTTTTTTATAAGATTAAATTGGTGAGTTTGTATATTTTCTCCATTTTAAACTAACCTATGACTTCAAAGGAGGAATTATGAAATATAGTTGTAGGTAGTTATCTCTTCTATAATGATGGAGGAGTGAAAGTTAATGATCAATGAGGTTGCTACTATTAGATTATACATTAATACACTTACTATTTTGAATTTGATCTCAAGCATCATGTAATGTTATTGTTGTCATTGCATGCTTGTTGTTGTTGTGCACTATATATTGTTTTATACACTGAACTTATTTCATTGTGACCGTGAGCTTGACATTTGTAATGTATTTTTTGTTATTGGATCAATGCTACCATGTTGTTGAGGCTGTAGATGCATTGAATCACCATTTCCATTCTATTTTGATAACAACAATATAACAAACAGAGCACCAGCCAATCAAATAGGGACATCAGTAAGACATTTAATGCATTATTACTTCATCATGATGATAAAAAATTTATTGGCTCAAAGCACATAGAATGTGGGTAGAGATGTCATACATAGTGAAACCATGACTTGAGGTAGGAATTTGAGGTAGGATATCTTAATTTTTATGAGGTCAAATTCAAAATAGTAAGTGTATTATTTTATTATTGATGTCCCTATTTTATTACTGATGTCCCTATTTGATCTAATAGCATCAATATAACAAATAGATCACCGACCAATCAAATAGGGACATGAGGTGCTCAAATAGTGAGCTCATAAAATAATATATTTAGTCTTAATAAAATCTTATAAAACAACATATATTATGTGAAGTATTTGATCTTTCTTTATTTGTTTTGGTGTTGATATTCACTATGTGGTACTCCACATTTATGATTATTTCATGAGGAAATATCTTGATGGCTCGCAGGCTGCAAGCTAGGGCATCATACATTGTTCACGAGCTCATTGTTTAATACTGGCATTGTTTACATCTTTTCATTTGGAATGCTTGATGACTCGCGAGATTTGAGAGCTAGGGCATTGTTGTTATTACCTTCAAGGCATTGTGTGAAGTGTTTTATCTCTTTTTATTTATTTTGTTATTGATATATATTATGTGGTACTCCCCATTTATGATCATTTCATGAGGAAATATCTTGATGGCTCACAGGCTGCAAGCTAGGGCATCATACATTGTTCATGAGCACATTGTTTAATACTGGCATTGTTTACATCTTTTCATTTGGAATGCTTGATGACCCGCGAGCTTTGAAAGCTAGGGCATCATTGCTATTACCTTCAAGGCATTGTGTGAAGTGTTTGATCTCTTTTTATTTGTTTTGTTGTTGATATTCACTATTTGGTACTCCTCATTTATGATCATTTCATTAGGAAATGTCTTGATGGCTCACGGGCTGCAAGCTAGGGCATCATGAATTATTTATGAGCTCACTATTTGAGCACCGGTCAATCAAATAGAGACATGAGGTGCTCAAACAGTGATCTTATAAATAATGCATGATGCCCTAGCTTGCAGCCCACGAGCCATCAAGACATTTCCTCATGAAATGCTCATAAACGGGGAGTACCACATAGTGAATATCAACAACAAAACAAATAAAGAAAGATCAAACACTTCACACAATATATGTTTTTTTATAAGATTAAATTGGTGATTTTTTATACTTTCTCCATTTTAAACTAACCTATGACTTCAAAGGATGAATTATGAAATATAGTTGTAGGTAGTTATCTCTTCTATAATGATGGAGTGAAAGGTAATGATCAATGAGGTTGTTGCTATTAGATCATATATTAATACACTTATTATTTTAAATTTGAGCTCGGGCATCATGCAATGTTATTGTTGTCATTGCATGCTTGTTGTTGTTGTGCACCATATATTGTTTTATACACTGTTTATTTCATTGAGACCGTGAGCTTGGCATTTGTAATGTATTTTTTGTTATTGGATCAATGCTACCATGTTGTTGAGGTTGTAGATGCATTGAATCACCAATGCCCCTCTATTTTGATAGTAGTAATTAACACAAGGTAGGGAGCAAGAGGGGCCAAAGGATGGCGCACCCTAATGATCCAAGCCTGCAACACACATGCGGAAGCAACAAACAACAAGAGTGAGAGAGAGAATGCCATATCCTTTCAATTATTATCATCAAATGGAATTATACATGTCAGGCTATAAGGCCTTCCTGGTTCGGGCCAGATATTACAATAAATTGTAGAAGTCCTCAAACATGTGAGGATCTATCAAAATCTCCAATTTAATGTCTACTATCCTCTATGCAAAAAAAACTACCCCTAAACTGCCACCAAACATCTACATTTATATAAGAAACTACCGAGTTGAGTCGATCTTCAAATCCATAATCAACAGAATTAATAGTCAAATTGGGGACCACACACTTCCCAATGATGGATACAAACATTCATTCGATGATCCAATATAAATGCACAAGTCGGCCACAACAAGAAACAAAACTAGATCCGTCGGTAAGCAAGATAACCAAGAAGCAAACAAGCAATATCGAGCGCCAGTGAATTAACTGACTACCCAGGAGAGAACCGACCACACTCGGTAACCAAAAGAAACTGACCAACTTCTGACCAACTCGGTCAAAGCAAAAACTGAGCAACACAAACAAAACTCCAAATTCTTTTTGGTGACATAGGATTGCCAAGGACCCGAGATGCTCCTGCATCAGACACCTGGGGTTATTTTGAAATGATTCTCTGAATCATTTGGTAGGTCTGGTCTGAGCTGCATCCAACTCAGACTGTGAAATCCATGAACTATCTTCCATCGGTCTATTCTTCCACTTAACTAGATATTCCATGTACTATTTTCCTCTTGTACTTTTACCAACTCTTTCCTTCAAAATCTATTCAACTTCATCATTCTGCTTCTTAGGATATTCTGTCGGTACTGCCACTTCTTCATCAGGTTCATGATACTCATAAAAATTAGCAATGTTGAAAATTGGTGATATGTCCATGTCATCAGGTAACTCAATCTCATATGCATTTCCACTGTCAAATTTCTTCAAAATCTTGCAAGGTCCAAACTTCTTCATCTTCAGTTTCCCATATGTTCCAACAGGAAATCGACCTTTCTTCAAATGAACCATCACTTCATCACCAACATCAAAAATTTTATTTCTTCTTGATCTATTAGCTCTGTTTTTGTATTTCTAATTACTGTCTCCCAGCTTCAGCTTCACATCTTCATGCAATGTCTTCATGTATTTAGCAAACTTTACTCCTTCAGCACTTTTCTTATTCTCATCAACAATGTCTATCAAATCAGATATTCCTCTCGGTTGTGTGCCATTCACAATCTCAAATGGTGTCTTTACAGTACTCCTATTCATTGAATTATTGTATGCAAACTCTATTTGTGCCAACACAGAATCCCAATTACTCGGTGTGTCTCCAACTAAACATCTTAAAAGATTTCCCAAACTTCTGTTCACAACTTCAATCTATCCATCAGTTTGTGGGTGAAATGTAGAACTATATTTCAACTCAATGCCAAATTTCTTCCAAAGTGTTTTCCAAAAATATCCAACAAATTTACTATCTCGGTCAGAGATAATAGTCCTCGATAATCCATGCAATCTGACAATTTCTTTAAAGAAAAGATCTACTACATGTATTGCATCTGATGTCTTTCTACAAGGTATAAAATGTGTCATCTTAGAAAATCTATCAACAACAACAAATATTGAATCATTACCTCTTACTGTCTTCGGTAAGGAAAGAACAAAATCCATGCTGATATTAATCCAAGGTTTCTCAGGAATAGCAATCGGTGTATACAATCCAGTATTCTGACTTACTCCTTTTGCAACTTGACAAATTCTACAACTTTTCACAAATTTATGAACATATTTGTACAACTACAACCAATAGTATTTCTCCTTAAGCAAATTCCATGTTTTATCAATGCCAAAATGTCTAGCCAAACCACTACTATGTTTCTCTTTTATCAAATTAGATCTTATTACTCCTCTCGGTATACACAACTGAATACCTTTAAACAACATACCTTCCTGAATAAAATATTCATCCCATTTAGTATCTTGTTGATCTTGAATAGGTGCTCTGCACTTTCTCCATGGCTCAGAAAAATCAAGGTCATTTTCATATCAAACCTCTCATCTCATCAAAACCAAGAACTTCAATTTTCATCCCAGTCATCAAAGATCTTCTTCTACTCAATGCATCAGCAACTCAGTTAGTGACTCCACTCTTATGCTTTATCACAAATGTATAACTCTGTAAATACTCAACCCATTTCATATGTCTCTGATTCAACTTATTCTGACTACCAAAATATTGTAAAGTTTTATGATCAATATACAACACAAATTCACTCGGTATCAAATAATGTCTCCATTTCTTCAGTGCTTGAACAATAGCATAGAATTCTTGATCATACACAGAATATTTCCTTCTAGCATCATTCAACTTTTCACTAAAGAAAGCAATAGGTTTACCTTCTTGACTCAACACAACTCCAATTACACTTCCACTTGCATCACATTATACTTGAAATACCTTACTGAAATCAGGTAATGCCAAAATAGGTAATTCAGCAACCTTTTTCTTCAGAGTCTCAAAACTTTTGTCAGCTCCATGTGTCCATTTGAATTCTCTTTTGTCCCCTCTCATAGTCTCAGTCATAGCATTACAAATTGAACTGAAATTTCTTATGAACTTTCAGTAAAAACTTGTCAAACCATGAAATGATCTTACCTCAGTAGAAATCACAGGTGTAGGCCAATTCAAAATAGCTTCAACCTTTTCAAGATCCATCTTCAAACCATCAGCTAAAATAACAAATCCCAAATACATAATCTCTTCTTTCATGAATGAACACTTTTTTAGATTTATCAGCAACTTTTCCTCTTTCAACATCTACAAAACTTGTCTAACATGCAACAAATGTTCTTCTCTAGTCTTACTAAATATTATAATATCATCAAGATATACAATCACAAATTTACCCAAGAATTTCTTCAAAACTTCATTCATCAACCTCATAAAAGTACTCGGTACATTAGTTAAACCAAAGGGCATAACCAACCACTCATACAAACCTTCCTTTGTCTTGAAAGCAGTCTTCCATTCATCACCTTCTCTAATTTTGATCTCATGATACCCACTTTTCAAATCAATCTTTGTGAAATACTTTGCTCTAGTCAAACTATTCATTATGTCATCCATTCTCGGTATAGGAAACCTATACTTCATTGTTATCTTATTGATTGCTCTGGAATCAGTACACATTCTCCATTCTCCATTCTTCTTTAGTGCCAATATAGTAGGTACTGCACAAGGACTCAAACTTTCTCTAATCAAACCTTTCTCCAGTAATTCTTGAATCTGTCGGTTCAATTCTTGATTCTCAGTAGGTGTCAACCGATGAAGTGCCTTATTCGGTAAACTAGCTCCAGGGATTAGATCCATACAATGATCAATACTTATTTTCAATGGAAAACCATCAGGTACATTATCAGAAATGATATCACTATACTCGGTGAGTAACTTATCAATCTCCTCAGGGACATTATCTTCTGTTTTCTTACTCGACTTATTAGGAATTACAGCAAAACATACATCATTCCTCTTCAAAGAGTTAACAAATTTTCTTCCTTCCATCAAACAAACTTTCACAGATGTGCAAACATTACTAACAGGTTCTTCCATCAATGGTAATGAGATTTGTTTCTTTCCATCAGCCATAATAGTATACTTATGCAATCTTCCATCATATATAGCATGTCTATAATATTTCTAAGGTCTACCCAAAAAAATATGACAACAATCCATAGGCATGATATCACATAACACCTTATCATAGTATTTTCCAATCTTCAAATTCACATAACATTGTTCACTTACCAAGAGTGTATGCTCATCTTTGATCCATGAAATCTGATAGGGCTTCGAATGTACCAACCTTTCCAACTGCAATTTTGTGACCATCTCTTCAGATGTCAGGTTCTCTGAGCTACCACTATCAATGATTACCTTCCAAAATTTGTCAAAAACTCTACATCTGGTCTTCAACAAACTTTTCCTTACCGGATCTTCCTTCTTGCTTTCATTCCACAGTGCTCTTCTTACCATCAAGTTATTTTCTTTCTCAGGTTCATTCAGTGACTCTTCTTGCACCAAAGCATTTCTACTGCTACCAGCCTTCTTACTAACTTGTGTACATTCAAAAGATCTATGTCCTTCTTCTCCACAATTAAAACAAGTTCCTCGAAAACTTCCTCTGCTATAACCACCTCGGTAGTTACTGCCTCTGCCTCTAGAACTTTCACCTTTCCACTAGGTCTTGCCTTTGTCTAGATTTGTCTTGTCTAGTTCAGATCTACCATTTTCACTATTAGATATACCTCTTCCTCAAGGGAATCTACCACCTCAACCTCTCTATCTCTATTCATGTCTCTTGTTCAATTTCTCCTCGGCCTTCAAAGCAAATTGATAAGCCTCTTCAATGTTCTCCAACTTGACCATACTAATTTCCTCTTGGATGGAAACCCTCAAACCATTCAGGTATCTACCGATTCTTTCCACATCATCTTCATCATGTCCAGATCTGATATCTAATCTATAGAATTCCTCAATATACTCTTTTACCGAGCTATCTTTCTATCTCAAACTTTGCATTCACCAAACTAGGTTAATCTAATAATCACAGGGTAAGAACTTTCCTTTCAACTTATTGACCATTTTACTCCATACCTTGATTTTGTCTTTTCCTTTCCTCTTTCGATCCAATTGTAGGTGTTCTCACCATAAGGATGCATAAATTTTCAACTTTGTGCTTGCAATCTTCACCTTCTTATCCTTAGGGATATTCTCATATTCAAAATATTTTTCCATCTCGATGATCCAGTCCACCAATTCATCAAAATCCAACTTTCCACCATACTCAGGAGGATTGAAATGTGGTGTTGACTTCAGACTTGTCAAATCCTTCAAAAATCTTTTTTCACCTTGATCCATAACAGAAGCAGGTTTTGCATTCACCCGTTCTTCTTCAATTTCATCATCACTAACATCTTCAAGATGTATGCCTCTTCTTTGGGTTGTTTCTACTACTTCTAACCTAGTAGCAATCTGCCTTAGCATATCTGCATCTTACCTCCCATGAACCATCTTGACAACCCTCTACAATTGCAGGTCAGATCGCAATCTGCTACCCCACAACAATTCAACTAGGGCTTCAAGAGGAACCTACAAACCTAGATCTATAGAACTAGATCAAGATCTAACCTCGCTCTGATACCACCTAACGCAAGGCAGGGAGCAATAGGGGCCAAAGGATGGTGCACCCTAATGATCCAAGCCTGCAACACACATGCGGAAGCAACAAACAACAAGAGTGAGAGAGAGAATGTCAGATCCTTTCAATTATTATCATCAAATAGAATTATACATGTCGGGTTGTAAGGTCTTCTCGGTTCGGGCTAGATATTACAATAAATTACATAAGTCCTCAAACATGTGAGGATCTGTCAAAATCTCCAATCTAATGTCTACTATCCTCTATGCAAAAAAAATTGCCCCTAAACTACCACCAAACATCTACATTTATACAAGAAGCTACCGAGCTAATTCGGCCTTCAGATCCATAATCAACGGAAGTAACAATCAAATCTAGGACCACATGCTTCCCAATGATGGATACAAACATTAATTTTGTGATCCAATATAAATGTACAAGTCGGCCACAACAGGAAACAAAACTAGACCCGTCAGTAAGCAAGATAACTAAGCAGCAGATACGCAATGTCGAGCGCCAGTGAAATAATCAACCACCCAGGAGAGAACTGACCACACTCAGTAACCAAAGGAAACCGACCAACTCGGTCAAAGCAAAAATTGAGCAACATAGAAAAAACTCCAAATTATTTTTGGTGACATAGGATTGCCAAGGACCCGAGATGCTCCTGCATCAGCAATATAACAAACAAAGCACCGACCAATCAAATAGGGACATCAGTAAGATATTTAATGCACTATTACTTCATCATAATGATAAAAATCTCATTGGCTCAAAGCACATAGAATGTGGGTAGAGATGTCATACATAATGAAACCATGACTTGAGGTAAGCATTCGAGGTAGGATATCTTAATCTTTATGAGCTCAAATTCAAAATAGTAAGTGTATTATTTTATTACTGATGTCCCTATTTTATTACTGATGTCTCTATTCATTTTGTTTTTTATATTCACTATGTGGTACTCCCTATTTATGATCATTTCATGAGGAAATGTCTTGATGGCTTGTGGGTTGCAAGCTAGGGCATCATGCATTATTTATGAGCTCACTATTTGAGCACTGGCCAATCAAATAGGGACATGAGGTGCTCAAACAGTGAGCTCATAAATAATGCATAAAAAAAGAAAAAGAAAGTGTCATTTGTAATTTTTGTTTCGAAGAGCTATCGCGAAGATGGCACTGCACTTTTGAGTGCCGCAAAGAGGGCATTCAAGTTTGGCGTGCGCGAAGAAGTCGGCACCGTGTGGGAAGAGGGCACTAAAACTTGAGGTAGGCATTCAAGCTTTTTCTTCTCATTAACTCAATTTCATTTTGATGTCATTTATTGATTTAATGGCACAATATGAATGTTAATAGTGGCATTGTTTACATCTTAGCATTTGGAATGCTCGATGACCCGTGAGCTTTGAGAGCTAGGGCATTGTTTCTATTACCTTCAAGGCGTTATGTGAAGTGGTTGATCTCTCTTTATTTGTTTTATTGTTGATATTCACTATGTGGTACTCCCCATTTATAATCATTCATGAGAAAATATCTTGATGGCTCACGAGCTGCAAGCTAGGGCATCATACATTGTTTATGAGCTCACTACTGAATACTGACATTGTTTACATCTTGTAATTTTGAATGCTTAATGACCCGCGAGCTTTTAGAGCTAGGGCATCATTGTTATTACCTTCAAGGCATTGTGTGAAGTATTTGATCTCTCTTTTTTGTTGTTGTTGTTGATATTTACTATGTGGTACTCCCCGTTTATGATCATTTCATGAGGAAATATCTTGATGGCTTGCAGGCTGCAAGCTAGGGCATCATGCATTATTTATGAGCTCACTTTTTCAGCACTGACCAATCAAATAGGGACATGAGGTGCTCAAACAGTGAGCACATAAACAATGCATGATGCCCTAGCTTGTAGCCCGCGAGCCATCAAGACATTTCCTTATGAAATGATCATAAACGGGGAGTACCACATAGTGAATATCAATAATAAAACATATAGCGAGAGATCAAACACTTCACACAATATATGTTGTTTTATAAGATTAAATTGGTGAGTTTATATACTTTCTCCATTTTAAACTAACCTATGACTTCAAATGAGGAATTATGAAATATAGTTGTAGGTAGTTATCTCTTCTATAATGATGGAGTGAAAGGTAATGATCAATGAGGTTGCTTCTATTATATCATACATTAATACACTTACTATTTTGAATTTGAGCTCAGGCATCATGCAATGTTATTTTGTCATTGCATGCTTGCTACTGTTGTGAACCATATATTGTTTTCTACATTGTTTATTTCATTGAGACTGTGAGCTTGGCATTTGTAATATATTTTTTGTTATTGGATCAATGCTACCATGTTGTTGAGGTTGTAGATGCATTGAATCACCACTGCCATTCTATTTTGATAGCAACAATATAACAAACAGAGCATTGGCCAATCAAATAGGGACATCAGTAAGACATTTAATGCATTATTACTTCATAAATGCATGATTGTGGATCCTCAAGTAGGAGTTGTGATGCAAAGAAAGAAAAATTATATCGGTTTACCCACATAAGGACAATGGTTTCATTCATCTTTCTTTCAAGTTCTCTTGGGTACTTTCCTTAGCGCATCCTGTAGGGGTTGAACCAAAATTACGAAGGCAATAAGGACACATAGAAAAATAGATTTGGGGACTTAGACTTACGTTCAATTCTTAGTAATGGTTTAGGGAACTAATTACTAGATGAGTGACTACAATACCCTAGTTTGCATTATTAGATGATCTTGTTTAATTTGTGTTCATTTCATGCAAAGATACATGTAAAGGAAAATAAATTTTTGCATCTAAAAATTACATGTATATATATGAAAAATAACTTGTATATACTATACAAGGAAAATAACTTTCAGAAGAAAATGCAAGAGTACAGGCATACATAAGAGGATGAACATAAATAATAAGGGTGCCAAACATTGCCTGAAGTGATGAATTTTTGACCTGGGTATGAATCTAGTGTGCCCCTATGTGATCCAAAACTTGCAAAGAAAAGAGAGATGGGGGTTAGATAAAAAAATATCTAAGCAATGAATGGCATCCTATTACTAATCCTCATCTACAATTATACATGTGCATAGTCAAGCCATACACTTCTGAAAGAAAAACCAAGCTCACAATCTCAATGAAATAAACAATGTATAAAACAATATATGGTGCACAACAGCAGCAAGCATGTAATGACAATAATAACATTGCATGATGTCTGAGCTCAAATTCAAAATAGTAAGTGTATTAATGTATGATCTAATAGCAGCAACCTCATTGATCATTACCTTTCACTCCTCCATGATTATAAAAGAGATAACTACCTACAACTATATTTCATAATTTCTCCTTTCAAGTATCTATATATCAAGTATAATTATGAGTTTACATCATATATTTAGTCTTAATAAAATATTATAAAACAATATAAAACTAACCCAAAATACTTTGTCTTAATAAAATCTTAATAAAACAATATATTTAGTCTTAATAAAATAATACACTTACTGTTTTGAATTTAAGCTCAAGCATCATGCATTGTTTATGAGCTCACTATTTGGTTAGTAGCCAATCAAATAGGGACATGAGGTGCTCAACAATGAGCTCATAAATAATGCATGATGCCCTAGTTTGCAGCCTGCAAGCCATCAAGATATTTTCTCATGAAATGATCATAAACGGGGAGTACCACATAGTGAATATCAACAACAAAACAAATAAAGAGAGATCAAACACTTCACACAATGTTTTGAAGGTAATAGAAATGATGCCCTAGCTCTCAAAGCTCACGGGTCATTAAGCATTTCAAATGAAAAGATGTAAACAATGCCAGTATTAAACAATGAGCTCATGAACAATGTATGATGCCCTAGCTTGCAGCCTGTGAGCCATCAAGATATTTCTTCATGAAATGATCATAAACGGGGAGTACCACATACTAAATATCAACACCAAAATAAAGAAAGAGAGATCAAACACTTCACACAATATATGTTGTTTTATAAGATTTTATTAAGACTAAAAAAAAAAATTTAAGCTCACTGTTTGAGCACCTCACGTCCCTATTTGATTGGTCGGTGCTTTGTTTGTTATATTGATGCTATTAAATCAAATAGGGACATCAGTAATAAAATAATACACTTACTGTTTTGAATTTGAGCTCATAAAGATTAAGATATCCCTATTTTATTATTGATGTCCCTATTTACATATTTTCATCAAATGACCCAAAAACATCAAGAATGGTTCTATATGGTCACTAATAGCCAACTTTCAGAAGAATATGAATGAATGAAAACATAAATAAGTGGATGAACATAAATAATGAAGGTACCAAACATTGCATGAAGTAATGATGTGTTGACCCAGGGTTCAACCCAATATGCTCTTGTATGATCCAAAACCTGCAAGGAAGGAAAAGATGGGGTTAGATCCAAAGGATCTAAGCAATGCTTGGAACCCT